>CM053749.1:29010849-29041279 GCA_028658305.1 Pachyuromys duprasi
CTTTTCTTTTTTGAATTATTTGAAATGAGAAGAACCACTTTAAATCTGAATCTTTTGAGGTGGGAAGATTTTAAATCTGGGCCACACATTCTGATGGGAGCTTCTACAAAGGGCATGGAAACAGGAATTGTTTGCTCTTCACCTGTTTACCCTCACTCTCACAGGTAACTTTATTCCTTCATTGGTATTGGAGCTTACTTCTTTAGGATTCTGGCAAATACTGAAAACTAGTTCAGACATCCAGAATCATGGACCGAAAAACTGATTCTTGGATTTTTCCATCTGAAGACAGCCATTGTTGATGTAGTCAGACTATAATGTGTAAAACTTTCTAATAAATCCCATTTTTATATAAAGTCATTCTAGAGTCATTTTCTCTAGAGAGCCTTGGCTAATACAGACAGGGAAGGCCACAAGTGCCTGAAGGAAGGAGTGACTGGCACGTCCAGTAGCTACAGCTCATAGGTCTGAGAAGCAGGGCTCTGTTGGGGGTTAGTCTGGTGCTATGCATTCTAATGCTAATTACTGGCCCCCAAGATCTGGTTGTTACCCAGCTGACTACATCCTCATGTTCACTGGCCTTTGTTGTGTAAACCTTGTTCTACCTAATTTAAAGTTGACTGGCTAATAAAGTTACTGAAGCCTGTAACTGGACAGAAGAGAAATAGGTGGGGCTTGGGTTCCTGGGCTTGGGGTCTCAGAGGAACCACAGACAGGAGGACGGAGAGAGGAAGCAGAAGATATAGGAGGAGGAGACGAAGCCAGAGAGAAGGAAGTCACCATGGGACAGTATGGACAATGAGCATGTGGCCATGAAGGTTGGCCTGATAGAACAGAAACAGCCCAGACAGTAACAATTATGGCAAGTAACATGAGGTGTGTAGCTGGGAAATAGCAAAATAGCTTAGTGGGTTGATACCTGCCCAGTTACTATGCTTTAAGTCTTTTTATAAATCCAAGATGTCTCTGTCTTGATTATTTGGGAACTAAATGGGAAAAAGAAGCCCTCTAGAGTCTAACAGCCATTCAATGACAGGACTTGGGTGAAGTGGTTTTCTTTCTTTCACCATGGCTCCTGGTAACACTTAAGAGAGGCAGCTTGTTTGTCCTGGACACTTGGATTCTGTTTGACTCAAGGTCCTGTCTGCAGGCTCCTCCAGGGGATGCAAGGGAGGGCGCTCTCCGCCCCCACCCCCACCCCCCGCCCAAACTCAGTGTTGCACTGACTCCTGTCCACAACTCAGGCGAAAGACGGCTACAGTCACTGCCCTGGCAAATGAGAGGGATTCTCTCAGTGTCTGCGAGAGCGTGTTTTATCCAGAAGAAGGTCTAAGGAGACCCAGTGTGTGCAAGGAAAGGTATTAATGGACAGGTGGCTATGGTGGGAAACTAGGGTATTGTCTTAGAGCTGCCTGGTGTAGGGTGGCAAGCTGGCACATGGATATGTGACCTCTTGCTTTTCCCAAGGGGTTCAACTGTGTGGACTGTTCTGGTGTGAACTACATGTTCCCTGGAGCTGGAGGAAGTCCCAGGCCCAGTGGCTATCACAGTGATGATCTGCAGTACAAACACAGCACCACAGCCCACACTACATCATAATGCCTAGTAGACTTAATTAGCAGGAGTTTGCTCCTTAATGGCTTTACTAGCTATCTAGCTCTTGGATTGCGTTCTGCCTACTACTCAGCCTCATGTACGTTAGATCCCAGGAGTGAAACTCCTAACAATGAAAGAAAATTCATAATTGGCTCCCCATGTACAAAATGTAGTGCTTGGTCAACAGGGAAACTGTGGATGGGAGTTCTGGGAAAGAACAGCACCTTATATGGAATGGTCCATAACACTGATTAACTGATTGAACTTAATGATGCAGAAAGGCTGGAGTGTTGTGGTACCACAGACTAGTTAGGGTTTGTCTTGGGCTATCTTCAGTAGTTATTTTTTTAGTTGTTCTACATTTAAAGTTAGAAATACTTTATTAACCTGTATTAATTGTAGGAAACAAAACACTAACTTTTTTATTAATTAATTTATTCACTTTACATCTTGGAAGCAGTCCTCTCCCTCTTTTCCTCCTGTTGTTTCCATCTTTCCACCTTCCACCGCCTTCTCCCTTTCCTCCCTCTCCTTCTTTTCAAAAAAATTGCATCAGGCCTAAGTGCATCCTCTTGCACTGAGGCCAGACAAAGTTGCCAGCTAGGTGCAAGTGATCTAAAAGCAGTCCGCAGAGTCTTATGTCAGAGACAACCCCAGCTCCACTTGCTACGGGACCCACATGAAGACCAAGCTATCCATCAGTCTCATAGGTGTCAGGGACCTAAATGCAGTCCATGAATGCTCTTTGGTTGGTGCTTCAGTCTTTGTAAGCCCCCATAGGCCTAGGTTAGTTTTAGCTCAAGACCCAACTATCCCACTCCTGGGCATATAACCAAAAGATGTTTGACCATACCACAAGGGCAGTTGCTCAACTATGTTTAAAGCAGCTCTATTTGTAACAGCTAGAAAATGGAAACAACCTAGATGTCCCTCAACCGAAGAATGGATAAAGACAATGTAGCACATTTACACAATGGACTATCTTTAGTATTATTAATAACAATTCCTTGCCTTCCTCCATGTCTGACCTAATATTCTTGTTACTAACAGGTGAAACCTTTCAGACTATAGCATCAGCAGCCCATGTATAGATTTCCTTGCTGTACTACAAACTGCCTATCTGGTATATTTGAAAAGTGTATTGATTCATGAAATTCCTTCTTTGTTCTGTTATTCTAAAAACTTCACAAGGGTCATCAAGATGGCTCAGTGAGTACAGCCCGGCAACCTGAAATCCGTCACTGGGACACACATGGTGGTAAGAGATTGTCCTCTGACCATGGACATGGGTGCCCCTTACATGTATACACAATAAATACATGTAATAAAAATTTTATGAAAACTTCATGAAATGGCTGCCATGTTTAAACATTGATTTTTGGGTAACCTGAATCTGTGTTCCTGAGTCCATGGTCACTAATATTTGACTTGAGACTAAACCTTGTTTTTACGTGACAGAGGAAGATGCCACAGTGCCTTGGTGTTTCTATTGACTCAGAGTCTGTAGAAACTCAACCCTAAATTCTCCAGCAACACTTTTCTTCCCTTATGTTTGAAAGTGACTTCTCTGTTTTTTTTCCGCCTTAGATCAACGCTGCCAGTTCCCATGCTTTAAGGTAGAGACTAGGGTCCTGGTCCTAACTCTGCCACCAGCTCTGTGATCTTGGAGCTGTTGCCTCTGCTTTCTCACCTGCAAATTGGGGGTGGTGGGAGTCATTGGAGGGACTGCCTGAGGTGATGGTGAGGCCTGTAGTTTCCAAATTTTCCTGCTGCTCAGTGACTGTTGCTTGCGCTCCTCTATCCCTCCACCCCATCCTTAGTGAGGACAGTTGTGAACGAACAGGCCAAGCTGCATTTTCATTCATGGCTGGTGGGGCCTCATGTGCACATGCCACACTTTGCATCCTAATTTCTACACAGTATGGGGTGCCTGCTCTTTGCCTATACCATGATACAAAATCAAACCAACCAAACAAAAAACAAGAACGTTGAAAAAAATGACTGGGGAAGATTGTTCAGTTATGGAAGGACCTGAGTTTGATACCCACAACTCAACGTGAAGAAAGCCGTGTGTGGTGGCACACGTTGGTAACCCCAATAGTGAAGAGGCTGAGGCAGATTCTTGGGGTTCACTGTCCAGCTGACTAGACAGCTTAGCCCATTTGAAGAATTCCAGGCCAGTGAGAGACCTTACATTAAAAAAAAAATGATGACACCTGAGGAACAACACTTAAAGTTCTCTAGCTTTCACACATGTATATACACACATGTATGTGCATCCCTCAACATGAATGCACACACATACATATACACAGACAAATACACATGGGTGCACACACTCAAGCACGCATACATTCAGGCACACATGCACACCTGTGCGTGCAATAACACACACACATACACAAATGCACACATACAAACTCCACACGAAGAACATGGCTTCCCACACTCAATTGCAGTCCCAGCCAAATTATCACCAAGCAGATTAGAATAACACCAACTTTTGCTACCATGGCAACTGCTGTTGGTTGCGCAACTGCTGACTTTTGAAGCTACTTAAAAATGTGCAAACCGTTTTGCATAAAGTGGCTTTACATCACTGAGAGCAGTGGTTTCCATTTCTCCTCAAGACTTCTTCTCAAGAAAATTCACCTCTTTTCTCCCTTAGAAACATTTCATAATTTCTATTTTCAAAGGATTATTTAAAAATAAAGTTCACCGAAATAGTTTCCTTATGTTCATGGAGAAGCAAATATAAATTAAAAAACGAGAAACTTAATTCTTTCAGTTAAAATAAGGGGCTTCTGGTGCCCTTCCTTCAGAGCATTTGCTTTGGAAAACATGGACTTTCAGGCTCTCATCTGTTTCTTTGAAAGGCACATACGTCTTTTAAAAACCAAAATATCCACTTGACAGTTCTGTGACCCAAAGACCTAGCAAAGTTTCCCTCTAAGGTTTGGGGATCATCATTTTGAAATGTAATGATCAAAGAAAACAGTGTCCTAGGGGAGACACCAACTCCCACCTTGCCTTCTAAGCTTGAAGACCTGAGTTCAAATCCTCAGAACCCACATATGTAATCCTAGTACTGTCACTGCAGGGATGCAATGGGAAGTAGAGACAGGAGTATTCCTGGAAATTGGCAGGTGAGCTAGCCTGAAACATACAGCAGGAAAAAGAGAGCCTGTCTCAAACAAGGTGGATGGTGAGTGATCATCCAATACTGTCCTCTGATGCTGTAAAGCACAGGTGTGATCTCAGTCACGCACATGCATACACACACACACACACACACACACACACACACACACACACACACCATGCAGGAATGCACCCAGGTCCTCCCTCTTCTCGTACAAACAGCAGTTTATTTTCTCCTTGAATAGAGCCAGTTATGGAACACTGTCAAGTGCATGTAAGCTGAATGTTAACATACCCTGCTGTTGGACTCTCTCAACTGAGGACTGGTTTCTGCTGACCTTGAAGACATGTGTGTAGGGGGCTCAGCCTGCTTTCCTACAGGTTAGACTTCCTGGCCTCCATCGGGGCTAAGATAGTGCCCTGATATGCACCACTCACTGTTCAGCTTACACAATAGTGAAATTCTTTTCTCTCTCTTCTTCCTTCTACCTTTGGGGAGAGGTTTCTGGGACGGGAGATTTTGTTTTAATTGTATTCACCCAACACCCACCAGAACCAAACATTTTAAAACAGCACTGCTAAACGCTCTTGTAATGAGCTTGTGTGAAAAGTTCTGGAGGGGGGAGTGTTGGAAAACCAGAGGGCGAGGGATAGGCATTCACTTCCTCCCCCATGCATCCAAGAGGTGGGCCTTCACTCAGAATCAGGCTGGGATTCTCATCCCTTAGTCTGGGGAGATTCTGGCCTTCTGAGCTAGCTTGTGTTGCAGGATCTTTTCCCCTGCTTTCCCAGGGAACAGGAAATCACATGTTTTAGACACTGGGACGAATGCTGCATATGTCACTCAGGTTAGGGGTGCCAAGGGATCTGTCTCAGTCTGGGAGATATTGATGTCTGTGTTCCAGCCTGTATGCTGTGCCTATGCGGCTGTGTGTCATGGCTCTCAATCTCTCTCCCTGAGTTATGTTCCTCATCTCCACTGATGCCTTTTAACACAGGAATCTTTGAGGGAGGGATTCCAGAGCTAAAGGATAGCACTAGGTGACAAAGGGAAGGTGTTTTTTTTTTTAATTTTATGTGCATCCATCTCATCACCCTGCAAGATGTCTCCAGCCCACACATCAAAGGATAAACAGATGTCACTCAACGGAGATCCCTGATTTGTGTCTGGAAGCTATAGATGGCTGGACAACACAGACTTTGTATAGCTATTTCTTTCTTGTCACTCAAATTTTAACTCTTCATGGCGACCCTCCCTGAACAGCCAAGGTAAATCAGGCCACACAAACTTACTGTACAGTCAATCTTTTAATTCTTTTCAGGGTTTATTGCCTCTTATTTTTTTCTCCTCTTCTCTTCTTTGCTCGTCCATTTTCTTCTCTCTTTACTTCCATCCCTTCCCATTCATTCCCTCCCTCTGTCTTTCTGTCCCTCTTCCCTCCTTTCTTTCCCTCTCCACCTTTCTCCCTCTCCTCTGTCAATATCCCCCAACCTGACTGTAGGAGACACAAGGGGAAGCTATGCCCTGGTTTCCTTTTAGTGCCTCAGTATGGATCAGTGCTTGCACACAGTTTCCCCTCAGCAAGCACGGCCCATCTGCTCACTTGTTCCTTTCCTTGGCTGGTGTTTAGCGGGGTCTCAAAGCTTTGACAGGTATGTTCTACCTTTGCAAGTCACAGCTTCCTGCCTAGGCGTGGTTCTCAGAGGATTGTGATGCAGCTTGTTCACACCAGCTTTCAGGAAAAGTCAGGACTTTCTTTAAGGGGAACCCCACTGATCTCACATTTCAGTTCTCCTCATCTCTTGATGGAAGCCTCTTTTCTCTGTCTTTAGGAAGCTTGTCATGACAGTCTGTGGTACTGGACATATTTCCCAAGGGAGCTGTCTCACATGGAACCAGAATCTCCAGCTGGAGGCCTTGGTCTGAAGGATCCGTTGAGAGTAGAGCTGCCTCTCTCACCTCGGAGAAAAGGCAAAGAGGACTCTGTGTGGTGTAGCATACTCGCAAGCCCAGTACTGGGGACATGGAAGCATGAGGATCAGAAGTTTAATGACATTCTCAGCTACGTGGCAAGTTAGAGGCCAGCCTGGGATATGTGAGACCCTGTCTCAAAGCAAAGACAAGCTCATCAGAAAAATCAAAATGTTCAGAAACAAAACAAAAAGGTACAGAGGGATACAAAGAGATTCCTTCCATAAGTAGGGATTCAAATCCTCTCTGACAGAATTGAAATACAATTAAATGAGAGAGAAAGCAACTTGAATTTGAAAGCAGCTCTTTTCAGGATCACAGGCATTTGAGACAGACCCAGCACCGAAGGTCTGTTGGCAAAACTCCAGGCCATGTAGACAGAGGGCAGAACCTGTCTGGATCCTGCGTTTGGGGCTACCCAGGACCTGTGGGAGAGGTGAGTGGCCATCTTTTGAGCATAATGGCTCACAGTCCAAAAATCACCTGCAGGCAGAAGGAAATTGTCAGTGCTCACAGTGGGAAGAAAAAAAAGGTATTTAAATATTCACATCCCCTAAACAATCATTTCTTGGGAGAGATTACTTCTCTTTTAAGACCATATGGCAGGTGCACAGTCCATGTGTAACGCAATCCATGCTTTTGGCAGTCGTGACGAAGCCGCTGTGGTGGTGAATGATGTCATCCGAATGACAGCAAACAGGCAGCAAGCAACAATCAACAGTAGCCTGGAGTTTTATTATTTTTAACAATCTCTGAAGGCCCCAGGAAGAATGAAGCAAATGCCATCGGGTGCTTTTGGCCAGAGTGTAGCTTGGAGAAGAAAGAAGGAACGGCGATGAGGAGGGTGCGGAGGAGGAGTAGCAGGGTGAGGAGAAGAAAATGATGTACAGAGGGAGTAGAATGGAACCTCCTTTCGCTTTTAATAAAAGTCATTATGCTGCCAACAGAAGCTGCTGGAAGCCCACTGGTTTTTAATGTGGAAATGGCCTGCAAGGGCAGGGATGGCTGTTTGTTGGAGTGCCACCTCCTGGCACGGCCGCCGAAGCTGGACGTAGGAGCAAATACCACACTCAGAGAGATAGGAGGAAGGAAGAGGGCCCTGAGTCCAGAGGCTGGGCTGCAAGAAGGGAGCAGCTACCTCAGGTGATGGAGTTTCCAGGTGGTAGACACATGCCTGCCTTCAGGGCAGACCTTCAGAGGAGAAAGAAAGACACTGGTCAGCTTTTGCTGGAGGATTGGATGGTCTTGATCCTGGGGCACTGGGAGGCCATGGAGAGTTGCGACCCAGGGAGCCAGCCTGGAACAAGAGTGAGATCTAGGCATGTCCAAACACTGAAAATCTTGTCTTGAGACCAGGAGGAGTAGGATTGTTCTCTCTCTGCCCTGGGCCAGTATGTCCTGATGGACATAGACTTATAGTCCCACCTCTGCCACCCTTGAGGTGGACATGTAGCCTGGTGGGCAGGTTACATGTTAAACTTCCTCTCTCCTTATAAAGTCAGGTCCAGCAAGCACCCAGAATTTCTCTTCTTGCAAATAAGCATTCCTAGCACCTTGGCACCAGCCAAAGATGTACACTCACCAACCCCCCAAACCTTTAAATAGTCTTTATTCGCCCAATTAAATGAGCTGTCTCACTGAAGCTGTCTGTTGAGAATCTGTTTGTTGCATGCTCACCTTTGCCTGAGGTCTCACTCCCACCTCTGGCTTCCTCCCCTCAGGATCTACTGGCATCCGTTGCAGGCTGACTGGGATGGGTAGGAACAAACTCAGAATGGCAGGGCACCTCAATCTAGGTACTTAGGAATCACCCCTTTAGTTCACCAACTGGTTTCCAGATTGCCACCCTAAGTTCATGCCACCTGCATGAAGAAGTGTCTCAAGTTCCTTGTTGCAGTTTTGTATATAAAGAGAAACCAAGAAACCCTATACATAGCTGGGCATAACAGCACATATTTGTAATCTCAGGACTCAGAAGGCCAAGGCAGGAGGATTGGAAGTTTAAGGTCAGCCTGAGTATAGTGAGTAGTATCTAGACAGACCCTCTCTCAAGATGCCAAGACTGGGACTGTGGATCAGTGGATCAGCACCTGTCTACCATGCACAAAATCTCAGACTCAGCCTTCCCCATCCCACTACCACCACTAACGATTTTGGAACATCCTCCATCACAAAAAGACAATCAAATATATCTAAAAATAAAAAAATGAAAATAGATAAATTGCAAAAACAAAGGAAACTTAAAGAAATAAAACACACACCAGGGTGTGATGCTACATACCTCTGTCCCAGCACTCTGGAGGCAGGCAGAGCTCTGTGTTTGAGGCCAGCCTGATCTACATGGAGAGTGCCAGGCCACCTAGGAATACGCAGTGAGATGCTTCTCAAAACAAACAAACAAACAAACAAACAAACAAACAAACAAACAAACAAACAACCTAAAATAATTCTCTACTCAGCCAAACTGCACATAAAGGGCAGGAGTATTTTCAAGCTCGGATACTGAAATGTCCTTCTACATCACCACCTCAGCATCGCTGCTTTCAGAACGTGTTGCAACAAAACAAAAGAATGAACCAACAACAAGAAGCCCAGACTTAGAAAACCTAGGAATCCACCTTAAATCAGTGCAGAGAAAGCCAGGGCATTCTTATGCCAGCTGAGAGCCTGATGAAGGGGTCTAGGGAAAGAAGACCTTTCTCAAGGAATGATATTTTGGGATATGAGAGGAAAGCTGAGACGCTTTTTATAGAAACAGAGAAGAACTATAACCCTCAGGAAAAAAATTAACTGTGTAAGTAGGGGTGAGTTGCAATCTCACTCTGCTGGGCTCTGTTCATCCTGTGGTCATAGTATTGCGAACACCATTTACTGCACTTGACATTTACGTCCTCTCCATAGACAAAGGAAAGGCAATTTAACCTTTGTTGCAGAGCAGACTATGAATTCTATTGTGTTAAGAACGTAGAGGTAGGGACTGGAGAGATGGCTCAGTGGTTAAGAGCAGGTACCACCCCTCTGGAGAACCCTGCTGGTTCCCGGTATCCATATGCATTGGCTACCTCATACAAGCTGTAACTCTGTAACTCCAACTACAGGGGATCTGAGGTACGCTTGTGGACTCTGCTGGCACTTTATTGCACTCCCCAAAGCACAGAAAACTCCTCCCCCATTAAAAATACTACTACTATTATTATTTTTAATGCAAAGGCAAATGGATGGAGGCACATGCCTCCAATCTCAGCACTTGGGAGGTTGAATCAGGAGGACTGCCAAAAGTTTGAGGCCATCCTGGGTTACAGGGTGAGAACCTGTGTTAAAAGAAGAAAGATAAAAAAATGCAAAGGAAATTGTACAGCCACCAGAAGGGGAACCAGAGAGGGAAGGAGAAGCTGCTGGGAATCAGGAGCTATTGAGCCTGGGAAGTGCAACCACTGAGCCTTTCCACTTGGAATGGGAAAAGTATGTAACAGAAGTAGAAATGCCCTGTTAGTTTGTTGCTCATATTTACAGAGGTATCCAGAAGCAGAGCTCCAGTTGCCACTGTAACTGGGCTGACATTGCCTGTGTATGGTGGGGAAGGGGTGGAGAGAAGGGAGCAAGCTTATAAGTAGCATTCTCATCAGCAGAAAGTCATCTTTGCAACAAACTGGTAAGTTGAGGAACGTGTCAGTGGCCTGACTTTTTGTGGTAGGCAGGCAGGTGACCTGCTAGCTGATCATGTGGAGGTGGATCAGGGAAGACAGGAAACTAGAGATTCTGTTAATTCTCTGTGTGTTTAATAAAGAGCTTTGTGTGTCCCAGACCATCAGATCATGTCTGGTAGCTCATCCTGGTCTTGTATTTGTGACACTGAGGTGAAGGGGGCAGCAGTCAGAATCAGCCCTGTTCTTTTCCAACCTACATATATATCAAATATGGCTCGAAAGGCACCAGAAGAGCCTCCAGGGATCCTGTATGCAAATGAGGACCCACTCTTTTTCAAATAACACCCCTCTTTTATATTGAGTCTTATTTCTGTAGGAGGATTGACAAATGTTCTCTATTACCAACCACAACATAATGCAGTTTCTGGGGAGGGTGTTGGCAGGGTAGAACGGGATGGAAGACAATGTTTCCTCTTAAAGAAGTTTTGATGATGGTCCTAACTCTCAAGAAGGGACTCTGGAAAGTCTTGTTAACTCACTTGCCACCATCTTGGTAAATGTTCTATAAGATCAGTTCAGATGCTAAAGAAAACAACAACAACAACAACAACAATTTTTTGAGTTGAGCACAGGAAGCAAAAACAGTGCTAGACTGAGGTTCTTGGTACTAGGAGAAGGAACAAGGCAAAAGGAGGAAGCTACAGAGAGACCTATGTAGGGGCTGAGGAGATGAGAAAGCCTTTCCATGTAAAAGCCTCGTGGGGTAGTGTGTAACTGTAATTTCAGCATTGCAGAGGCAGAGACAGGTGGCTTTTTGGAGCCGCTGGCCAGCCAGTTTAGCTGAGAGCTCCAGGTACCGGGGAGAGTGTCTAAAGAAACAAGATGCATGACTCCTAAAAATAATCCCCAAATTTGATGTAAGGCCTTCATAGACACCTGAATGCATATGTATGTACATGCACATATATGAACACCACACATACACACACACACACATAATAATAAGACTTCACTTAATCAGAAGGAGCAGATCCTAAGTCCGATGACAGATAACACCGAGAATAACTAACCAGGCACACCAGATAGACACAGGAGACCCTGTAGTGAGGCATGCCAGCAAAGAGCTCAGAAGCCTTTAACTGGAAGAGATATATCATGTCACATTGCAGAGAGCATCATTTATACCAGATCTGATCATCACGGAGTTCACAGAACAATGGCATCTCCAGAATCACCTAAAGAATCCAAAGAAGGCCAATAGCATTTTATTTGTTTGTTTTAATCCCAATTGCATTTTCCATGTTGTAGACTGGGCACTTCTGGGAGTTGGTGTCTACAGTTGGTAAAGAAATGGAATTTTGACAGTTGTCCATTCAAATGCCTAAATGTGAATTATATGGCCCCCTCCCCCAATCTAGATGGAGAGATCCAAAATGAATCCTGGCCATGCTTTCTGGGAGTTCATAGATTCTTTTTGAGTCATTGCTGCATCTGGAAAACACTGAGACCGACAGGTTCCTGAGAAAGAAAACCTTGAAAGCTCATTTCTTTTGCTTTCTTGGTGTCTAGGATGCAGGAACATGGCCTCATTCCTGTTAGTCAGGGTTGCCTACTTGGGACTGTAGACAGGAAAAGGAGTCTGGGAGTGGAATGTCAGTTCCTGATACGGGTGCTTCTCAGGCATCTGGCTGCCAGGGATGGGGTAGAAGCAAGGGGACTATCAGGGTCCATGAGCAGGAGTGTCCCACAGTGTGGCTTTGAACTTGATCACCAAGAACTCTTACACTAAAGTCTCATCTCTCCCAGTAGCTCAGAGAGCAATGCGCTCTGAAGTCCTTTAATGAATTCTCTTCCTGCTAAATCAGACTCAATCTCCATTGCTTGCCTCTAGGAATCCTGACGTTACCATGTTGTGTGATGACGGAAGGAATTGCTGGACCACTCTTCCTACAGAGAGCATATCCACTCAGCATAACGACTCCATTCCGAAGTTGGATTTATTGACATTTCACTTGGTTTTCAGGGAACTAGATAGCTGTGAATATGACTTATGATGGCAGAAACATTTGACAATATAATTATGATTGTGCACCAGTTATTTAATATTGTACAAAATGTAGATTTTTTTCTGTTGTTCTCTGTTGAACTTCTGGGGTGTGGGCGGGCCTTTCTGCCTTCATGAGATGGTGTAGGAGCTAAGGCCTGGGTACCTGAGAAAAGACATTTCCATTGTGTTATTTTCACGTGTTCTTAAATCAGGTTGTTCTTTAAGAATTTTAGGAGAAAATGCTTATCTACTAAAATCCAGCCAGTACAATATTTCTTGAAAGATGATTTTGTAAGGGCCAGGCATGACAATAGAGAGGTTCAAATTCAAAGACATAACTTGGCAGAATTTAAATTTTTTGAAGTCCAATTGGGATGAAACACCTGAAAACAGATTTTTGATCTAAGACCATAATTCTAAAGGAGTCTATAAAACCACAAGACTCAAGCCCAAAACACCCCACTTTCCTTAGTCAGGTCAATAGTAAATAGGCACCTAGTTGTAGCGTTCACTGTAATGGCCAGAAATAGTGGTCACTAGTGATCTCTGGGGTGGTCAGTTGTGGTGTTCACTGTGGTGGTCAGGAGTAGTGTTTCCTGTGGTAATCAACCATAGTGTCCACTGTGATGGTCAGTCACAATGGTCACTATTGTGGTCACTGTGGTGGTCAGTTATAGTTTCCACTGAGATGATCATTGATATGGTCAGCCATAGTGGTCACTGTGATGGTTAGATCAATAGTAAGTAGATTGCTAGGACAATGACCCCTCTAGATAGAGAATCCTTCTCCTGCCCTTTGTAATAGATGACCGTGGAAAGACCAGGCAAATTTTCATAGAGTGTAAACATGGGCGCATCCATGGTTACCAAGAAATTAACCCCAGGGACAAATAACAGAATCTTTATTACCTCATTGTAGCAAGATGTGGTTTACAATACCAACCACTCTTTCTCTTTGTTTCTATTTTCTCAACAGGGATGGCTCTCTCTCTCTCTCTCTCTCTCTCTCTCTCTCTCTCTCTCTGTCTCTCTGTCTGTCTCTCTCTCTCTGCCCCTCTCTCTGTCTCTCTCTCTCTCTGTCTCTCTCTCTCTCTCTGTGTGTGTGTGTGTATGTAGAGATATCCCTTTACCACTGTATACTGCATGTTTAGGAATAGTTACATTATCATTTAGTCAGTTACATGACCACTAGGAACCATATCAGATATGATTGCCACAAATGTATAGTACTTGGGGATCCCGGGCTTTGAGCTAGAAAAAATAATTGTCTATTCCTTTGGGGTTGTCTTCTGTTACGGATGTTAAGTTTGTCCACTTGTGTTATGGTAAAAAGCTGAACCTTAAGTACAAAGACACCCCTTTTATTCCATTTACCATGGAATAAGCAAAAAATAAAAAAAAATTAAAAAGAGCCCCTTGCTTTCAGTCTAGACAATTAAACAGGTATGTGGCATTACATTACAATTACTATTACTTTAAATTTTATTTTATTTATTTTTCTAGTATACTCATGATGTGTGTGAGTGAGTGTGGGTTGACGGGAGGTCAAAGAACAATTTCTCCTTCTACTGGGTGGGTCTAGGTAGCAGAACCAGGTTGTCAAGTGTGTGTAACAAAAAACTTTTACCTCCTAAACCATCTTGCTGGCCCTACTTTCAGCTGTATTTAATCATTTTTGCCACAGATGGATCTTATAAGTCATTTAATTTTTTTCATACACAAATTGAACATTATCAATTTAAAAGAGAAGGAGAAAGAGAACTGTACAGCTTGCCAACTTGTTCTAGACAGCTGTGAAGAAACAGAACACATTTTGCTGTGAGCCAGCAGGATATAGCTTTCAAATCCAGTGATGCCTATGAGAGAGGCACAGCAATGGACTTCACTCCTGGGAACCAAAACTACATGGAATTCTAACAGAGATATAGCAAAAAGAAGAGGGGCAGCACAGTGAAAGAGACACAGGACTCATTCAAGAAGTTAAGGAGATTTCAATATTAGCAAATGGTTTTCTTATATTCCATTCATTATCACTCCGAATTTTAACAGGTTTGATCAATGTAGGCTTGAGGAAAACATTTACACCAATGACACAAAACCACATCTCAAACAAAAAGCCTGAATTGTTCTTTATGATTAAAAACTTATTAACATCATTAAAATAAGGAAGATAAGTGTGCTCATTCTCACTATTATTATCTGAGTTTTTCTAGTGCATTAACCAATGAGAGAAAGAAATGAAAGTATATCAATTCTTAGTCAAGATGTGGAAGCATTCTCAATGTCCATAGACTGATGGATATAATACAAATGGAATACTAGTCAGCCTTAAAAAAAAGAAAATTCTACATTTGACAAAATGTATGAACCCAGATAGTGTCATGCTGAGGGAAGGAAGCCAGTCAGAGGAACAAATACTGCATAATTCCCCTTGGACAAGGCATCTAAGGTTGTTGGTCAAGCAGAATGGAAAGAATAGAATGGTAATTGCAAGTGGCTGGAGGAAGGGGCAGATAAGGAGTTGCTGTTTAATAGGTACAACATGTCAGTCATAAAAGAGCATCTTAGAAGAGTCACTGCACACAAGGATGTAATGCTGAACTCCTGAGAACTTTTTCAACAGGTAATATCCTGCCTGAAGTTCACAGTGTGAAATAGCACATTCAAAATTTGCTAAGAGAAATCTGATTTTGTCCTTTCTGTTTGCCATAAATTTAAGAAAGAGCATAAAAGTGGTAAACATATATTAGTTTGCTTTCTATTTCTGTGATCAAAGGCAACTTGGGGAGGAAAGGGTTTACTTTAATTGTCCATCACTGAGGGAAGTCAAGCAGGAACTTGGAGGCAGGAACTGGAGGAGCCAAGACCATGGAGGAGTACTATTTACTGGCTTGCTTTTCAGTGCTTGCTCACCCTGCTTTCTTATACAAGCTGGGACCACCTGCTATAAAAGGCACAACTTACAATGGGTCCTTCCATATCCATCATCAATCAAGAAAATACCCCACAAACATGCCTGCTGGCCACTGTGATGAAGGTATTTTCTCAACTGAGGTTTCCTTTTCTCAGGAATCCCTAGCTTTTGTTAAGTTGACAAAACACAAAGCACAAAAGACAAAATTATCATTTCAAGTGCTTTATGTCTTTGTAACTATGAGGTTTAAGAAATCAATTGAAAAAGCTGTTAGCAATAGAGCATTCGTGGACGCCTCTGGTTCCTGAATCAATATGCAAAAATCAATAACTTCCTAAGTGAAAGAACACTTGGCTAGTTCATACAATGATATTGAAATGCGAGGAAAAAAATGCTCAATCTCATTTGCAGCTAATGAAATCAAACAAAACAAGAGTTTGGTTTTGCTTATCAGACTGGTAAGGCTAAAAATTGACAGTAACTAAAATTAAAGTGCAAGAAAATGGATGTTCTTATCAAGTATTGGTGAAGATATAGAATTGTGCAGCTTATTTGATAACCAATTAAATATTACTTAGCAAGACAAAAACACATGCTCTTTTATGGGCTTTTGCATACTGAGGATTTATTCAACAGGTAATTTGCATATGCACAAAGGCAGGTATAAAAGGGGGCTTACTGCAGCATGATTTGAGACAGTAAATGACTTGTAGACAGAGGTGTCCATAGCAAGCTGAAAACACAGCCAGCAAGCGTCACAGTTATGCCTCTTCCAGCAGTAAACCTGAAGGAACAGCATTCAGCATGCAACAGAGAGAGCTGCACACTCTTAGTGCTTAGCTGCACACATGCTTAGTGCCATGTTCCCCCTGATAGCCACATTATGGAATCAGGCCAGCTTTCCATCAATAAACTAATGAGTGAAGAAAACGTAGCACACATACACAAGAGTATTATTCAGCCATTAAGAATAAAATCATGCCTTTGGCAGGAAAATAGATGGGACTAGAGATCAAAATGTTGAGGTGAAATAAACCAAACACAGAAAGACAAATATCACGTGTTTCTTTCATATATAGACTTACCTAGACTTAAGACAAACCAGGACAAAGCAAAACAAAAGAACATTTATGGAGGAGGAAGAAGACCAGTAGGAGGGTCAAGGGGACAAGAGAGAGTGATGTGGGGTAGATAAAATCAAAGAACATGATTTTTATGTGTGAGAATGTCACCTTGAAAACCATTGTTTTGTTCAATGAATTGACACTAATAAAAAAAGAACTGAGGAACGGTTACATATCGTTAATAGAGTACTATGTGTCTGATTAAACAGATGGAGTAAACTATTTGTGCAGACACAGAAAAAATACCTTAGCACCTACTATGCTATAGCAACACACTGTAGGCTGGATAATTTATGCTTTATTTTTGATTTAATGTGCAAATTTTATTTTTATCTGTTTTTTTTAGTTAGCATATAAAATAATGGGTTTCACCACAACATTTTTTTACACACTTATCATTGTACTTTGATTCCTCTCCTTCCCTTGTCCTTCTCATTGGCATCCCTCCTCCAGTCAAATAGTCTTCCATATGCTTTTATATCATGTATATATAGAATGTTTTATCATAGATGTGGGTCCACATGGGAGAGAAAACATACTGTATTTGTACCCCCATTACCTTGTCTTTTCTCTTCCACCCTTCTTCTAGACTGCTTCTCACCACCACATCCTTCTACTCTCATGAGACTTGGTAATTTGAGCACAGGGGTCTTTCCTGAGACTGATACTCCAACCAAGTACCATGCATGGAGATAACCTAGAACCCCTGAACAGATGTAGCCCATGGCAGTTCAGTGTCCAAGTGGGTACCCTAGTAATAGGAACAGGGACTGTCTCTGACATGAACTGATTGATCTGCTCTTTTTTTTAATTAATGTAATTTATTTATTTTAATATCAATCACAGGTTAGATACTTTGCATCCCAGGCGTAGCCCCCTCCCTCATTCCCTCCCACTCTCCCCATCCCTCCCTCATCTCCTCCCTGCCCCCTCCAAGTCCATTGATGGGGAGGACCTCCTCCCCTTCCATCCGACCCCAGATCATCTTGTCTCCTCAGGGCTGGCTGCAATGTCCTCCCCTGGGATCTAGCCAGGCTGGATTGACCTGCTCTTTGATCACCTCACCCTGAGGGGGAAGCAGCCTTACCAGGCTACAGAGGAAGACAATGAAGCCACTCCTGATGAGACTAGGATTAGAAGGAAGGAAAAGAAGACCTCTCCTATCAGTGGACTTGGGGAGGGGCATGCTTTGGGAGGGGGAGGGAGGGAGAGATTGGGAGGGAAAGAGGGAGGGAAAGAGGGAGGGAGCTACAGGGGGGATACAAAGTGAATAAAGTGTAATTAATAAAAAATTAAAAATATTACACGCACTGCTCATAATTCTAGAGGCTGAGAAGTCTTAGATCAAGGGACCAGAAGATTCCATATTTGGTGGGGTGTCAGCTCATTCTGCAGAGATGGCCTCTCTTGTGAACCTTCTTCATTTGGTGACAATCCTAGATCTCTAATTCCAAACATGTGAGCAGAACCCTCATGATATGATTGTCTCCCGTGGGCCTCACTTGTGTTAAGAATTAGGGTTCTAGATATGAATTTTGAGGCTCACAAGTATTCAGATCATAGATATCAGGCGGAACAAAACCACAGGGCTGGGCATACTTCTACTTCTCTTAGGAAAAAAGTATATACATTACTAATGATTTATGGAAGCATGAAATAGAAGAAATTAAAACCTGCTACAATGTGACCAGACGCCTAGGAAGAAAGGGGGCAAGGTTCTCTCAGTGTTACCCAAGGCATCAGTAACTTCTTAATGAATATGACCAGGGCAGTCATCTGAATGGCTCTTCATATATTTAATGCTTCATATATTTATATTTATATATTTATATTGTATATTTATTTTATAAATATATATTTATATTCATATATTTATATATTTAATCCTTTCATATACTTAATGCTGGTGGATCCCCTTCCTTCCACAGCTCCATAGGATACAGAAGGGAGTAAGACATGACCACTGAATCCCTTCATCATGATGCTCTGAGATGCTCTCAGGGCCATGCTACTTCCTTAAGTGTGGTTTATCGACTGGTGCCTACAGGATGGTCCAGAGAATTATTGTAGATTCTACCCAGACAAACCTGGAGTCCCAACAAATCCCCAGGCGATTCCTGTGCAGTGTGGTTTGAAAGCTTGGTTCTAGGGGTCAGTCCCCAATAACCTCACTCTCTGGTGTTAAGGCCGTTTCTGGCCTAGAAGCAAGGGCACAGTCACAGCTCACTGGAAACCTGCTGAGTACATACAGAGGAGCACTGGGGAGACAGAGGTTAAATATCCACAGTCCAAATTGTACTATAACTTTACACTAATTTTTGTCCTGCCTTTTCTCCCAGGAGTTAACAACTAAATAGCTTTGCTGTGTTGTTGCTATAGCAACAGAGTCCAGGAGCGCTTTTACCATTTCCCATTGCAATAGCCTCCTGACTATCTCCCCGCCTCCAACCAAGCCTGCTTTTGGTTAATCAAAGCTGAAATCAGACACATGGCAATTGGGACAATCACAGTCCCTGGATGATACGGCAGGTGCAGTAATTGCCTAACTTTGCATTAATGTAGAACTATTTAGAATTATGCTCAATTGATTCCCAAATTCAGTACAGTCCTCCCTTCCCACAGGGAGGAAAATAGCTTCTTTGACAATTGTGTATTTTCAATTTTTAATTTCTGGAGTTTATTTTTCTGTAAAAATACAGTTAGAAATATTAAAAGTAAAAATGAGTTGAATTCCCAACCTGAAGCTCAGGCCCGAGTGGCCCTTAGAATGTTGCTCCACACAAAGAAAATGAGAAAATGAAGTAAAGCACTTGACCCAGAGACCAGCACATAGTGAGTCTACTGTTCTTGAAGCACCCAGGGCCAGCTTCATCACTTAGTGGGTCTATTGTCAGGGACACACTCAGCACCAGGCCCAGCACATAGTTCTATCATCTGCAAGGCACCTGGCACTGAGAAAACACTTAGTGGGTCTCCCATGGTGGGGATTTGTCACTTGCTGTCTTCCTGGGGGAGGTCTTGAGTGTTGCTTCTCTGTGGAAATACAGGGACAAAGGAGTCATGGGGATCAGTTGCCTTACCTCCAGCAAGTCCTGCTCTTTTCATGGATGTGACATTGTGGCCCCAAAAAAGTGATATAAGGCCGTATGGCACATAACTGGCAGAGAAGAATTACATAGTTTTAGACATTAACTTTTTTTCCTCTGAGGTTTTCCTTTGAAATGTCATACCCTGTTGAGCTGTAGTGCAGCAAGTGTGCACACATCCACGTACAGTCCAATGGAGAATCACATATGTGTACACCCATGTAGCTGGAACCTACAGCAAGGCAGAAATGTGACCAGAACCTCAGCAGGCTACCTCCCTAAAAATACCCCTCCAAAGGTATTGCTGTCACGCAAGGGCAGATTAAGTGCCTACAACACATGGCTCTGAGGCTCAAGGAGCAGCTGTTACCATCACTGTCTTACATACATGAAGTTTGGAGCCTTTGTCGAAGCAGCAGTAGCATCTCATATGTATTGGCTGTTTCCTCTGTGCCAGGCACTGTGCTCATGTGATGCCCACAGTGCTACAAAGCATCCATCCATCCATCCATCCATCCATCCATCCATCCATCCATCCATCCATCCATCTATCTATCTATCTATCTATCTATCTATCTATCTATCTATCTATCTATCTATCTATCTATCTATCATCTGTTTGTCTATTATATCTCTATTGTCTATGAGTCATCTATCATCCTTATATATCCTATCTATTTTATCTATCTATGTATCCTCTTTCTCTACCATCCCTCATCTACTTCTCAATCATCTTTCTCTGTCCTATGATTTATTTTCTGTCTATTCATCCATCCAGCTGTCTATCTTTCTATCTAGCAATCATTAATTCTTCTATCTATCTAGCACTTATCTTGCTACCTACATGAGATTCCTTGCAGAGAATTGACTTAGCAGTGTGGGGCTGGCTGAGTAGTCCCTGTTACTTCTTTGCATCTGATGCTGGGTCTTGAATTCTACTGAGAAGGCAGATGAGAAGGGAGTTACATGAAAAACAGAGAGGAAGGATCACCTACAATCAGTAAACACAAACTGCAACATAGCGATCAACTAACTCCATGCCTGTCTTCTCAGACCTGAGAGTGTATCTGAGATTCAAGACTTATGGTTTTAAAATTGGGGAAATTCCAGGATGTTATGGTTACACTGGCTGGAATTCAGAGAGATGGCTGAACACTGTCTGCTCTTGCCAACCTTGACAGTACAGTGTCCTACAGAAGAAGCTGATTCCCTGTTGTGGAGCTAAATAATAGATACGGCTCAGAAGTGGAGCTGAATAATGGACATGGCCCAGAAAATGAGAAAGCTACAGAGAGAACTGATGGGGTGGTGGTGGAGAATAACAGGCTCCACCCCAAAGAGTTAGATGACAGTTTGTATCAGCCACATAATGACTGCCAGCTTTACTTCTGCCTGAGCAGGAAAGGTATGGGAGGGTGGGTGGTGAATGGGGAGGGGGGTTAGAAAGAGAGGGCTGTTCAGCCAAGTTTGTAAAACTCTTCCCTTTTCTTTCTTGTGGGATACTGAGTTTCAGAGAGGCAAAGTTGCCTAGCAAGAAATTTTAGATCTGGGGCTCTGTCCCAAACAGGCTATGTCTCACAGGCTTCAGGAAGCCAGTGCTGTTAATAGATGAGAAGGTGGTGTGTGTGTGTGTGTGTGTGTGTGTGTGTGTGTGTCTGTGTGTCTGTTCTTCCAAATTCCAGGTATAGTAGCCAGAGCTCAGACACATACCTCAGTATGTGGAATATGTAGCCATATAGCAAATCATTTTGCTACAATGTGAAATGGACTCACTATAAGTCCATTTCAAAGAGCACCTGCACTCCAAAGACTCTGGAATCCAGTGAGTGACTCAAGAGTGTGTAGACATCCAGGATTCATGCATACAGGGAACACTTGCATGGGTGGATGATAGAAAGGTACTTTCACCCCAATTCTGGGGGTACCCTCTCAGGCTAAGAGGATCCGTTGAAGTGGCATAGAACTCAGTGCTGCAGAACCATGTGGTTATAGAGCTGAGTTGGGAGCACTATAAGACCATAGGAAATAACCTCACCCCAAAGTTTTCAGCCTCCCTTTCCCAGTAACACAGCAGAGGGGGGATCATTTCTGCACCTCCCTGCCAGCCTGCAGCCTTGAGTGAGTCAGCGGGCCTCCTGTGTAGCAGGATAGACCATGAGCAGAAGTGGAGCAACCTCCTCACAGCCAGCTTTGCCGCAGGCGCTGGGGGCAAATGCACCAGTTTCCCAGGGTTTGGTGCTAAATTTAGAATCTAGCTTCTTAGTGAGATCAGCCTTTGTTTAGTCAAAGGTGAAATCTAGGGCTGATGAAATACACCTGCCTATCATTGTCCAGTTGCCCGGTCCTACTGCTTATGGGACTGGGGGCAGTGAGGGTGTGTGTGTGGTATGTGTGAGGCACACACATCTAGGGAGTTGACAGTGTCGCATTCTGTGCCTAGATTTGGGCTGCCCAATGACCATGGGAACTCTCTGACCTCACCATGGCAACAGCTGCCTCCGACCTACCAATCAACCACATGCTCAAGTGAGGGTCGGTTCAGAGCATGTCACCTGGGAGCTTCTGCTGCCTTTAGGATTCAGCACCAGGAGGAATGGATTGACCGTGGGGTCTTCTTACCTGCCAGTTCCAGAGAATCAGTTATTTCCCATCGGCTCAGTGTGAGTCAGGAGTGGGGACCCACAGGGCATGCCCGTGTGTAGGTGGTGTAGGAGCTGCCAAACCAAGCAATTGCAAGTCCCCGTCTATCAGGTCATGAAATCAATTTAGTGGTTCACAACCAGCTTTTAAGGGAATGAAATAAAATTTAAAGAAGAAAATCAAAGGGCTCAAAAAAAAAAAGAAAAGAAAGAAAGAAAGACTGGTTTGTGTTTTGAAAACTGTCATTTGTGGAGGTGAGCACTGGGTGGTAATAAAGAAAAATGCATTTGTCATTAAGGGCCAAAGTCTAGAAGTGTTTTAATCACTGGCCCATTTATTAATATGTATTAATAAATACATATATATTACCTTGAAAGGCTGTTAATAAAATCTAGAGCTAGTATTTGCCCAGGGCTGAGCATGGATAGTAGGTGCTCAGAACTTGGATGCTACCTTACAGAGAATGCCAAGAGAGTTGCGGAGGAGGAGAGTGAGGGACCCAGAAGAAAAAAATTCAGAAGAGTTGGTAGCTAAACAGACCCATGGAGTGTAAAGACCCATGGGAAGGAAAGATGCCCATACAATGAACTGGCCATTTAAAGGAGCAGCTGTGGCATTGGGCTGATACAAAGAGGAATAAGTACCAGGTAGGATATGACAGGAAATGGATGTGGCTCCTGAATGACGTTGGGGCTTTTCTATGGTGAAGGTTGAAAGGTGATGCTTTGGAAACTGAGTGCCATCCTGGGGAGCACAAGGATATCTGTTGCTCTAATTTTCCTGGGGAGACAACGCAGAAAGTCTATTAACTCCGGACAGGACACCAACTAAAGGAATGATTCCATGCAAGTCCAGCTTGGTGAGCCAGTGAGTTTATTTGGATTACGTACAGATGCACGAGTGTCTTGAAGGTAGCTGCATCCCTGAATCGCAGCCCCATCCCAGCATGGATGACAACTCATAAAAGTGTTAACACTGGAATCCTTTGTGTAACTTATGGGCAGTTACTGAAGAGTCTCTGGTCCCCCAACAACTGTTTATTTCTGTTGTATCTTGGGTGGAAAGAGGTGCCATGTGAACCTCTCCCTCATTGCATGAAGACCACCAGTAATCTCAATCTTGTGAGGGTTTCATGTGAGTGGTGGTCCCACTCAAGATGGGCATTGACCCAGGCAGGATGTATCAGTTACCTTTTTTGTTGTTGTTGTTGCTGTGATAAAATATCATGACAAAAAGCAACTTATAGAAGCATTTATTTATTTTGCTTTACAGTTCTAGAAAGATAAGATACATGGTATTAAGTGGGAGAGATAGAGGCCGGAGCAGGAAATCTGAGAGATCCCATCTCCATCCACACTCAGAGACCGGAGAGAGAGAACTGGAAGTGAGGTGAGGCTTTGAACTCTCAAAGTCTGTCCCCAATAACTCACTTCCTCCAGCAAGGCTATATAAAGGATGTACATAAACCGTGCCAGCAACTGAGGACTACTTAAGTGTTCAAGCACCTGAGACTATGGAGGACATTTCTCATTCAAACAACCTAACTAGAGGAAATAGTCACTCACTGATGTCCCTTCCAAAAATCCAAGTATTGAACTTACTGGTTAATGGGACTACGTTGAGAGGTAGGGCCTTTTGGAAGTGATTAGGTCATGAAGACTCCTCCCTCATTAGTGGCGGGGGTTGGGTGGGGCGTGTGTGGGGGCTAAGGCTCTTGTAAAGAGGCTCCATACAGTATTTGCTCACTTCCTGTTCTGTCTTCTATTATGTGAACGTGGAGCAAGAGGGCCCCTATCAGACTCCAGGCCAATATCTTGACTTCAGACTTTCTTTTTCTAGGACAGTGTGCAATATGTTTTCTGTTGATTATGAACCACGCATCCTTATGTACTGTGCTATGTAGCAGAGCATATGAACTAAGTAAGGAAGGAGCCCAGTGGGAAAGGATATGATCAGATTTTCCTCAGGCTTAGCTTCTATGATGCTTTTCTCAAAGATTAATTTGTAAAAATTTCTTTATCTAGAGGCTCAACTTACTATCCTGACCTAATGAGAAGTCCTTTATTGACTGGGTCATTAAATTTATCCTAATAAGGGGGAAGCTTGGGCTTGATTGGGCTGTCCTTCCCAGTAGTGAGCTCACCATCCCTGGAAATAGGCAAGTAGAAACTAAAAGAGCTCTGGGAAACAATGAGACGGAGAGGAAAGTTTTAAGCTCTGAAGGATACAACCAGATCAAATGACTTTGGAGGGCTCATTTTTTACAGATTCATGGTATTCTGAGAGTTGCCTTAGAAATACCTCTTTTCTTTCCACACTAAAGTTTGAGGAGAGGGTCTTGGTCAGAGAGAGGAGTTGTATGGTTTGAGTCCAGGCATTTCTCCAAAATTGCCAGAAGGAGGAGGCTACAATGCTGTTTTCCTATAGAGGTAAGCTGGTTTATGTAAGGGGCAGAGAGCTTACACATCCCTGCCAAGCTGGCACATGACTTGGCATTTCTGAGCAAAGGGTGCCCATGCGAAGGAAAGACATGGGGTTTTAACCCTCATGAATCCTGCTTATCAAGTCTTGGGCTGGACAACTTCTGACAATTCTGAAATGTGTGGAACTGAGATACATAGGTTCCAAATGTAGGACAGTCCAGTAGTACTACCATGGGGTGTAGAAACAGGGAGGCATATGAAGAAAACAATAGCTGGTAGTTGTTATGATGATAACACTGATGAGGACACTTGAAAGTACACACCATTTTTATTGGTTAGCACAAAATGCATGACCCTTGACCCTCTCAAACAGCTTTCATCATGGTTTGAATTTCAAAGGACTCTAGAAGACCCACAGTGACCTTTTACTTAAGGAATGTGGCCAGAGAACACAAAAAAGCATAAAGGGACAGAGTCAACCGTGTGGACCAGGTTTGGAGAATCCTTAGGAGAGAGGGAGAAGGGGTTAGTTTCATAAGTGAAAACGTACTCAATACAAAGAGGAAGCTTTGGAGGGGGCTTGGACAAAAGGACCTTGGTAGGAGAATGGTGAGATTGCTCAGTGAGTAAAAGCACTTGTCGCTGAGCGCTACTACCTGAGTTCAGTCCCTGAGAGCTACATGTTGGATCTAAGAACTAACTCCTCCAAGTTGCCCCCCCCCACCTAAATAAATGTAATAAAAATTTAAGAAGAACTTGAAGTGTGTGTGTATTCCATTCCTCTCTACTCTCAGTAGGTTTTGGATGCTGGCCACATTCGTGGTGGGCAGCTCCTTCTACCGTGGAGGGGAGGCCACGGTGCTCCGCACCTCCGGGTGTTCATGACTCTGTCATTCTTGTCCTGTGAGTGAGAAGCCTGGGTTCTGCTTTCCACCCTAAGACGTGGGAAAAGAAGCCTGCCGGCACGCTGATGAGTGGGTGTTACATAAGACTGCATCTTAGCAGACTGAAGCAGACTCTCTCCTTTGGGCTTTCTGAAGGCACCAGATTGTTGGAGACTCCCACGTGGCAGGGAAGCACAGAAAGCTTCCAGAATTTGAGTGGCCTCCAGCCAATACCCAGCAAAAACCTAGGGTCGCCTGCCATATAGCCACATGGAAAGGAATTGTGCTAATAACCCAAGTAAACTTCGAGTTGGACTCATCCCCAGCGAAGCTCCAGATAAGAAAGCAGCCCCGCCGCCAGCACCTCCATTACACCCTGGCAAGACCCAGAACACAGAATCAGCTGTGCCTGGACTCTTGCCCCACGGAAAGGGCGAGATGGTAAATGTTTGCTTTCAAACTGCTAAATTGTGATAATCTACCATGTAGCACAGAAAACTAATAATATCCATTTCCAACATTAAGTGTGGCTTTTATCCTTTCATTTCACTGTTTCATGTCCATTTTATATTCTACCTAATATATTAACATACAATAAATTTGTACAGTGTCAGCATTTTAGAATTTATGAAGATTTCATAGGGCAATGTCTTCCCTTGCACCTTGTTACTTGGTTTCTCTCCCCAGGGCAACATGTGCCACCAGTTTCTTATTTATCTTTCCAGAAAATTCTCCCATCTGTGTGCAAATTCCACTCCATATGTAGCTCTCTACAGCACTGCCAGAACCTTCCTCTGTAGACTGCTCTGCCCTTGCTATTCAGGCTTGGAAATCACTCTTTACCATTTCTGTCTTTTTTTTTTTTTTTTTTTAAAGATGGATGGGCCATAATTTAGTGGCCAGTCTCCAAAGAGTGGAGATTTTCAAGTGGTATCTAATCTTTCGTTTTTACAAACAATATTGGGTCATGAGTTGATGCCTTTGTGATAGGGTGCAAGTCTGTTCTGGAGGAGAAATAGAATTTTGGAGTGCTAAGGCAGATATCTTTGTAGTATTGTTATTGCTTTTCCTCAATAAAGTCATAACAACATTCCTATAGTAGCTAAATATGAGAGTCTGTTTCTCTAACTCCCACCAAGCAATAGCCATATTTTTACCCCTTGACACACTATCAGGTGGAAATGTTTTATTGGCTCTTTTCATTGGATGCTGAGAATACTTCCATGTATTAAGAAACATGTATATATTTTTTCACTAAATTCGGCTCATATTCTTTGCCCATTTTCTTAATTGCTTGTGGGTCTTTTAATTTATTTTGCCAGCTTTATGTGTAGAGTGCTGTATCTATTAGGATAATTAACTTTTTGTTTGGGATTTGAATTGCAAATTCTGTATTTTCCTCTACTGCATTTTTGATTTTGCTTATGAGAATCTTTGTAATGCTTATTCCTTCAGAGTCAAATTTACCACTTTTCTCTCCTTCTCTCTCTCTTTTTTCCTTCTCTTCCCTCTCCTTCCCTCTCTTTCCTCTCTCTGCTGCTGTTTCTGCTGGATTTGAGTCATACTTAGAAAGTTCTTCCCTACTCCGAGAAAATAATAAAAATGTCCAATTATTACACTTCAAAAAATATCAGTTAAATATAGTGCAAGGAAATTGGTCCCTTTGAGACCGACCAACAAAAGAGCCTTTGCTATGAGCTATGGAGAAAGGAGAAATTTTCAACTTTGAAGTCGGAACATGAAGCTGCCTCTCTTCTGGGCAGAGACTAAGAAAAGGTCAAGGAGATTCTCACTCAGGTCAGCCTGACCCCAGCTCCGCTGCCCAGATTGTATTCCAGTTCCTGTCCCTGTCACCCAGAGGGCACGGGGGCCCATGGTACCAGCGACAGTGTCCTCACCTGTAAAACGGGAGTGTCATTATTCTCCTCACCTTGCCTGCTTTCCAGAGAAAGCACTCTGAGAAAGTCACTCTGAGAATCCAATGACACAACCAAACTGGGGAAAAGGTCTAAAGACTGTCCTCCCCATCTCCATGTCCCACATGCTTGCCTATTGCTCCTCTGGGTTCCCCAGCATAACTGTGTCTCTTGTGGTTAACACCAATGGAACCAGCCCAGCTAGAAAGCCTCAAGCCCTCCTCCGCACCTGCTCCCCACATCCTCCACAGCTAAGCAGCTCCAATGCTCACTCACTGGTCAGCATACTGCGATGCCGCTTTTATCTGTTTTCTTTGTCCTCATCTCTCTATCCCACCGTTGCTCTCTCTCTCTCTGTTCAGGCCATTTCAATCACGTCCTCGGGAACCAGCTGCTACTGGTTCCTTCTTCCACACTCTGCTGCTACCGGCCTGGCCTTGAAGATGGTCTGGCCACACCTGGTTGGAACTGACTGATCTTCTCTCCACCCACCGCTATCATTTATCCTGGGGCACAGAACACTAGTTTATTTGATATCAGGTGAATAAGGCCCTTTTCTAGGCCAAGCAGATGTGACTCTTTATGGCTTAAACCATTTATGGAATTCTATGTTTCTTGGTTTAAGGATAGGCATGGGATACAATTTTAGCCAATACAATGCAAGAGGAAGTCAATGGAATTATGGGGAAAGAGTTTCTTGCTCTGAAAAAGGGGGAGGTAAGAATTTTTCCCCCCACTGCTGAATGTTCGCTGGCCTGCATGTGACATTGGGGATTGTAATGGGCATTTGAGCTGCGTCAGCTGATAATGGCAGGAAGGAAATAGGACAAGTGTGGTCTAATGTTTAACGACTGCCCATTGAAGAATTGCCCCACCTCTGGACCCATGTGAGGGAAAGAAATGCGCTGGGTTTCTGCTGTGTGGAGATATGAGCAATGCCACTGCAAACAAATAGGACATCTTTGGACATAATGGGGTGTTGTGCGCTCTTCCCAGGGAAAGACATGAACAAATGTCTATTCTCTCTAGATAGAGCAGTGATTGTAGATAATAGAAACTCTACCCAAGTCTAGCTTGATGAACCAATGAGTTCCTTGGAGTTACTGTTGGAGTAGGGGTGGCTCAAAGGCAGCTCCACTACGGGAAAGCCCACCTCAGTGTGGGAGATGTCTCAAGACAGCTACATCATTGGAGCACCCCGCACAACTTACAGGCAGATCCACTAGGGAGTCTGTTCTTCCCCAGCAAGTATTTAGTGCTTTTTATAAGCGCAGGGAGGAGCTTTCCTGGGAGTATCCAGAGACCCCTGCCTTCCCTCCAGTGGAGAAAGTTTTCAGTCTGAAGGAAACAGCTACAATAACATAGGGTTCCCTGGCTGGGGTGGAGCTTATGCATGACTGTCTATCACTGTTGGTGGGACTGGGGCCCAGGAAGGGTTTCCCTTGATCTTGTATCCACCATTGCTTCCTTGCACAGTAGAAGAAGGCAGCCTTGGGGCTTTGTGAGTATACTCAGAGGTAGAGGCATCCGGTAGGAATCTGAAGACATCTGCATCCTGGACTCCGCTTACTCACTGTGACCTCTGGTTTCTCAAGCCGCACAGACCTTTCTGTGTTTGCTTTCTCTGTTCCCATACTGACAGGCCTGTTCAGATGCAATCAGAGCCTGGCCTGGGTACCGGTGACAGGTGGGCACCTGCAGCTGGAGTCTGTTGCTACAGCAACAAGGGTAGAGAAAACAGCCCCAAAGCTCTGGTCTGATTAGCCCCCAGGGCCAGCCCACTTTCCCATCAGCATGTCTTCCAGGTGCTACTGCCTGAGGATGTCTGTGTTCTTCCAAGGCATTCTTTAAATGGCAGGAAACCAGAGGTTTAGATCACTGTAGCATCCCCTTCCTTTCTTGTATATACTTGCTATCACCAGCCGTAGATACGCGATTCCTTGTCTCCTTGTCAGTTAGCAGCAGTCATCGGAAAGGTGGCCCCACAGCTCACGGCTGTTGGAGTAGTGGGAATGACAGCTGCTATCATAGGTTATTTCTGGTGATGGGGACTCAGAACTTGTATTGTTGCTCCGTGTTAGCTAACAGTGGCCTTGAGGTACCTTACTTCTTCCCAGCTGCTATGATGGAATGCATACCATAGGTCAGCAGCTTCAACAATAGCCTGTTGTTTTCTCTCTATTCTGGAGGTTGTAAAGTCTAGGGATGATGCTGGCCCAAAGAGTTTCTCAGGACTCCCCCAGCTTGCAGATAGTTACCCTCTCCCTGTACTTGCACGGACTTTCCTCTAAATGCTTTTATGGAGCTGTCTGGTTGCTTCTTTGTATGGGCTTTAATTCCACTTGGAAGGCTCCACCCACCTCTGTCACCCTATCTAACCCTAGTTATTTGCCATATTATGTGGTGGGTTAAAACTTCAACATATGAATCCTTGAAGATAATAGATGTTTAATTCATAAGACAGAGCTTATGCAATTTGAAAGCAGCCCATCAGGACCTACAAAGGCATATTTTTATTTCATTCATTCACTCACTCACTCATTCATTCCATAGGTATTTTTGTTTGTTTGTTTTGGTTTTTAAACAGTCTCACTGTGCAACCCAGACCAGGATTAAACTCACTATTTTTCTGTGTTAGCCTCCTGAATATTGGAATTGCAGGTGTAATGCTATAAAGTCTGACAATCTCATTACATAGTATATATGTTTTTTTAGTTTTTGAAATTAAAATATAATTACATACATTTCCTTTTCCATTTTGTTCCTCCAACATTTTTTGTATACCACCAACCATGTTGTCTCTCAAGTTCATAGCCTCTATTTCTTTAATTGTTGATATATAAACATACATACACACGTTTGTGTATGTGTATTCCCAAATGTATAAATGTAACCTGCTCAGTTTAAATAATGTTACTTGTATGTATACAATTTCAGGTTGGTATTGGACAACCAATCTGGGACCTCTTCCCTGAGAAAGACTATTTCTCCTGTTGTCAACATTCCTTAGCTGCTTACAGTTCTTTGTTTAGGGTTGAGG
>CM053749.1:29041779-29063181 GCA_028658305.1 Pachyuromys duprasi
AACTCTGCTTTTCGGTGGCAGCAAGCAGGACGAGGGATAGAAACAAGGCTGTGCAACCAGCGTGCTCTGCCTGCTCTCCCCCGTATTATTACCTCCTCTCGCTACTAAGAGCTTGCCCTGGCACCAGGAAACAGCTTGCAGCAGAGTACGGAAAGCCATTCACTAGCGGGGAACGTGTCACTGTTGGAAGTTTCTCTCTCATCATTAACTAATTTGCTGTGCTTTGCCATGGCCCTTGTTATCTATAACCATGGTAACGATGCAAAGAGCTGTTCGTGCGTTTATTTTGGACTCTGGAAGCCCAAGGGGAGTGTATTTCCCACTTGACTTCAGAGAGCCTGGGTGGGGCTCGACTTGGCTGTCCAGCCCTCTGGGGACTTTATTTTTCAAGTGTGAAGTGAGGGGGCTGAGTGCGGACTGGGGTCAATGGCTGCAGAGTTCAGCCAAAACTCCCTAGCATCAGTCAGTAGGGTGTATTTAGGATCTGGAGAGAAGAGAGTTTGCCAGCCTAGCCAGGAGTGGTTGTGAGTGGTTGTGAATGTGGGGATGACAGAGGCCCTGTGCCACTGCTGCGGTCCCTCATTCTGCTAATTTGGTGTCCTCACTATATAATTATACTGTGAAATTCCCTGACTGAAGACAATTTTTTAAAATTTTATTTAAATTTTTTTATATCCTTCCCTGACTCCCACTACTCATTGCCCAGATTCGTGAATGGGGAAAGTGGGTGTTTGCAGCTTTTGGAGGAGAACAGCCATGTTATGCAACCTGCCCTTCTCTGAATTTCCGCAGCAACACCACCTCCACACTGGGCCTCAGGGAGGAGGAGTGAGGTTGTTCAGAGCCAGCAGATGCAGATCTGGTCTCAGTTTCTTTATCTGGAAAATAGGGAGAAATCAACTTTCCCCATGGAAGCACTGGAAGAGCCCACAGTACCCTCTGACCACCAGGGCGTGTGACAGCAAGTGAACAGGTGACTTCACTTCCTTAGTTGTACCTTCTGGAAATGGGGCCAGTAATAGCCACCCTCCAGGGAAGTGTGGGGGATCAAATGGAGCTCTGCCTGCTCCCAGCTATCCTCGTTGGGTTGTTATTCAGTCAGTGTTACTCATAAATGTCAGCGAAAGTTCAGGGTTGGCTAACCTGGGAGCGTCTTCTAGCAGGCTGTGGCTGGACCGCCAGTTTGGTCAGATAGGGCTAGAGCTGTCAGCTTGAATCAAGAGCGCATCTAGGAGCCTCCCAGAGGCAGGTGTCAACGCCACCCTGATGAGCACCCATCCCATGATGGGCTCTTGGCATTTCCTGCTTTGCATTCTCCTGTTTGCCCTGGTCATCAGTCACATTGAGTCACAGTGACTCCTCATAACCCTGGTTTCCCCTGGCTCTGGCCATGAGATGGCAGTCAATTTAGTAGAACACTTGATCAATATGGCATTTTCTGTTGCACTGGTATTTTAGAATGTTCTCTTTTTTCCCCTTGTCTTATCTGGTGTGTATTGTTTTATCTGTTTGCCTAATTTAGCTTGTTGGAGACAAAGTATCACATTTTATCCTAGGCTGGTCTTGAGAGGCTCCTACCTCAGCTTCTCAGGTTACAGGCATGTACCACCATGCCTGGCTTATTCTTTATTACATAAAGAAGACACCTAAATAGTTATAATGCCTTTGACCACAGTTACCCATGTTTAAAGTGATCTGATTACCTCTAGACACTTGTAAGTAGTGATGGGTCTGTCTTTTCACCACCCCCCAAGAGCCATTGCTCTTCCGTGTTCTCATGTCACATGTCCCTGCCATGAGACTTTTCATACATGATTTCATTCATGTGCTGTGAAGTAACTTCCCTTGGTTGTTCTTCATGCAAGAAACGTAGGTTGGTGCTGTGCCTCTGTGTTGACTTCTCTCTTTGTGCAAGCCATCCTGAGTATAGACTGCAGGAAGCCTCAAACATGGCCATAGATTACAGGCTTTGGGGAAAGATAATCTGTGATGAAGAAACCCAGGCTTGTCCACTTCAGACTACTCCACGGAATGAAAGGCTTTGCTTCCTGCCTGGGAAGAGTATCTCACCTTGAACCCGAGGTAGATCTAGCCAGTATCTATCCATTCCAGGGCCCTGGAGAGCAGAGGGCCCTCACATACCTCTTCTCATCAGGGTTTCCAGAGTTTCCTGAATCTGTACTTGTCCTTTTAGACAGAGACAAGTGGGTGTGAACCCTGGTGGTGTCACTGATGAGCTGTGTGAGTTTAAGTAAGTCACTGCTTTGGTTTAGATAAGCATTCTCGTAAGGACCCTGCATCCTTCTGGTGGAGCCTTTAAGAGGTGGGGCTTGGTGGAAGTCTATGGCTACTGGGAACAGGATCTTGAAGGAGCTCTAAGGATCTCAGTCCTTCTCTTCTTTGCTACTGTGAAGAGAACAGATTTTTCTCTGCCATATTCTTCTTGCTGTGAGGGGCAACTTTACCATAAGAAGCCTAAAAGCCACAAATTGCCTCACCTCTCCCAGATTGTTGAAGAGACCTTTGTGTTCCCTGTGTGAAGTCCCCCAGGCCCTGTTGGACATCCTGGCTGCTGAGGCATCAGTTTTTCCTAGCATTACACTGGCCTCAGATCCCATACTGCAGCCAGCATGTGGACCCACTCATAGACCTCACAATGCTTTGCATTGTCATTGGGCACATTTTTCAGAAAGACATTGTCTCTCAGCTTATCTCCTTTGAGCTGGTGTACACTGCCCTCTTTGGCCATCATCCTGAGCTCCTGAGCTGGGTATCTCTTCTGAATTGAGGCAGAGACTGTATTCTCTTGACACTGTGTAGGACTCGTAGGTGGCTTAGCTCTCTTGGGATTACCATGGGGTAGAGTGATTCCCTCTACTCCCCCATTCCTTTCTGAGTCTTGGCTCTGTGGTGCCATGGACCTTCGGTACCTTTCCTATGAGGCACACACTGACTCCTTACCCACAGGGCTGCCATGGGTGGAAAAGGAGATCATGGAGCTTCCAGATTCTCCCTAGAAGCAGTCCCAGGACTAGTGTTGCACCTGACCCTCCAGCCAGCCTCAGGCATGCCACTTGCTCAAATTTCAGGAGGCACCTGTCAGGCCCAGGTCTAATCTCAGGGTTGCGCTTCCACTGAAATGCCTCTGGAGTGTCCACTCACCCTGGCCATATCAAGAGTTGTTGGTGGACTGGAGAATGTGTTCCTCTAGGGGTCTGACGAAGTTTAGAGGGGCTAAGAACCATATAGTAACAGGAGGCCTGGAGGTTATGTCTATCCTGACTTGAAACTTGAACAAAGAATTCACATTTGAGAGTTTACTGAACCCAATGAGTAGTACAAATGTTTCTTTTATGTCTTGGAACCAAGGTCAGACAGTATGGGCTAGGCGGAGAAGCAGGTGTCTGTGGGCATGGAGAGGAAGAGCCCAGCAGTCAGGCCAGAGCAAGGCTGTGGGTCTCATTGGCTGGGACCCTTGAACATCCCAGGTCTGGAATGCGCCTAAATAGCCACAGTTGGCTCCAGCTGATGATTCTTCATTCAGTCCATCCCAGAAAGGGCTGTGGTGGACCTCCAATCCAACCAAGCAGCCCCAGGGCCTGCCTCGGCCTTGGGCTGTTTCTTCTGATGCAAGGTTGGGCTGGCTACTGGTAGCCAGCTGTATTGGTACATACGTTTGTGAGAGTCAGCTGCTCCTTCTCAGAACTACAGCCTGGCCCCAGGGCCAGCAATAGGCATGAGAAAAGAACTGTAATGAGCCGGGTAATAGTTGAAATTAATAGTGGTAATTAATTGCTAAAAGCATACAGAGACCATGGCAACAGACAGAAGGCAAAAACATTTCTGTTTGTAGGCTGAGCTCCAAAAGGCTCCATCTCTTTGTAAATAACTTGCAGCAGTTTGTTCAGGTCTTGGTATAAAACACCAGCATTGGAGGCAGTGAGTTTTGCTTCTGAAGCTGTTCCCTCCAGCTTCCTAGCTGTGCAGTTCCTTGTACTTCCTCATGTGTGAAATCCAAAGACCAGGATCCAATTCAAGGATCTACCCGAGAGTTAATGGGGCACCATTTGTGAAGAGGGGACAGTCCAGGCTGTTACTCTCTGCGTTGGGGTAAGTCATCAATCACTCTGGGCCTTAACACCTTTGTCTGTGAATCAGGAATGACATCATCCTCATGGTGGAGATTTAAGTAATAAAGTGTTAACCCTCAGGCTGAAACCCTGGGTCAAAGCATCGTTTGCCATGCAACCTCGGCATAAGCTGGTGAAGACTCTAGGCTCTTTACCTAGTGTTACCAACAATAGTAACGCTCACTGAAAGCTCAGTGTGTGCTTCCTTAATGCCTCGCCCAATCCTAAGAAGCATGCTACTGTCACCCCAATTTTACCTAAGATGAGATTTGGCTTAGATTCTGGTGACAGGGACAGGATACATGTCTGGTGACATGTGTCTAGTATGTGCAGAGCATGCATCTGAGCCTCAGCATTGGTTTTTTTTTTTTTAAGATTAGAGTTTGGTCACCATGTGACCAAAACACTTAAAGAAATGTTCAACGTCCTTCGCCATCAGGGAGATGCAAATCAAAACAACCCTGAGGTTTCACCTTACACCTGTCAGAATGGCTAAGATCAAAAACTCAAGTGACAACACATGCTGGAGAGGTTGTGGAGAAAGGGGAATCCTCCTCCATTGTTGGTGGGATTATAAGCTGGTACAACTACTCTGGAAATCAATTTGGCCCTTTCTTAGACAATTAGGAATAGTAATTCCTCAAGACCCAGCTATACCACTCTTAGGAATATATCTAAAAGATACTCAAGTACAGAACAAGGACGTTTGCTCAACTATTTTCGTAGCTGCTTTATTTGTAATAGCCAGAACCTGGAAACAACCCAGATGTCCCTCAGTTGAGGAATGGATACAGAAATTGTGGTACTTTGACACAATGGAATACTACTCAGCAATTTAAAAGGAGGAAATCATGAAATTCGCAGGCAAATGGTGGGACCTGGAAATGATCATCCTGAGTGAGGTATCCCAAAAGCAGAAAGAAACATATGGTATATACTCACTTATATAGACCTATAGGATAGGATGGTCATGATGAAATCTATACACCTAGGGAAGATAAACAAGAAGGAGGACCCAGGTTTGGATGATCAATCCTCACTTAGATGGACAAATGGGATGGACATTGAATGTAGGAGAAAGCAAGCAGCGGAACAGGAGCCTACCAAAGAGGGCTTCTGAAAGACTCGACATAGCAATGTATCAAAGCAGATATTAAGACTCACAAGCAAGACTTCGGCAGAGGGCAGGGAATAATATGAAAAAAAGGGGGAGTTGGTAAGACTTGGAGAGAACAAGAGCTCCACAAAGACCAAATAGATGAGGGCACAGGGGTCTTTTATGAGACTGTTTCTCCAACCAAGGTCCATGTATGGATATAACCTAGAACCCCTGCTCAGGTGTGGTCCATGGTAGCTCAGTATCCAACTGGGCACCCTAGTAAGGGGAACAGGGACTATTTCTGTCATGCACTCAATGGCTGGCTCTTTGACCCTCCCCTTCCCCCAGCATACATCCGGGAGAAACAGCCTAGCTAGATCCCAGAAGAGGACATTGCAGCCAGCCCTGAAGAGACATGATAAGCTAGGGTCGGATGGAAGGGGAGGAGGTCCTCCCCCATCAGTGGACTTGGAGGAGGTCAGGGAGGAGATGAGGGAGGGATGGGGAGAGTGGGAGGGAATGAGAGAGGGGGCTATGACTGGGATACAAAGTACATAACCTGTGATTAATATAAAAATAAATAAATTACATTAAAAAAAGACTAGAGTTTGGTCACCATGTAGAAATAACCAATGTGGGAGTGGGAGGCTGTTCTAGTTAAGCCCAGTCACTCAGCTCGCTGGCATTTCAGCACATTCAGATATAGGTGGTGGTGGCTGAGGGCCTGTCCTGATGGCCAGGCCCAGGCTCAGTCTCCACTTGTTCTTCTCTTGGACTCAGCTCTCTGTGTACGGATGTACCCTGTTCAAATATGGCCCCCTTCTCCTAATAATTTAAATTGCTTAATGATACCACACTGGCCTTTAATCCCCTAAACTTGAGTGATAGTCCAAATAGGGCAGATGACAGCATTCTGGGTGAGGTGGTGGTGGGGACTGGGGGAGGGGCAGAATATGAATAAGAGCATGAAGGAAGAGATGGAGTTGCAATGCAGAAAATGGACACATCTTCATGACTGAATCATTTGGGGTTGAGCAGACGCTCTTTTCCTTCCACCCTCCCTCTTCCCTTCCCTCCCTTCCTCTCCCTCTCTGTGTACGTATATGTGCACGTGGTGTGTTTCCGCATGTTGGGAACTTCTGAAGGTGAGCGGTAGGCAGAAGATGGGCAGGATTTAGGATGATGCTTTGCAGTTTTATACACATAGTGTCATCACATGAGGCCTTTAAAATGTGGCTGTGGAATGACACCTCTGGAGGTTGACTGTCAGGGTGTGAGTACTCTAAAACACTTCCCAGTTTGGGGCTTGGGAGATGACACAGTGTAAGGTGTTTGCTGGGTGAGCATGAGGACCTGAGTTTTATCTTCCAACACCCACAGAAAAAGCAGGTGAGGCTATACCCACATGTAATCTTAACGCTGGGGAGCTGAAGACAACAAGGTCCCTGGACCTTTTTGACTGTCCAGATAGCCAAATGGATGAGTCCCAGGTTCAGTGACAGAAAAAGAAAATAGGAAGGGAATGTGACCAAATGTCTCAAGGGGAAGGTACAGAATCTTCTGGGTTGATACCCATTCCACAGGGAGAGCTCCAGATAACAGACTTGACCAACTATGCAGCTTAATCATACCAACTGTATTATCTCCCAAATTCTGGAGACTTTTTGGATGATCACAAACAGGGAAGTAGGAGGTGCTGTACCAATTTTTCTGTGGCTAAAGGCCAAAGAGAAGTAGAGGCTGGCAAAGATCTCACAATACACAGGGAAGACTCCCACAATGACTTAGCTCACAGTGTTTGAGTGCTAGAATCGAGAAACCTGTCCTGTGGGCATGTGGGAAGGAAGGAAGAAAGACATTGGAGCTCATAGGGGAAGATCAGCAAGTTAATGAGAAAAAGTTGAAGGAGTTGAGTCTAATTCTCCTGTAAGTCACTGGTGGAGAGCTACAGCATGTGGGGAATAGTGGGTGGAGATAAGCAAAACGCCACCTATCCTGCTCATGAACCCCACCCCTAAATCCAGGCCATCCAATGGGAGTCTTAGACTCCTGTGGAGGGAGCTCTGTAAGAATGGGGGAGGAGAGGACATCCTCAGGGAGCAGCCATACTCCAGGGACAAGCAGAAAGGAGGAAAGCTACATCTCTGGATGAGTCAAGCACCCTTTTCCTATAACTTCTATTTTCATAGTACCTGCAATGTCCTGTCTCCTCTTTGTCTTCAGGCATTGAGACAGTAAATGCACTTATTTTCTGTCTGCCTCCCTGACTTTATCCTCCAGGCTGATGTCCCCAGGGTCTCGAGTTGTTTGACAGTGACTCTTTCCAGACTCATCATATTCTAGGCAATCCCCTTCTGGTCATGGGTTCATGTTCACAAAAAAGAGGATAAGAAGGAAGGCATGCTTTCCACTCCCAGGTGCTCCTCTATCCTGAACTCTCCAGTACATGCTCAGAGGGTGTTTCCTGTACCACATAGGACCTCCTGGATCAACTAGGACAAGTTTTGTGATGGAGTGGGAGAACAATGCTATTAGCTTTGAAAACTGTTGAAGACAGTTAAACTGTTGAAGACTGGGTTAAACAGTGATCTCCAAGATCTTCCCAGATCCTACCAGGTCAGAATGTGACCTGCCTGAAAAATCTTTTCTGCTAATGAAATTTTTGATCTTGAGATTCAAGGTTGAGGCCAAATAGAACGATGTCTGTGCAAGAAGAGGAGAGGGCAGAAGAAGAAATCCTCATGAAGACAGAAACAGAGACAAGTTAGGCTACCACAAACCAGACAGAGCACGGAGGCTCCAGAAGCAAGCAAGAAGGAAGGAAGGAAGGAAGGAAGGAAGGAAGGAAGGAAGGGAGGGAGGGAGGGAGGAAGGGAAGGGGAAGGAAAAAAAGGAAGAAGGAAAAATGAACTGAGGAAGAAAGAAGGGTAGAAAGAGGAAAAAGAAAGGGGAAGAGGGAGGAATAAAGAGAGATGGAGGGAGAGAAAAAGAAACAATGGAAAAAAGGAAGGGAGGAAAGAAGACGCTAATAAAGAGGGAAAAGAAACGGGAAGAAAGAAGGGGTTGTCATTTGTTCCTACAGAGGGAAGCATGAACTCCCGACAACTGGTTTTGTCCTCTAGAACCATGAGACAAAAATCAGTGTCTAGTGTTTTGAGTCACCCAGTGTGTGGTGCTTTGTTCTGGCAGCCAAGGACACAGGCAGTCTCCTGGGTCTGAATGCCAAGTGGATGCTTTCTGACACAAATATTGAACCCCAGCCTTCCCTGTCAAGTTCCCGGAGGTTTATTGTCTGGATGACAAAAGAAGACTGGAAACAGGCCTCCAATGTCTCTCTCTTAAAGTTTGCCTTTCATCCTTTGCCAGTTGGTGACTCACCTTAGAGGGAAGTGGGGTTTGATGTTTCCATGAACTCTGTGGGTCTAAAGGAGCTTCTGGTAGCTAGAGAACAGTTGCACTGTTGCATAGCTTCTGACTCTAAATAATAAGAGCCTATAGAGTTCTAGATCTTCACTGCGGACTTTCTATTCCGTACTTTTTCCATTCTGCTACCATCCCTGCTTCATTGATGAAGAACTGGACACATGGTTTTATTTGTTGTTGTTGTTGTTGTTTTGTTTTGTTTTTTTAAAGCTATACAGCTTATGGAAGAAAAATTCAGACATCTCCCTAACCATTCAGGTATCAAGCATCCAGGCTGGTTTTCCCACCAACCGAGGTGACATGGTCTCTGGGTGGACATCTGCATGGGATGTTGTGGCTGCTTTTGAGAATGTCTGTGCTCCTTCTGGATACCTGTCTAGAAATCCTCTGGCATGCTTTAAACATTAAACTATTTCAAGGGATCCCGCAAGCCACCTTTAAATTCTCTTTAAAGAGAAGCAGCTCATTTCCTCCTGTCACTGATGTTGAAGCTGTGCACACCACTTGACTGTCCTGCCCTGGTTCATCTTTCCCACTTTCACAGCTCTGGAGGAAAACCAGAGGATTCAGAACCATAGAAAGCCCAGTACAGTCTGGTTCAGCACCCCAGAACAGCCCCAGTGCCGCCAGGAAGCTTGTGGGTCCTATTTCGTAAGTCAGACTTTGTTTTAAAATGATGCCATGGGCTGTGTGCACACTGTAGAGGGAAAAGGGGGAGACGAACACCCCCAGCTTTGGGGAATTTCTGTGCTGTCCTGATTAGATGAGCTGAGATTGTGGAAGATCAGAATATGATCCCGGGTTTCCACAATGCGGGACCTTATATCAGACAGCCTTGGTCAAGGCTGTCCCAGGCCCCACCAGCCCTGGAACCTGTCACAGCCAATTCTACACTTCTGACTCCAAAGCTGGAGAGGCCCTGTAAGTCAACAGTGACTCTTAAGGACAATTAAGAAACGGATGGTCAGTTACTCTTTTCTTCACTCCTTCTCATGGTGGAGGGCTGGAAGCTTGCAGGCTGCTGAGGCCGGTTGATAGCTGAGCCTGTGCAAGACATGAGGTAGCAGATAAGCAACTAACAGACCTTTCTTAAGACCCCGCTGTCCTGGCCTGCCCAGCACTCAGGAGAGAAGGGACTGGCTACCTTGGAGACGCCCAAGGCAGACAGCGCTGGCTACAGACTGCTGCTCTGACCTCAGGCCTCAGAACATTCTGCCTGTGTGGGCTGGGTAGTCTCAATGCAGACGATAATCGTTGGCCCTTTTGCACCTAGTATTCATAGTGGTTCCGATAGAGGAGGTCCTTCCAGTCTGAGTGATTGTTACGGGCAGGGGTGTTTTTTATACAACAATAATAATGTGACATCCAGTCCTGTGGCCTAAGGGTCAGAGAACCCCAGAGGCAACAGAGGGAAAAAAAGGCACGTGGGTGGGAAGGACAGTGGCCCCATCGCTCCATGCGGATGGGCAGGCGCAGATCACCTCTGACACATCTCCCAAGGCAGGTTGTCCTATGACAACTGATAGGACAATGCAGGCCTGGCTGTCCTTGGCTGGGAGGATGACTCACACAGAGCCTTGTTAACCTGTTTACAGTGAGTCATCTGTCTCCCCACAGGCCCAGTTCCCTCAACTGTAAAATAGGAGTACTAGTAACTGCCATGTCCCTTCATAAGGATGTAAGTTCTAAGTCAAAATGCACCAAAGGTGGCATTTATGTCCAGTGACTGTAAAGTACCCCTTGCAGGTAACATGGCAACGCCCAGCTTCTTCCTATCTGTGAAGCCAGTCTTCTCCTGGGTCATGTGCACAAAGCCTCAAAGAGGGGCAAAGGTCAACTCTGCACACTTACAAAAGTGCTTCAGATTCTTCTTTATCTCTCTTTGCAGAGAGCTGATCAGAGCTTTTAAAAGGTCTTTGCCGACACAGAGAACAACACAGGGGAGACCTCAGGAAGGTGGAGGGGGTATGAAAGTGGTCGGCATAACCGTGAGAGCATCGTTGGCTGTGGATCTGGCTCTGCCCTCCTCCTCGGGGAAACACACACTGGCCGCCTGTCACCAGCCCTCCATTCTCTCCTGCCTCCTGCCTTAGCCACACCAGCTTTATTTCTGGTTATGTATGTGTGAATGAATGACTGCTGTTCCTTTGTCCGTGCTGTCTCTTGTCACCTATTTTCTCTTTCTCTGCAATCCACTCCTCAATTTCAGAAACTCATAGAAGACTAAGGAAACTTTAGTGCATAACCCCTTTAAAACTTGGCAGGCCACAGAGGAAGACAATGCAGCCACTCCTGATGAGACCTGATAGACTAGGATCAGAAGGAAGGGGAGGAAGACCTCCCCTATCAGTGGACTGGGGAGGGGCATGGGTGGAGAAAGGGAAGGGAGGGTGGGGTTGGTAAGGGAGGAGGGAGGGAGCTACAGGGGGGATGCAAAGTGAATAAATTGTAATTAATAAAAATAAAAATTAAAAATAGAAAAAAAATTGCTCAAAAGTAAGATAGTTTGCCTGCAGTGAGCTGAGACTTTTGTTTCTTCGTGTTCTGTCATCGCCTCTGGTCACACCTGTTCTTGTATCTGTGACACTGGAGGGGTCACAGGACACAGCCGTGGTATGGTCGCCTGAGGTCCATCCAGGGCCACGGCACCGGGTGTGTGTGTGTGTGGGAGCCAGCTTTGAGAACATTCCTCAAAGCGCATAGTCATTAACCCCATATAGAATGGCAGTGAACTTCACACATTAAATGTACTCCAGATTCTTCCTGGCTTAGACTGAAAAGGCACCATTTAAGCCTTGCAGTGTGAGCTCCGGGCATTTTAAAGCACCAAAACGTATTCTTAAGACTTAGAAGAAAAATTCAAATACCGATGCAAGATACAAAAAGTTCATTTCAAGAAGTTAATAAAGCTCAATTATGACACTTTAATTGAGTCTTACTAAAATTGGTAAGATTTTGGAATGGTTTCATAAGACAAGTTAAATCAGATTCCCAACTTGGCTATATCCTTTTGATGTCTTTCAATTTATTAATTAAAGAAACAACAGCATTCAATTAAAAATCAGTGATAAGAAAAATCTACAGAAATAAACAGAATTAACAGAAGTTATTCTGCAGTTGAGGAGTGAATGATGAGGCCCTGGAGATGGCTCAATCAGAAAAATGTTTATTGTGCAAGCATGAGGATTTGAGTTCAAATCCTGAGCACCCACCTTATAAAGAGCTTGGCTTTAGGGGGGTTACTCTTGTACTAGTGCTGGGGATGCAGAGACAGGACCATCCCAGGGTTTGCGACAAGCTAGTCTTACACAGGTTCAGTGAGAGGCTTTGTTTCCAAAACGTGTACAGTGGAGAGCACTAGAGCTCATTGAGTTCTGGCCTCTACACACATGTACACACACCTGCGCTGTGTGCCCATGCATATAACACACACACATTCATACAAGCACACTCAGACCGACTCACTCACTTACACACATACAGCCACTAAGTGAAGGCGAGTGAATTATAATATCTGCAATTCATTAAGAGGAGGAGAGACATTTTGAATACAGGTGATGGATTTGTTCATGGATGGCTTAGCTGGTAAGCTAATGAAGAGAAATCAGGCACAAGAACATCTTTGAAAGAAATTTTTTTTTTGAATAAGTACCGACATTGACAAAGATGACTTGAAAGCTATAACAGGATGATAGCACAGAACTGTTAACAACAAACTGGCTGACAAGTGCTCTCAAGTTCAAAAGAACTGAAGATACATCTTTGAAAAGGAGATTCGGAATTACATTGAAACCCTACAGTTCATATATAAAAGATCATTGGTGGAAGTTTTCCTCAACTGATAACTAAACGGTTGGAATATGAAGTATCCTCACAGAGACCCCTGGGACTGGACACCGGATCCTGGGCTTGCGGAGTTTATAGAAGCTTTAGGATGTGTGTGGCCTACCTTGTAGACGTGGGTCATGGGGGTGAGCTTTCGAGGGGTATAGTCTGTCTCTAGTTTCGGTCTAACTTTTTACTCGCTGATCCATTGAAAATGTTGGAAGCTGCTGCCTCACAGTCTGGCTGGGATGCCTTCTCCACCTCAGTGGCTGTGCCTCTGAAAATGCCAGCCCAAGCCAACCCCCTTCCTTTAATTGTCACAGCAACGGGGCACTAATGGATATTTATGTTTTTTAATCCATTCATTTAACTGAAATTCTCTGGCCTACTAAGATGAAGGAAAGACTTCTTTTTCTATTTTTTTTTCTGACAAGGAAAGATGAAATTACAAAGTTCTTGTCTTATGTAGAGACTATCAATGATTAAATGAATAAGAATGTAGAAAAAAAATCACGTTAGAGGCATGTCAGGCACATTGCTGAGAACAATGTTCTTTTTTTTTTTTTTTTAACTTTTGTAAAGTCCCTAGTTCCTTCTCTCATTTAAAATTAGTCTTAATCTTGTACTTGATTTTGGTTTTCTAACCTTTTGTTAAAATAGACTCTCACTCCTTCTTGACACTAAGCATAGACACCCCCATCTCCCCACCAGCACCGGGCAAACTTAATTTACATACTTTCTCACTAAAATGTCCTTCCCAGGTCATTCCAGGTTGTGCCAGTTGACAATCGGAACTAGCTATCACACTCATTTTCCTTACCTGCAAACATGGATGGACACTGGGAAAGGCAGACTAAATTAAACCAGGGTCACACCACTGAGTGAAAGTCCCTGGTGCTTGCGCTGGCCTTCCGACAGTCCAGGCCTGAAGCTCAGTGGTGAAACGGTTTAACCCTGGCTTTGCCTTGTTGCCTACAGAGCCTGTTCCTTTGCCCTATGGAAGCTCCTAGATGGAAGCTGCACACATTTCTAGAACAGAGTTGTAGAGTTTCTGGACCATGGGCGTCTTCAGAGACCATCTAGACCAGAAGTTTCCAAAGCATTTCCTAGCCAGACTCCTTAGATTATATCTTGTACAGAAGCTCGGTATTTCAAAGGCTCCTCGTAGCACAGGACTAGGGGTTCAGACTGCTCACAGGTACCGCCTCCTGAGGGGCAGAGTCTGCAATCTGCAGTTTTCCATCCTGTTCTGGGAGAAATATAAACACGAAGTCCCCTTGTCAGAAGCCGTGACTCTGAGCTAATGCCTTACGTGGGAGTGGAGAGCACAGAGAAGAAAATTACCCAGGATGACTCAGGAACTCTTTGCTTTCTCCTGGCCTCAGTTTCCCTATTTGTGTCTGAGATCACTGTCTTCCACAACCTCCCAACCATCGCCCCCCCTCCAATCACTTTCTAAACTAACGCATGACACGGGTGCCCCCTTGTGGTGAGAAAAGACCCTGGCTGTCGGAGGAGTTGATGTCTTTGTAGGTTTTAAGACAAATGGAGGCCCAGCACAGGAAAACATCCTGTTTTCTGCCAGGCTTAGTGCTTTCCACAACAGAGGGCTGCGAGGCTGGCGTTTGCTCTTGCTTCTCACGTTCTTACACAGCATGGAGCATCAGGAGCCCTAAAGAGTCATGGCGGGGAAGTGTTCCTTTGGTGACGCCACTAACTACAGTGTGATTTTGGCCAGGGCCCTTCACTGGAAGCAGTTGGGCTTGCACAACTGCTGTGCTGGGCGTTGGGCACGGTCAGCCTTAAACCTGGCATCTAGGGGGTCTGTGAAATCCCAGGAACTTTAGGGAGCGCTTGTGCATATCAGCAGTCGTAGGAGATAAGGGTCCAGTGCTTTGTCTGCTTTTCTTGAGGTGGCCTGCCACTCTGAGCACATTAGCTCAGAGGCCTCAGGGGAGGGGTTTTCACGGAAGGGTCATACACTCAGAGTGCTCACATTGGGCAAATGCACCCTGTTGGTCACCGATGCGGAGAAGTGTGCAGAAAGCCAAAGAAAAATGAAGAGCCAAGTCTCCTCATCAGGGCTGGCGACAAGGGCAAATTGGCTCACCCCTACAACACTCTGCCTGCTGAGGGCGTTTTCTGGTTTTCCTGTCCTGGGAACTGACAGCTGACACAGGGATGGTTGAGGAGCCCTTTAGTCAGCTTCACACTGCCACCCACTAGGTGACCATTTCTGGGTCATTTTGCAAGAAACGGGGTTGTAGAGGTAGTGGAGGGAGGCCAAGCATTTCACCAGGGTAGCTCATTTGATTCTCACAAGAGCTCTGGGAAGTAGGGCTGTTTATCACCTCGTACTTGTAGAAATTGAAGCTTGGAACTGGAAAGTGACTTGTTATATATCAGAAAATGTTTTGATGGCTGGGCTGTGTGTGTATGTATTTGTCTATGTGTATATGTCTATCTATTTGCATATGTGTATGTATGTATGTATATTTGTGCATATGTATGAATGTATGTGTGCATATTGTGTATTTATGTGTGTGCATTTGCATATGTGTGTATGTATTTGCATATGTGTGTATATGTAATGTGTGTGCCATGATTTCCTCTAAATTTTACTATCCAGTTAAAAAATTAGCATATATTATTTAGGCATAATGAGTTTCATCACGGCATTTTCATACATATACAGCACGTATTTTATTCATATTCATCCTTTCCCCTACTCCAAATAGCCCCCACTACATTACTTTCATGTCTTTTTGTGTGTGTGTGTGAACCATGGAGATTTGTTAGGGTTGCTTACGGGGACCTGGCCGGAAAGGGGCTATTAAGGGAAAAATTCCCCTTATCGGTACTACACCATTAAAAATGATGATATCTATTCTTCTCCCAGAAACAACTGACTGTGCTGGGCTTTTAATTGTGATTTGCCGCTGGCACATATGGCACTCACAGTAGTGATGGGGACACTTGGGACCTTAGGAGACGTCTGCTGGCATGTCCACAGGAGCATTCTGAGGATGCTCCCAAGGCGTCGACCGGGGTTCTTGATCCAGCTTCTGGGCTGGCTTTCCTGCTGAGCCAGCAGTTTCTGACAGCCTCAACTCTCTTCTTTTGACTTCTCATTTCCTGGTGATGGGATCTGACCCTGACATTCCCTGGCCCACACCCTGCTCTGATGTGTCACTGGGCTTGCAACTCACTCATGCAGACATCCACACCTCCTCTTTGCTCCCAAGGCCTGTAGACTGGCAGTTCTCCTGGGTCCCCTCCCTACACAATAACACAGGACCACACCTACAGCAGAACAGTCTATCTAGAGTGGCCACTGGCCCACTCTGCCTTCCCACCACTTACCTGGCCCCCCACCCCCGAGTCTTCTGTCTGAGGGTGTCCTGGACACTTGAGAAATTACCAAGCTTTCAAATGCCATGCTTATCTTTGTCGTTAGGGTCTGGGGGAGCCAGGATCCCATAGACATTTTTCATTCCTGGCCAGAACACGCTCCCTCAACACTCCCTTTCCACCACGCTAACAAATACTATGGCAGGTTCTATGCTGCTTCTCTCTCCTTTTTAACCACTGTTACCGTCTGATCAGCCTCTGTCCACACTGGACTTTTTGAGGCTGCCCTTCACTTGCCCATGGCATGGTCACCTTTTCCTCCAGTATATTACTGAAGTTCAAATGTTCAGTATCTACCCATGGAATGCATAGCATGTTCCCTCTCCTGTGAATTCTCACTGTCATGGCCGATACAAATCTCTGTGCCTGTCAGATAAGCGAATGCATGGCTGAATCTTGGATTATAGCTGACTGGATTCTCCCAGCTGCTCTCAAGCCATGCCCTGCTCGTCTGAATATAGCTACAGTCTCTTTTCAGATATCACAGCAGGCTCTCACCTCCACTCCCATTAAATATAACACATTCACGCCAGCGAGCTCTTTACAGATAGGAGCCTTCTTAACACCCCCATCGATTCAGTGAGGCTCCTATCTGCACTCACTTAATGTAAATCTGAAATACATTCTTAGGCGATCCCGGTGCAAAAGTTGTTTGACTCCCAAAGGGGTTATGACACAGATTGAGAAGCACTGCATTAAGGGGTGAAGCTGGGACACCATCCAAGGCAGGGTTAGCTCAGAGCTGAGGCACAGAGCTCACGGAGTTCTGTACTGTGTTCAACCTCAGGGTATTTGCAGATGAGATGCACCTGACTTTCCGGGCCTCATCCAAGCTACAGTGGAGGCCAATTAGGGCTCTCATCTCCTCCTGGGTATCAAATGTCTTTAATCAATAGGTTTCAGCTAGATTTATGGGTTTCGTTTCCGATCACTCTGGATGTACAATTATGTATTGCTCCAACATGTCCCTATGGCTGTCATATCACATCTCATCATTAAACCAAGATGAAAAGTACCTCCAGCAAATTCCAGACTAATCTTCTAAGCCTGTTACACCAAGGAAGGAAGCTGGGCCATTAATGCCCTCTCTTCAGTGACATCCTTTTCTTTCTGGGAGACTTCTTTTGGCTTCCACTTAGTTCCATCACTCCTGTCTCATGATTAATGACCCACTAGCTGTCAGTTTTAGAGCCCTGGTCCCCACTTGTTCCAACCCTATTACCTTAGGCAGGTTTGCTGAGCTCAGCAGATGTAGAGCAAGAGAGAGAAACTGGAAGGTGCTTTGAAGTATTCTTACACTCACAGTTTCCCCAGGGAAAGCACCTGCCTTGCAACCACAAAGAGAGAGGCACCAAGAGGAGCCGAAGGTGGGACAGGTGGCTATGTTTGAATGAGGCATTCCTGATGCTAATGCACTGTGACTGTCAGAGCCTGTGGAGTGGGACTGTCTAAGGTCTCCAGATGTTTTGGGTGAGTCGGGGTTTATACAGGGACTGCCAGAGGCCATAGTTGGTATTAAAGATGAATTTTCAAGCATTAAATGCCTAGTCAGTTTGGGATTGTACCCAGGGCTGAATGATGTGGATCTGGGATCTCTAGGTCTCACTTTTTTTTTTTTTTTGAGTTTGTTCAGAATCCATCCCCACCTCTCTGCACATGGCTGTTAAGGGAGAACAACGTTTGAGATGAGGAATTCCAGCAGTTTCATGAGAATTCTGTTTAATATAAAGCCTGGTCATGTCTTTGTTTCCCAACCCCACTGTGGGGGTTTTGAGATTTGCTGAGGTCATTAGAGACAGGTATTCTCTCTGCCTGTCAGTCTGTCAGTCAGTCTGTCCATCTATCTATCCATCTGTTTCTCTCTCTCTCTCTCTCTCTCTCTCTCTGTCTCTCTCTGTCTCTCTCTCTCGTGTGTGTGTGTGTGTGTGTGTGTATTTTCACATGTGTGTACATCCCTATGGAGGCTCAATACCAGAGGATATATCTTAGGTGGTTTCTGATAAAGTACAGATAGAGTGCCAAGGTTGCATCGACCAGGTATAGTAGCTTAGTGTTCGACTCCAATGATAGCTAGATGGTCCTGTTCTTTTGTTTCTAGTCCATTTTCCTTAGTTCAACTATCAACATTTTTATAAAAATGTTCATATACATCTCCTTGACTTATGATGACGTTATAGCCTGATAAGACCACCATAAGCTGATGTAATGAGAAGGGCTCACTATACCTAAGCTACTGAGCATCATCGCTTAGCCTGGCTCACCTTCATCATGCCTAGAACAGTCTCTTAGAATATAGTCAGGCAACAACAGTCTAACTCAATTTTGCCTTCACAGTGAGAGCTGTAGGGATGACAACCACACCAGTGGTGGAGTTGACTTTGACTTGGCTTTGTTTGTGGAATTAAAGGCAACAGTCAGGTAGCAGCATCCAATACTGACTGGCAAGCAGCGGCTGCCTGTGATAAGCCCAAGGCTTTGCACAGGTCTGGAGAAAAAGGCTACTGGAATTGCCCAGTGATGCCTACCACTGGCCTACGTGAAGGAAGCAAGGGGCTAATAATGAACACGGATTATGGTACTGTGGAATGGAAATGGTCAGAGACGAAGACAGACCTCATGAAGTGTGAGAGGCTGACTCCCTGTGGATGTTCTCCATCTCTTTAATATATGTGTAAAGCCTCACTGGACCTGTATCTGTCTAGCCCCGCCCCCTTCCCCCTTTTCTGAAGCTCAGCTTGGTACTGCAGTCTTGTCATTGGTCTGTTTCCCAGAGAGTCCCAACTCTGGTGAGAAGCACTTCAGGGCATCTCTGGAACTTGAGTGAAGCTCTTGTTTCTGGGCTTAGTTTTGCCATTAGTATCCGGCCACAGTCCTGCTCAGAGTGACCCAGGAAGTTTGCTCGTGCAGAGCCAGCCTAGCGATGCAATCTTGCTTGTGGCTTCTAGAGTGAACTTGCCTTTGTTTCCTGAATTGCCGTAAGGGAATAGAATCTGGCCACAGCTTTGCTGGACTTCGGATCTGTGCCCAGCTTTTATTAGCTGGGCAGCCTGGTTGTCAAGCTTCTATGTAGGCTTTTACTTCATTCTGCACAGCACCCTAAGCCACCCTCATCCTGTCACCACTGTAGATATCATATTGCTTCCTTCATGGAAGGAAAAACATGGCTGCCAAGGAGCACAGTGCAGTCTTCTGGATTACCACAGGCTACTCTGACATGGCGATCTCAGTGCTCAGCCCTCTGTCTTGGCCTCAGCACCACAATTCTCAGGTCATCTTAATCTTTTTCTTATCTGAGGGGATGGTTTCTGCAACAGAAATTTTGGTTTCTTTGTAAACTCAGTTATGTTATGTAAATGTGTTTTTGTTTTACTCTCAAGTGTGGGATTTTTAATTGGGGTTTAATTTGTCCACGGCTGTTAATTTTCTTGTGTGGGGCATGGCCTTTGTGTTAGTATTTAGGAACCTGCTTCTGGGTTGCCTAGCCACTTATGATGTCATCATGTGTCCCTGGCCAGGTGGCCACACCTGGAAGGCGTGGTTACCTTCCTCCTTAAAGGGACCAGCCTGCCATTTGGTCCCTCTCTTGGCCTCTTCTCTCTTGCCTCTTGCACCCCCTCTTGGCCCTCTCCCCTTTCTCTGTCAGGGTGCCCCCTCTCTCTTTCCCCCATCATGTCCTTCTTCCCCCCTCTCTCTTCATCTCCATCTAATAAACCTCTTTCATATAAAATCTGTTCTGTGCCTCATCGTTTATTAATTGTCCCCATCACTTTGACAGCTTGTAATGGCCTTCCTCATGTGGCATGGTCTAGGGCTCTGGGGATATAAGAAAGAGAGCCCAGAAAGAGAAAGTATGATGGGCAGTGGTGGCTTGTAGTGAGGGGCAGTTTAGAGAAACCAGAGATGGACGGTGTGGTGGTTTGGAGCAGCTTCGAGGTGACTGCTGGCTGGTGGAGATTGGTATAGCCCTCAAAGACCCATAGATCCTAAAAAGCCAAGAAAAATAAAGGGGTCTATGCTTCCTCTCCCCATCAATCTTCTCTCTGCTACCTAGGGTTGGTGAGTTGGAAGGGAGGTAGAGGCATAAATACCCCAAATAAAGTAGCATTTTAAAAAGAATGCTACAGCTTTCTTTTTATCATATTGTTGAGGACACAATGAGTCACATTATTGTCATGACCTGGCATGAGCTCTATGCAGTCTGCCAGACTTCACAGGCTCCCTTTAGACATTTGTTTTTCAGTTTCAATGCTCATTGGAATGATATGCAGTTTCTGCTGTGTTTTCTGCTAGCCACTGTCTCTCTCCAAGGGCCTTTGCATCCACTGATTTGTGCTGGGTCACAGTTCCTGACAACAGACAGGCCTGGGACTAGGGGGAGATGTTGGTATAATGTTCTTGTGGAATGTGTACAATTTACCCTTTTTTCATTTGAATGCTGATTTCTCTACCCCACTATCTGGTTTCAATCCAGACATTGCACTGTGATGTTTATTCTAAGCATCACCTGTCTCAAGTTTGTGTAAACATGCCACCATTTGTTTTCTGTATTGTAAATAAAACAACCAGTCAATACTGAGCAATGGAGAGATTAGGGTGGGATATCCTGGTCTGGAGAGGAGAAGAAAGAAGCAAGTGGGAGAGCAGTTGGGAAGAGAGATAGGAGAGATGAACCAGAACTAAGATATGACTAAAGGCAAATATAATGTGGAAAATCTGAATGGGAGGAAGCTATGTGGGCTTGGAGGTTTAGGATGGAGTAATCGTTGCCCAGCATTATGCTCTAGGCTAATTAAATAAGTCCCAGTCTCTCTGTGGTGATTTGGGTATACAGTTGGTTTAGGAATAATCACTGTTTCACTAAAAGATAAATCAATAATAAATATTAATAATCAACAACAGGGAGAAGAGCCACATCTTATTATTTCATCACTAGAACAGAATTGTGATTTCACACAATGGACTCCCACCCAGCTCTCAGTCTGCTCATGTCCTAGAATTCATGACTTCTACCATGAGGGTATTAGGAATTACTCCATGTCCCTGGAACCTTGGCTGCATGCAGGACACCTGGCCCCAGGCATGGAAGCTGCAACAATCATTCATCACTCCATTTAACAATAATCTGACCCACAATTCCAGCTTCAATCCTGGCTGAAGTGGAGAAATGTCATTAGCATGCAAGGATGTCTCCAAAGTGATTAGGGTTTTGCCTTCGAGGGTTCCAGAGACAGAGCACAGCATTCCAGACTGAACTTCCCGTGTTAGACTTTCTGGTCTGCTTACAGAGGAGCCCCTGACACCTTTCAGGCCTGCAAACACACATGCATGCTCGCACATACATATGTTAACCATGCACACAGCTTCTCTTGAATCAGCAGCTGTATGTAAGACCAGGATAGTTTAACCCAACATAAAACACAGGCATGCTTATTGCTGTGTGGAGAGAGAGCGAAGTCTGAAGAGCAGATACTGACCTAATCATGACTCTGTGTGCTGTTACTCTTTTTTTTTTTT
>CM053749.1:29063681-29086115 GCA_028658305.1 Pachyuromys duprasi
GCAGCCGCTCGTCCAGATCAGAGCTGTGCGCCGCTGGTCACAGGGAAATTTCTCCAGGTAATAACTGGGTGTCCCTAGGGTTTTCCCACTTGATTTTCTCACCGTAGGAGTTCCGCTCACCTGGCACTCACAATGCTGGCGTTTTAGGTCCCAGAGTTCAGGCTCCTGGTCGCTGCGTTGTTTCTGCTCTCCTACTCCTCAGACACAGTGTTCTCTCGTGGCAGCCATCTTGGATCTCCCAGCTATACCACACCGTGCTGTTACTCTTATAAGCACTGAAACACATAGCTTCCCTCTTTAGAGCAGTGGTATTTGAAATAAGGGCTGCACAATGAGGACACCCGGGGAACAGTTAAGATAGTCACACACCTGTACAACACTCAGAGTCAAGTCTGACATTCTCAAAGGATTAGCCTGGGGACAGATATTTTTTTTTTCATTTTTTAAAAAATTTATTTATTTTTATATCAATCACAGGTTAGGTACTTTGAATCCCAGGCGTAGCCCCCTCCCTCATTCCCTCCTACCCTTCCACTCCCTCCCTCATCTCCCTCCTCCCTGCTCCCTCCAAGTCCACCAACAGGGGAGGACCTCCTCCCCTTCCATCCAACCCCAGCTCATCCTGTCTCCTCAGGGCTGGCTGCAATGTCCTCCCCTGGGATCTAGCCAGGCTGTCACTCCCCGGCTTGTATGGGGGAGGGTCAAAGAGTCAGCCATCAAGATCATGACTGAAACAGGGGGACAGATATTTTTAATGTACACTGTGAGTTGGAACTATGGGTCTGAATGCCACCTTCTAGGTGACAGGTTGTGTTAAGGTAGGTGAGTTACTCTAAATAACTAATTATTTCCAGATTAGAATACTGGGATTATCATAGTGGCTTCTCACACAAACATTCACCTTTTCATCATACTGCCTGCCTTCTAATGGCAGTGAGCAGCTAATGGCATCTTCGACACCTTATTGAGTACTGGGCTTTCTTGGCATCCATGAAAAGAGAAAGAAAAATCTGGAAGGTCACACTATGTTCCACTGTAATTTGAGGCTAGAAGGTGCCCAAGTCACTTCGTCCCACAATTCATTGCTCGAAACTGTTCGTGTGCTGCACCCAGGAACAAGGGGGCCAGAGGAGATGAGGCCACAGACGGTGGCTTGAACACTGCTGCTTCTTCCTGCTGCTTTGGCAGTTTTCACGTGTTGCCAGCAATGCTGGCTTGGTTCTCACTAAACTTAAACAAGGATGAAATCATGAATTTTTATCAGAAAGTAAGAACATAAGAAAGAAAAATAAAAGCCAGGCCTAATACTGTGATATCATTTGTCTCCATAACTTTATAATGGCTGCCTGCCATTTTAGTACTTTTTTTTTTTTTTTGGCTTCACAAATCCAATCAAATGGTGTCAGAAAAACAGATATTTTATTCTGGCTGTTTCTAGTTGCAATCACCCATTTCAGGACTTTCCAGTGCTTTGGAACTTTTCGCAGTTGTTGTTTTAAAAATTACAGTTTTGGGGCTAGAGAGAGAGAGCACTTGCTGATCAGTCATGGGTTTGGATCCAATCACCCATGAAAGAAACCGATGTCCTTAAACCCGGTATAACTCCTGCTCTGAGAATCCTATGCCTCCTTCTGGCCTGTACACGCAGGGTTTGCACCCCATATGTGCACACACTCACACACACACATACAGTCTGCATACATAAACTAGAGTCAAGCCTGATGCTCTTGAAGAACTGGTTTGGAGATAGATATTTTTAAGACCCTCCCTGGCAATTTTTAATGTGGACCGTGAGTTAGAAATGAGACTGAATACCACCATCTAGGTGATGGATAGTGTTAGGGTTGGTGGGTTGTTCTGCATTGCTCGTTATTCTGATACTGAGGAGTATTACACTCCCTGTGTGGGTGGATGCCTGCAGAAGTCAGAAGAGGATGCTGGTTACCCTGGAGCTGGAGTTATAGGGGGTTATGAGCTCCTGGTGTATGTGCTAAGAACTGAACCTGTGACCTCTTTGGAAGTGCTCTTAGCTGCTGAGCCATCTCTCCAGCCCCAAATAACTCTAAAAACAAAACAAACTGACTAAAAAAGACCCCAAACCCTCCAAAAGCAAGAACTGCAGCTTTTCTGATCATGGCCATGATTTATAGGGCCACCTCTCTCTGATGATCTATTTATTTGCTCATATCTCTTGTTTCAGAAATCTTTTTAATAAAAATCAAAGGTTACACATTTATTTGTTTCTATGTATTATTGCTTCAGAAAACTTTTTAATAAAAAGTTGAGTATTAGGAACTGCAGTTATGATTTCTAATGAGATTAGACATCTTCACAGTATGTCTTGCCCCAATAAAAATTTTTTATATTTGTAGTTATTAAAATCTCTTTTATGTTTCTCTATGAATGTTAGCATTTTCTATAATTTCAAATATATATGTATGGATGTGTGTATGGATAAAGCATATATGCATAACACACGTATGCTGAATGTAAGGAAAGAATGCTATGGAATCATTTTATAGCAGTCACTTTACTAAACTCTGATAGTTTCTCCAGGAGAAACTTTCTGACAACAAGTGTAATGTTGTTTTGTCTTTCCTTGTAATTTTGTATTATTTATTTCCTTGCCTTGCTGCATTACCTACATGATCTAGAACAATGCCTAATCACAATGAGAACAGAGGTTTTCTTGTAAGTTCTTATTTAAAGGCAACGGCAGCAGTGTTTACCTAGTGAGAGTAATACTGATTGATCTTTACATTAAGACAGCATTCTTCCAGTAATAGTTCACAGACTATACTCTTTAGTTGCATTACGTACTGAATTTTATAAAAATGACTGCTGACTTCTTGTTGGTGCTTCTTTTGCTTTTTTGTCCTGTTGATGCAGCTGCACTAATTTCTTCCATCATTACATTAAATCCCCAAGGAATAAAAACAGAACTTTTTGGATGCTTGATACCTTTTGAAGATGAACTCAAACATGCACTTGAGTAAAACTCTGGTATTCAAGAGGCTAAGGCAAGAAGAATGAGGGTTGAGGCTATCTTAAGCTATAGAGTGAAACCTTGTAACAAATAAATGATAGACTTCTGCTTAATTGTCTTCCAAATTTATTTTGTTTGATGACAGGTGTCTGTTCAAACACAATGATCTCCTACTTTGTATGCGGGCTGTATATGTTATCAAATGGATAGCCTTAAGTAATCCTCCGAGCTGGGGTTGTTTAGGTAACTTCATTGGCTGCAGAGAGGTTCTGTTTGGTCCTTTTGCTGTAGTGAAATCATTGCTCTCAAGTATGTCCTAGAATGAACAATAAATTATATGGTCACCTTCTCCTTAGACAAACTGTCTCTATTGAACCTGCACATATCTCTGCACATGGGCATATTTTCACCAGAATGCTTATTAGACCAGTGAGTTGGCATCCAGTAGGTGTTCAATACATTAGCCAGGCTTATTTGTTGCATGAAAAACTGGTATGTATTTAAAAATTTTTATGTAAGAAGAGCTCTTCTAACAGGGACCCTCCGTCCTCCCTCACAGCTTAAGCTCCTGAGGTTTTCTGATGGGCAGCAGAAAGCACACTGCTCCTCAGCCAGAGGCCAGGTGAAGCTGACAGCTAAACTACCTCAGAGTGGACTCCTGAAGGGACTCCCTGTAGTTTCAGGACCTTGGGGAACACAATTATAGGCTTAGGGTTTCACTCAAGGAGAAGGTGGAGGGGAGCTGAGAGAAGAGGAGACAAGGGGAGAATAAAGAAGAAAAGATGTGGGAAGGGGACTTTGGTGGGGGGAGCAAAAGAGAGAGTCTGGAAGACAGGACAGGACAGAAGCAGAAAGAAAAAAACCAGAGAGGGTTGTAGGGAGTGGGAAAGAATGTGGTAGGTGGGTGGGAAAGGGCCAGATGGAAAGAATGATGGGAAGGGAAGGGGGCAGCAGCTACCCCAGAACCAGGCTGCAGCCCTGTGGTGGCTCACACAGCTATTTTGGAGGTGTAAATTTCTTACCTATTTGGGGAAACTTTGCAGGCGTACTCACCTATCTGGAGTTTCTCAGGCTTCACCAACCTGTGATCGCAGACTAAGGTCACACTCCCTTGAACTGCTCAAATTAAAATCAGAAGGAAAAAAAAATGCCCTGCCTTCTCTGCTGTCAGCCTTTTGAAGAGCTGGGGAAGTACAGCTAAGGTAGCTGCTCTCACAGCTTTGCACCACAGAGCCCTCTTTCCTCTGCTTTGAACTAATGATCCCAGTGGGCCCCACCTTACAACACCAAGTTGTTCCCATAATACCTCTGGTCTCAGGTAAGAGTGAGTCTGCTCCCCCTTTGCTCTTCAAAGGCTTCTGCACACTTTGGGGCATGATTATTTGTGGCTGTTGGTGGGAGGCAGTGGCTGGGATCTCAGGTGGGGCCCAGGTGCCTCTCCCTGACCTCTTCTATGAGAGAATGTTAGTAAGCTTGATTTTGTGAGGATCTTAGGCAGTCGTTGCACCTACTTCAATTTCAAGATGGTAATGGAGTCATGGTTGTGTTGTGTCTAGAAGACAGTGTTCAATAACAGTCTCTCTTCTCTGTTTCCTGCCTATGGATCCTTCAAGAGAGAGCAAGTTTACTTCTTCCCATGCCTCCTTCAAGGCCTATATCAGTCTCCTGAGGCTGACATTAACAAATGACCATAAAGCAGATGGTTTCCAACAAGAGAAACTTATTTCTTCATCATTCCAAAGGCCAGAAGTTCAAACTCATGGAGTTCTCATGCTGGCTTTCTCCCGGAGGCTCTCCGGAAGAAACCATATCTAGATTCCCTCCTAGCTGCTATCATGTCTCCCTCTTTTACTCAAAAAGACATTAAAAATTTTTGAGGCTCTAATGTAATTTTCTCTCTTCTCTTTCCTTCCACCATAGCCTCCCATATACTCTCTTAAATCTTAAGATTCATGACCTCTTTTTTTCACTAATTGTTATTGCATGCATATATGTATGTGAATACACACACCCACACAGACATATTCCTAAATATAACCTGAGAAATTTTCAGGTTACATTCCTAAATATAAGCTGAGAATTTTTAAGGTTACATTTCAGCTCATTATAGTCTTTATTGTTTTTAGGATGCCCTTCATTCTCCACAGCACTGTTCTGAATTCCCGGACACGACTAAACTACTTCCAACATACTGCTCTAACATCTGTCTTTGTTACACAGTTCTTTCAAAGGTCAACTTGCAGCTGCTTGTAGAGTAAACTAAATGGGCATTTACACTCTGACCAAGAGGAGGGTAGTGTGTGCCATAAACAGACAGACACTAAGCACTGATGGGGTATATGTGTGTGGGTGCGTGCACGCATGTGTGCATATATGTGAATGTGTTCGTGTGTGTATCTAACATCTACATCTTAGATCTAGTCCAGCTAGAACTAGAAGTGAAAAAAGAAAGAAAAAGAAGTGCTGTCAGTATCTCTAGCCAGTTACAGGAGGGGGTGAGCTGCTAAGGCTGGAGTCTGTTAGGGACAAGGGGCTGATAGGTGGGATTAGAAGAGACCACAGCTGCTTTGTAGAGCAGATTTTCCTCAGCTGTACCAGCAATAATAATGTTGTGGTGTAAGAGAGAGTGGGAAGAGTGAGGTCTGCAGGCCCAGCAGGGAACACCAAGGCCAAGAAGAGACAAATTTATTTCCACACAGAAGAAAATCATTGTTGGTGTCTGAAGCCAGGGACTCTAAATTGAAATGTGCACACGGGCGGCAGATGTTGCACTGTAAGACATGAGGAGACAATAGAAGGTACGTTCTGGGTTAATGGGGATCATGGCACAGTGTCTTCTGATCAGTTGTTAGAGGGGTTGAGGCTGATGATGGAAGGGCCTGAGGTTACAAGGCACAGCCACCAGGGGGAACTGAACAGTAAACATTTTCCAGAGAGTCCATGTAACAGAAGCCAAGGGCGGAGGAGTGGAGAGACCCTGTGGGTGCCTCACATTTCCCTCCTCCCGATGCAGCATTTTGCGTGCTGTGGGCTTTGCATGCTTGTTGTTGCAAAATATCAACATTCAGGGAAACTCATGTTAAGGGCCAGTGTAATGTCCACAACAGAAGGATCCTTTCCCTCCATCTACCAGCCAGTATGGGTGACAGAGGGAACAGTTCCACACCGGGGGGTACAAGTTCAGACTCTGGCTCAGGCTCTACTTGGCTACACTACCCTTTGTATTTCTGTCTCTTGGTTAGTTATTCACTGTAAGGGTAAGTGTGACAACCCAACACACAAATAACATTTTAAACCAACTAAAAATAATTTCTCTCTCTTTCTCTCTCACTTTGTATGTGTGTGTGTGAAGGCATAAGCCCCCAATAACAATGTCTTCTGCGATGTTATGTGTTAGGTGGGCTTGGCTAGGCAGTTTTCCTTCAGGGTCTCTCGAGGACTGCAGTCAGATAGTAGTTGGGGCTGAAGGTAGTAGTTGATGCTACCTTCACTTGAATGTCTCTGGACAGGTGTTATTCTCTTCACATGGTCTCCAGATAATGTCCCCTCACAAGCAGCTCAAAGGGTCACAGAGACTGCAAGATCAAAAAAACAGGAACTTTTAAACCCACTCTCCAGTTTGCAAATACCTTTGGAGCTGTGCCGAGAAGCCTCTGTGTTGAGTCACACTCCCCACACCTTGGTGGTGTGTGCCTGGACAGTGTGGGCGTCTGCAGACTGAGCTGAAGTTTTAATTTTTGTTTTTTTTTTCCTAGTTTGCCTTTATGATGCACAACTGAAATGTTTTTGTTGTACATAGATATGTTTGCAGCGCTATGCTCTTCATGGACGGCCCCTTTTCTGGGCAACAGTGGTGTGTTCTCAGCAGATGGGGACCGGACAAAGCAGGGAGGACATGAAGGGACTGGCTCTCTCTAAGTAGAAACATAAGACTGTGTTCCCTCCCAGGCTCCTACTTGATTTCCTGACATCCCCCACAATCCCACAATCATGTGGAACGCAATATGGAAAGCGTATGAGCATTAAAAAAAGATTCTTTGGAGCTCTGTCTTTCCCTAACTGAATATGAGGCTGCACATCTGGAGTTCTAATAATCTCCACTCTCTGCTAAAATCTCCTGGTTCTAATTGACCAAGACTTCGAGAAGGTATGGAAATGCGGCAATATTTAAAGGCTATCATTATAGCGAAACTCCCCTGGGACTAACTTCTCTGGATACTTGATTATGGAATTCATAATCAATGGGAATTCATGTCCCATTGTCACGTATGGACTTCCAAAGTCACATGACACTTGAACTTGGAAAGCTCTGATACTTCTTATTTTAAATTTTTGCTGGGCTCATGGAGACTATTGGAATGCCAGGACTTGTTTTTCTTTGTGAATTTGGACAGAGATCTGGTGGGACTTGGCACTTAGTTGAATTCTTTCATAAGACTATGGCTTGGAGGATCCTGTCCTGAATCTGAGATCCACAAGACTAAGTCTCTGTTCTAGCTGTCATTTACTTGGTGGGTGACTTGGCCAATCCTGTCTCTTTAACGCTTTTTAGAAACTGCGTGAACAATATGGAGCAGGGCATGCTGCAGCCTACACATACCGCAGCTCTGGAATTAGGTGGGTGATGGGCATCTCTGAAAGTTTTTACTTCAACATCTCATTGTCTTAGGATTGCTTCTGTCATCTACCACCACTTCCTTATAGACAGGAAGGTTTGGGAATGGAGAAGAGGTAAATACTGTATTCTTGGCAAAAGAGGTTTCATAGTCCATTCAGACCACTAAAACAAAATACCACCAACCATGTGGCTTATACATAACAGTAATTTATTTGTCACAGTTGTAGGAGCAAGGGGCGTCAAGATCAAGGTGCTGGTCTCCTTCCTCATAGATGGTGCATTTTGCTGTGTCTTCAGCAGGTAGAAGGAACAAGATACTCTCTGGAGTCTCTTATATAAGGACAACAATCCAATCCCCCCTAACTTCACCCACACCCCACTCTCATCTTATCTCCATACCACTACCTTGAAAATTAAAATTTCAACATGTGATTATGGGGTGGTCATATATACTTACATCTCACAGGTGTTTAACATGGCAGAGGATTTTCTTTTTAAATTAAGCTAGAATGTTCTAGAAGCAATCTTCAGACAAGGACTTGACTATCTGTGGATTATTGACTGGCAAAGTGAGACAGGAAAGAGAAAGATGCCATTTTGAGAGTTTGAATCTTGGGTGTCAGCTTGACAAGATTGAGAGAAACCTTATAAAACAGGTGACGCATCATGCTGGGTGTGTGGATTGGAGGGGTTCTCCACCAAGGGCGACCTGTCTGATCCTGAGTGCCCATGAGGCTGGATGGGAGAAATTTCTGCTTGCACACAGCCCAGTTCTTCCTGAGCAGACACAGTTCGGGCTCATGTCATTATTCCTGGTTATCAGGCTCTGTCTTTGAACACGGACACAGGCAGGCTTTCTCCCTGCTCCTGTTTCTCTTCCTGTTCCTTCTCCCCATCTTACTTCTTCAGAGACCTTGACTGATAAACTGGTGCTGACTGTATTAGCCAGCAGGTTACTATTGTGGCAACAGGAGCTCACTTGTGCTGGACATATCCTGGAAAACATATCTCAGAGCTTTGTATACCCCTGCCCCCCAGGAAAGTAAGCTTCCTAGCACATCCAGCTTCTCCTCTGCATAAACTGAGGATGAGCCTTTAGGGAGAGGACCGTAGACATTTGCAGTAGAGGTGTATAAGAATGCTCACAACAAGAAGATGTGGATGAAGGTTTTTTTTTAAACATTTTTATTTTATTTTTATATTAATCACAGATTATGTACTTTGTATCCCATCCATAGCCCCTTCCCTCATTCCCTCCTATGCCCCATCCCTCCCTCTTCTCCTCCCTGTCCCTTTCCAAGTCCACTGATAGGGGAGGACCTCCTCTCCTTCCATCTAACTCTAGCTTATCAGGTCTGTTCAGGACTGGCTGCAATGTCCTCTTCTGTGGCCTAGCTAGGCTGCTCCTCCCTCGGGGGGCAGGGGTCGATGAGCCAGCCATTGAGTTCATGTCCAAAATAGTCCCTGCTCCCCTTACTAGTATACCCACTTGGGTATTGAGCTACCATTTGCTACATACAAGCAGGGGTTCTAGATTATAACTATACATGGTCCTTGGTTGGAGAAACAGTCTCATAAAAGGCCCCTATGCCCTGATATATTTGGTCTTTGTGGAGCTCCTGTCCTCTCTAGGTCATACTAACTCCCCCTTCTTTCATATGATCCCCTGTACTCTGCCAAAGGGTTGGTTATGTTTCTTAATCTTTGCTTTGATACCCTGCTAGGAAGAGTCTTTCCGAGGCCCTCTGTGGTAGGCTTTTGTCCTGCTACTTGTTTTCTCCTACATCCAATGTCCATCCATTTGTCTTTCTATGTGAGGATTAATCCTCTTACCCCAGGTCCTCTTTCTTATTTATCTTCTTTAGATGTATAGATTTCAGTATGTTTATCCTATCTTATAGGTCTATGTAAGTGAGTATATACCATGTGCGTCTTTCTGGGATGAAGATTTTTTAATGTCTGTTGCTGCCACTGCTGCTGCTATTGCTGCTACACAGGACATTGTTCTGATTTTCTTGATCATTCATTGTGCTACAGTGCATAGGAAATACATCTTGTAAAAGAGCATATATGTATATATATATATATGCAAGTATGCAAGTTTGGGAGTCTTCATATTTTGCATTGTCAAAAAGACAGAGATTGTACTGAGTTTAAAGGGACTGTATTATTCAGCAGGATGCTGAAGACACAGGCCTGATAGCTGACTCTGTTGAAATCATACGACATTGGCTGGGCTTAAGGTGTTTCTAGAGAGCATAAGAACCTGTGGAGAAGACGCTCACATGTGGGAAAATGTGCATGCTTAGAGCCTAGAGCCTGTGCTACCCAGCTTTGCCTCACTGAGGCAGATACTTGAGGTAGTTAATAATGTTTGTTTTGGTTTTGTTTGCTTTGTTTTGTTTTTTGGGTTTTTTTTTGAAGGAACATGGAGAGATAGAGATAGAGATAGAGGGAAAGACAGAGATAGAAAAAGAGAAATATGTATAGAGAGATAACGATAGAGGAAGAGAGAGATGGACAGGGTGGTAGATCAACCTCCAGGCAAAGGTTTTTGGGAACAGAGCAGCAGGGTGAAGAAGTATCAATTTAGGGAGAACAGGGTTAGTACTTTAGGTCCCTTGTGAGAGGAGGAAGATGTTGTGCCCAAGGAAATGAGTCCAAGGTCAGCTGCCTTTTCCTCAACTGACTTTATAGACATTAGGATTTTTTTTTTAATATTACTTGCTGAAGCGGTGTTTAAAAGGCCCCAAGGACATTCCTGGATAAGGGGCATCTAGAAGGACAATGGGTTCCATCAAGATGGAAGAAGACACTTCTGCAGGTGTCATTCTCCATTTTGATTTGATATCTGGAAGTGCCTTTCTCAAAGAGGAGGGAAAATTTGTAACTTGGTTGTCCTGAATATACTAGGGGAAAAGGCTGCTGGTGTGTGTGTGTGTTCATATATGCATGAGTGTATGGGTTGTGTACATGCATGTGTGTATTGTATGTTCAGATCACGGCAGCTGGAAGGTCTGGAATTTAAGAATTAATTCATAGCACGCACACACACACACACACAGACAGAGAGACAGACAAAGAGAGTGATTACTTGGCTAACAGTTTTATAGACTCAACTGAGCTACACTCTTAACACTTGATTGGATAGAGCACCCCTCCTCCACAGTGTAAAGAACTACAATGGCAAAGGGATGGACAAGGGAATGTGAGGGTATATCTATGTCACTGATTATTCATGTGTGGCTAGAGCCTTAGCATCAGGCAAAGATGTTATGGATAACAGGGGAAAGGAAACAGTGGTTCAGTCATTATACACTGAGTGTTGAGCAGAGGGAGCATATGAAGACAGGGGGCCAGGAGAGCCACTGTGGCTTCCAGAGCAAGGTGGACAGAGGTAGGCCTATGTGGAGTTTTGAGTGTCACCATGAGTCAAAGCCTAGCAATGGGTTTGAGCCGGGGGAGAGGGGTATGGAGGCTTCTGGAAGGCAGCTTCTCAGCCTTGGCTTTGTCCCTTTCTTTAGGAAAACAAGTAGATCTGAGACCTGAATCTCTACCAGCGACAAGCCTCCTCCATGGCTACCTTTCCAGACTGTTTCTGTTTTGTTTGCATCACCTAGTATGTGATCTGCATTTATAGAGTGGGCTGGGTCAGGTTAATCAGAAAATTGCAGAGACAGAGACAGTTTTCCTAGGGTAACTGGCTTGTAGAAGGCTGAATTGACAGAATGTCAAGAAGAGAAAGACGTTTAATTTTCCCCCAGATTTTAAGAGTGTTGACACCACAACCTGTAATCAGAAAACCAAGTTCATTCATAGTCCACCATTCTGCAGCAGGGAAGTCATTCTTGTCCTTACTCGCTATTTGTCAAGGTTGAGCAAGGGTCTGCAATTGCAGCTTGTGCTTAGGCACTTTAGGAGCAGCAATGAACAAAACAGACAAAACTCTCAGAGTTTATGATCTAGTGGGGAAGACAGAATGAACAGAGGACTAAGAAATGTGCACAGTGCTAGCACGTTCTCCATAGGTCACAGTTTCCTTCTTGGCCCATCTATCTACAGCCCTGCTGCTCACCTTCCAGGGTGTATTGCGAATGCTGTATCCAGTTGCCTCCACTCAAACACAGTTAGTGTTCCTGGTTCTAGGCCTTTTATCTACTTGCAAACAGGTTTTTTAAAACTATCCCATTGTCATTTTTTTCTCTTTTCTTTTATACTTAATATCTTGACTTAGTATGAAATCATAACCAGATGCTGCGATGAGTTAAGGAACCCTGGCTCCATTTCTATGCCTGTGTTAACTCCCTTGCACTGCAGCCTAATAACCATGGTTTCAGCCCACAGCCCAGCATACACTTAAGCAGTGCTTTCTGACCAAACCTCAGATTAGCATGGGGACTTCAGTGGGAGACAGCTTTGCTCATGACCCTTAGGGTCTAGTGGCACTCAGGGAAGGGAATAGCTTCCTTGACCCTGATGCTGCCAGGGTTAAGCACCTCTGAGGTTAAGCACAGTCAAGCTGAGTACAGGGCCTTACTAAGATGCTAGTCCAGGTACACAGCAGCTCTGTAGGGCTGGCCTACTGGTTATTTATTATAGTTCAGAGCACATTCAACAGGTTTCTAGCCCTGCTCTGGGTGTTGCCCTCTCATTGTCAGTGGATGCTGTCCAAGGGCTGAACTGCGTGATCCTGCAGGTGGATGAGCAGGGTCTGGGCCACAGTTCAGCTCAAAGATGCCAAAGCAAACACTGGGTGTCTCAACTGGTTGCATTCCTGAGCTCATTAAATAGGATGAGCTGAGCTCAGCCAGATGGAGTACAGGGAGGAGCCTGACAGTCAGAGCCCCAGGATACAGGGGCCAGGCAGTGGCAACTGGTATATGTGCTCCATTTGATTTTGCCTGTCCTGATTTAGTCCCTTCTACATCTTAATGTGGCCCAAACATGGTACAAGCTTTGAGGAACAGGCATTGTAACTGCTGAGGCCATCTTTGACAGTGCTCAGAAGGAACTCAATAGCAGGCAAACAGACAGGCTTGGGTGGAGGCAGTCAGCCGACAGGAAAGGATTATGTGAGATGCAAGCTAATGTGACAGGCCGCCCAGCCGAGAACTGGCTGGCTAGGAGTTCATAACCTGAGTAGAGTCAGGCAATGCCAAAGAAAGAGAAAACGCCTTGGGGATCTTCAGGGTCACTTTTGGGACAAGATGTTTATGAAAGATGGGCAGGGCAGGCTTAGCACCTTGGTAATTATTTTGCTTAACTTTCAAGCTAGCTCCACGCTTAAACAGTTCTTCAATATGGGGGCTAATCGGAACAGGAAATGATTTTCATGGCATGCGCAACTTGTGATGTTTGTGGAAGTTGAATACTATGCTTATTCACTATTTCGTGCACTGACAGTGTGGATGATGGAGAGAAATCAAATGGAGATGGATATAGGTTATAATGCTGAAAAACTGTGAAACCTTTGGCAACTTTCCTGACCTCTCTGAGTCTGTTTTCTATCATGTATTGAGGACAGTGCCAGCCTGAAGGGAGTAGACTTCTAGGAAGTAATCAGATATGGAAAAATTTTAAGTTGAATATTACTTTAGCCTTAGTGTGTTTAGAGCATGGTTTAGTAAAAATTGCAAAGGTGTTTATGAAGGGCTGGTGAGGAACATACGTCTGGAACCATAAAATGAGTAAAGCCAATGAGGAGAAGAGTGACCCAGAGGGAATAGGGATCAGCTATAGTGAAAGTGATACAGATTTCTCTGGCTATTGGAGCTCGTTCACATGCTGGTGGTATTTTTAAGAACAGAAGTCCAAAGCCAATTAACTCAGCCATAACCAGAAGAAAGCAGCACATTGTCTTGTCACTTAGCCCTGGAAAGTGAGTTGAAATGAATTTTGGAAGGAGAGTTGGGGACAGGTTCAGTGGGGTAGAAGTTTGAGTTGAGAGGGCTGCGCTGAGCTGCCCTGCGCTGTGTCTTGGGATGGGCTCCTGCATGCCTTTTGTATCTCTGATAGAAATATATCCAGTCTAGCTAAACCCAAGAGTCTATGCTGATTGACCCTCCTTGGCTACTGGCAGCAGGGCCCCTGGACTGGAGAAGGATGGGCTTACTCTCTGGGGGATGCTTTGACATGACCCTTGATGCCTGAACTTAGCAACTGGCATGAAGAAGTTGCCTGAACATCAAAGTGTCATTATTTATTTGCTGTGTGTGTGTTAATGTGTTTCATAACTACTTGAGTGCACAAGCACCCAGAGGTCAAACATAGATGTACTGTCAGCAGCTGCCTGCCTTGTTTAGAGACAGGATCTCTTTCTGTTCTGGAACTCAAGTCCTTGTGCTGGTGCAGCATGCATTTTACCAACTGATCTATTCACCTATGCCTAAGAATGTATTAATGTTAAAATTCAGCTAGAGAAGAAACACATCTTCGCTGACACAGCACTGACAGCAGCTGCCTGAGTGGTCTTTCCGTTGTCATCTGTCCCCAAGCCTCCTTCAACATGTCTGACTTAGGACTCTGGAGCTTCCATTTGCTTACCAGGCAAGACACAAGTTAATTAATGCAGTGTTACCCCGGGCTCTGTGACTGGTCTCATCTTCACCTCCTTTCACACCCTCTTCTGTAAACTGGAATGCTTGCTGTCTCCAACTTGAAACCTCTACACCTCTGCAGGGGCTCTGCCACACATCCCTTCCCTCTGCTCCAGGCAGGGGCCACCAGCCACTCCATCTCCTCTAAAGGCCACAGGGCTTTCTCCTCTGCTAAGGGCCTTGCAGGTCACTACTACCCATGAGCTACTCAACATTTTTTGGCTGTAGAGCCTGAATTCTTCCCTCCATGTCCAATATCTACAGTGCCCCTGGTCTCTTCAATGCCTTTCAGATGGATTACGCTGAATGAAAATGAATTCAATCGAATGACCACAAGAAATATGTATGTGGAGCGATTTGCTTTAGACACTGAAATGTGAACCTTTTGTGTGTGTGCTAAAGGAGCAAGACGATGAGAGGGGCCTTTGTGACAAACTCCTACTCGCTAAAGCATTCCCTCTGAGGTATGGAGGAAAGTAGGAGCCATCTTTGAAGATACTCTGGAGTATTGAATACTTGTGAGTTTTTATGCCCTATAGCATTTACAGACACTGCACCAGGGTTGTGGCAAAGACTATGGGAGTCTCAAAACAGGCAGGGCGGCTGGTTTCTTTGATGAAGAGGTGAACCGCTATGTTTTTCCTTCTTGCAGTGTGGGTTTCTGACAGGTGCTAAGAGGGCCCTGTAGCCTGACATCTAGTCAGGTAGCTGCTTCCCCAGTCCTGTTGGCAAGAAGCCTACTTCCTCCTCCCTGCAAGTGCTTTATTCTCTGCTCTGATCAAGGATCAGATACACACCTGCATCATTCAGAACTGACCAAAATTCAGCCCTGGCTTTGCTTTCTCATCTGGAAAAAAAGGAGGCTGGATCATAGTTATTATCACTGCACAGACCCAGCTCCTCCAGAGGCTGGTGGCAGGGACTCTGGGGTAGGTTTAGACCACCTGTTGGATTTTGAAAGCCATGTCCCTCTTCTCTTTGACTGGCCTGGACTCCTTGCATGTCAAAGCACTCACTTCTTCAAGTCCTGGGGCTGCCTTTGATTGCTCATGGGGCAGAGGCCTCGATCCCATTTCTCTCACTGGGCCTTGGGCTCTTTTTCCTTCAAGTCAGAGGGTGGGAGCTCTATTATGTCTTGGTCCTGCCTGCAACAGAGGCATAGTTGGTACCTCCTTTTCATCTCAGCCAGGGCAGAGGCTCATTCACAAGACTGGTCTGGTGTGAACACGAGGCAATTCTGAATATGGCCCAAAGCACTGCAGTTTTTAGGACATTTTTAAAAGTCTTGGCCATGGAGTCAAGGCCATGTGTCAAGGCCACTGTCTATAGAGTAATTATCTTGTTCATGATGTCAGCTATGCCTCTGCCAACTTCTCTGCACTAAGTGGTTTTGGTTATTCATCTCCTCTAACTGTTACCATTGTCCTGTGGGTGGGAGTTGTCACAGGTATGTGTCATTGTCACAGATGTGCCAGTGAGATGGTCAGAGAGTCCTAGCATCTCACAGAGTCCACAAATGATTTAAATCCAGGCTAATTCAAGCATAAAGACCTCAGTGAGTCTGAACCTTATACTGTGCATTTCAATCCTCAAAACAACTTTTTGGGTAGCTTTTAGAACCCCTACGTCTTTAGAAAAAGAAACTGATGTCTGAAAACCATCACTTTACCAGAGACCTGTTAAAAGTGACCTAATTGGGGTTGGAGAGATGGCTCAGTGGTTAAGAGCACTGTCTGCTCTTCCAAAGGACCCAGGTTCAATTCCTAGCACCCATATGATAGCTCACAACTGTCTGCAACTCCATATCCAGGGGATCTGACATTCCCAAACCAAAGCATATACAGTAAATATGCCATGCCGAATTTCAACTTAGCACTCATCTCAGGAGATTCTCACACAATCCTGGGGCTTGGGTGGAACAGTTGTTCTTCTGTCTGCAAGTTACCTGTTGTTAGATTCAATTATGGGGGAGGGTGGAAATTTGGGGAAAAAATGTCTGAACTGAATGTGTTGTAGATGTTTTTTTTTTTCTTGTCATTCCTTAGGCTGTTCAGTATAATAATAATTTGCTTTTACTACTTTAAAATATGTGTAGGCATGTATGTCTGTGTGTGGGTATGTACACATGACTCAGGTGCTCATGGAGGATACAGGTGTCAGATCCCCTGGAACTGTAGTTATAGATGGTTATGAACGGCCAGTAAGTGCTGGGAACCAAATCCAAGTCCTCTGGAAGAACAGCAAATATTCTTAATGCTGAGCCGTCTCTCCATTGCCAATTTCGGTGTTTACTTACGTAGTCATTACATTGTGTTGGATATTAAAAGCCCTCTAGAGATCATTTGATGCACACAGAGGAATACATGAAAGTCAAATAAAAATGTTATACCAATTTGTATAACAGGTTTAAGCATCTGCAGATTTTGGGTTTTTCAGGGGTCCTAGAACCAATGGAGACCAAAGGGTCAATTGAAGACTATTTACTAGGCCAGGAATCTGAGGCTCAGGACGATGCAGAGATTTTCAGTTACACAGTCAAGAAGCAGTAAGCAGACATGATGAAAGCTAATGCTCTCCCTATAACAGGAATTCACTGTTGAGCTCTGGAGTATTCTTCCTTGATTTCATTGTGATAAGCAGAATGGCGTCAAGGTCTTTATGGCGGCAGCCATTCCGACTCCTTTGGGTGTTCAGAGGCATTGTGTCTGAATCAGTGCGGAAGGTGAAAGTGTTAATAGGAAGAACCTCACATGATAGGACAGGGAGCTGGTTACATGAGCACTCGAGCACCATCAGACCCGAACTCCACCCTGGCATAATCCCCTGAAGGCCTTGCAGCAGGGTAGACACTTCCAGCCAGAGCAGATTTGCTGTTGACTGACCCTGGACTGAGGCCAGCCTCTCTGGAGGACCAATCCTGGTGGGAGGAGGAGACTTCCTGTAGGGACTTTATGAATGGCATGTGGGTGTTGGCTTAAGCAGCAGACCTTGGGGAGGAGCAGGACTCACCAGGCCCCCAGCCTCAGACCCGCAGGAGCCCTATGGTAAAAATCTTTGCTCACTTATTTCACGTCCTGATTTTTAAACTGAAAATTATTTACTTTCAATTGAAAAATGTATTTAAAGAATTCAAAGAATCCACTACTTTCCAGAGCTGTCCCAGGCTGGGAGTTTCTGTTCCTGTCCATGGAGACAGAGGCACCTCTCCAGTTATCAGGAGAGACTAGAAGTGGCCAGGGCAAAGCAGAGAACCAGGAAGATGCTGGGGTGGGAGCTGCAGAGTGGCCTGGTAGGAAGGGGGGGTGGGAAATCAAGTGTCAGTTTTCATTTGTCCGGCAGGCAGAGCTTCATCAGAACTTCTTTGCCTGCGGATCACGTTTCCTTATCACTTTTCCAGCCAGCTTTGTGACTCTAAGTGTTGGACGGAGAACTGATAAGGGTAGGTGATTAGCGCTCACTGCCTCCAGAAGCCATGGCTCAGCTGCATCTTCTGGTTGAAGAAAAAACGATGCCACTGCCCTTGGATGCCCTGGGATAGCACAGGACTTGGGGAAGAGGTCTCCTGGGAAGGGCAGCAAAGCTATAGCCTGAGCTTCCTGCCTGAGGGTGCTGGGATAGACTTGGTGAAGCCTTCATTTTGATTATCCAAAAAGTACCTTTTGTAACTTACGGTTTCCTCCACCAGGAGGACAGTCAGAGGGTAGGGATTGGAGTTGGGGAGCCCTTATTTTTGAGACTCTTACAGTAGATAGCTGGAAGGTGAGTGAAAGGGCTGTGGAACTATGGAATTTTAGGGGTTTCTATTTTTTTTTTAAAGGATAAGAACAGGGATTTCTGAATTGAGCCAAAGTCCAGTTCTGGAAATTGTCTTGAGCACCTGATAGATACTCAGCAAACACTTTTGTCTTTTTCAGTTTGTGGGACTAAAAGGGGACGCTTCACAGTACTGACTAAAGACATTCTTTTGTATTAAAGATGGCTGCTCATTGTGTTGTTGATTCAGACTGTTTCTTTATATATCATAATGACTTCTCTCAAATCAAATCCAATACACTTCTGTGAATGGGCAAATGGCAGTAATTGAATGACGCATGCGTGAGTCCAGCGCCACCTGTATGAAAGAGATCAAAGCACAGGTGAAATATCCGTACTATTAGTGCTTCCATATCCTGAAGCACTAATCTGTATTACTTACAGATTAACATGTCGTGCTTTGTAGCACAACTGGAAAGCTCATGTTTTTTTTTTGTTTGTTTGTTTGTTTTTGTTGTTGTTTTATTTGGTTTTGGTTATAATTAACTGTTATGCTTTCCTTAAAGAGTAGTGTAGCTTTTAGATTAGGATGGTACATCAAAACAATTTTTTTATTTTTTGAGATAGAGTTTTACTATAGCTAAGATAGGCCTCCAATTCATGATCCTCTTGCTTCAGCCCACGAATGCTGGGACCAAAAGCATGAACCAACTTTCCAGCAAAACCTTTGTGGTTTCTCTCTCTTTCACTATATATATGTCTATGTGTTTACATGTGTATATACATTTATGCTATGTATACCTGTATACATACACACATAGATACATAGATATATGTATATATACACACATTCATACATACACACACGCACGTTTGAGTGATGTGTATGCATGTCTATGCATGTGTGTGGGAAGGTCAGAAGGAGGACATGCGGCATTCCGCGCTCTCATTTTCTACTTTCCTCCCTTGAGACAGGATCTTTCACTGAACTGGACCTAGTCATTTTGGCCCTGTTGGCTGGCCAGCAAGCTCTATGGATCCTCCTATCATCCTCATCCCACAGCACCAGGGTTACAGGCAGGCGTGGAGTAGAGCCTGGCTTTTTACATGGGTGCTGGGGGGTCTGAGCTCCAGGCCTCATGTTCGTGCAGCAAGTGCTCCTACTGACAATCCAGCCCACAAAACAGCGCTCCTAACTGTAGCTGCTCCTTGCCGTCACCTGGGGGTTCTGAATGATTCTGACTTGCAGCCAGTTACACCAGAACCTCTCAGGTACAGCTTGGCTACACACAGAGGTGAAGGGCAGTCAGGAAGGCATTTGGTGACCGACTGGGGGTGGGGAGCTCCTTGCCCTAATGCAGTGGTGTACAAGCTTGGCTGTCCGCTTCTGTTGATGTGTCCCTCATCCTCACAGATTGTGGTTTGACTGATGTCGATGTGGCCTAGGCCTTGGAGCTATGCAGCTTTTTCTCATAGACACCTCCGGCTGGTTGGTGCTGCTGCAAGGGTAGGTAGCTGATGATCTGTGAGTTTTGGTTCACACTGTCTAGTCCTGGATGGCTGACAATGTCTGCTCTGACTTCTGCTAAGTTTTAAACCTTTGTTATGCTCGTTCTTTTCATGTAAACTGGATCTTGGGGACAGCAGGTGAAGCCGATGTCTGTTCAAGGTCCTAACTCTTCTCAGAGATAGCTGAGACTCCTGAAGCGTTCATGAGGTTGCTGTTACCAGAGGGAACTCAGTACCCTGTACTTAGGTATGGTCAGAGGGCATGGAAAGCAGCTATAGGATAGATGGGAAGAGCAGCTTAGAGAACAAAGTGCAGACAGATACTCTGTGGCCATGCACCCCCTCCCCAACCCCCCTGAAACCAGAGGCCAGTTAGGGGATGGTTGTACAGAAGGTTTATTGAGACATCCCTCCCCTCCCTTGATGCATGTGATTCTTCTAGGATGTGATGGTTTCCTGGTGAGACCCTGCTGGGCTCCAAATCGTGACAAAAGAGAACACGACCCTGTCAATTCTCCAGTGCAGTTATTTTCATAGTTCCTTATAACTCTGTTTTCATACAGACTGTTTCCATTGTTTTGATTGGTCCAAAGACGTACACATAAAAAGACATAAACAAAGCTTGCTTGCCCTTGGGAGGATAGGATATTAATGATAAAGAGTAGATGGCCCATTTACTTAGGGCTTACTGCAAACATCTGTGAGCAAAAATCTCTTGCCTTTTAAATTCTAAAAGGGGATTGATTTAATTATGACACCTGTGGTCAGAGTTCAGCGTTACTGCTGACATTTCTAGATTATAGTTGGGATACCAGAATTCAAAGTGGGTAACTAACATGTACCATGTCACATAGAGCATGGAGTCTAGATTTGAACCCAGGACACAGGCCTGGTGAGTGGAAAGGTCCAAAGGAAGCCTGCTTTTCTGGGGCTTGAGCACCTGAGCACCTGGCTGGAGGTTGGAAGAAACCACAACTGTTTGTTGACTCCGTTCATCCCTGAATCCCAAGGCCCTGGCATGTGGCTTGGCTTATGATAGGCGTAAACTCAGTTTCTGTAGAATAGAAGCCTTTGAGGGGCAGATGTGCACAGAGGGCCTCAGCCACACATGGCCTCTCAGGGATGGCAAGCCTATGAATGAACTCCTCAGGAAGGGGAGCAGAGGACCTTTTGTAGATGTGTTCACAACTGACCCACTCTGAATGTACTCACCTTTTCTTCTCAGGCTTTAAGTCAAAGCCCTGTAGGACCTCCTGACCATACTCCTTCTACCATGCAAGGTTCCTCAGACACAGGCAGTGGGCTCTGGGCAGCAATTAAGGATATTCAGTTTACACCCAGATTTGGACACAAGCAGATCCAGCACCAATGCCCAACCTTGGGTCCCTCATTTTTATAGCGAAATGTACATGTCTTTCTGTCACAGAACAGATTTTTTCCTGGCCTTGGCAACTCCCTACCAGGGGTTACTGTGCAGGGTCAGGGAAAGGGGGAGGCCTGTATGATCCAATATCTATGAGACCAGCCAGGCATGAGGGCACTCCGCCTTTCTGCTCCAGGCTGCTTCGTGATTGCTCATGAAAAGAAGGCTTACTTCTGTCTGAAAATCCCTGAGGCAGCGGATTTTGGTGTGAGCAATCAGTCCCAGGGACATCAGGGGAATGCAGGCTTGTCTGCAGAGCAGAAAGCTATGCTGGGTTAGACAGACACAGGGGGAAAGCTTGGGCTTCCTCAGGGGTCAGGCAGGCAGCCCTGATATTAAATCCCTGCAAAAGAATGTCTTCATGTTTATGGATGGCGGAAGAGGCAAGAGCTTATGAAAAGAATGAAGGACAGCGGAGCCAGGATCAGTGAGTCCCTGTCACACGGAAGAGCAGTCTAAGCTGCCCAGATTGGGGGTCCTCCAGTCTTAGGTAACCTCTAAGTGAATTTGCTTGGCTGAAGTGTCCGCATGGGTCTCTGCCACCTGTCTCTGCCGAGTAGCTGATTCTCTTTCCACAGTTCTATAAGACTAGGGTTTCCGTATCTTTTAACTTCAAAAATTGCATTTTTTAAATTTACTAATTTGGTGTGTGTGTATGTTTGTATGTGTGTGTGTGTGTTTGTATATGTGTGTGGCAAGCACCTTTACCTACTGAACCATCTTGCTAGCCCAAGACCAGGGATTCTGATGGCCAGAAAGATCATCACAATGACAACGGAATTTGCCTCTTGCTAGTCAGCACTCTGGCGGCAGGGGCACATTTGATTTTTGCAACAACTGAAGGCACCAACCATTATTCCCATTAAGTGGACCAGAAAACAGTGGCCCAGATATAATCTACCAGGCCTGCTCAAGAGGCAGAGGAAAATCCCAAACCCAGCCCTTACTCCAATCCCAGAGGCTCACAGAGCACACACTGACAATTCCAAACCAATGAAACATGAACCCATGTGACTGGTGCTTTGCGAAGGCAGTGCTCTGAGCCGAGTCACACATATTATAATAACCACTTGGATGTGACCCAGGTGTCCTGGGTACAGATGTAATGGGTTACATGTTACAGCAGGGGAGTTCTAAAATAGGCCCAGCCTCTCAGTGGGAGCATGGCATAGGGCTTGGGATGTGGAGGGAAAATGAGGCCTTGTCAATCCATACTTTTAGGGCTCGGGGCTCTGGATACGCAAAGCAGTTTTAAGTAATAAGAGAAAAGACAAAGGGGCAAGGCTCGTGACAGTAAGAAACATTCTGAAGATGGGGAACTTACACAGTACGACATCCACTCCACACAAAGCACAACAAGGGCATCGAAGTCTGAATGTGGATGAAGACTTGGGAGAATGCCAGTTCTCCAGGTTGGGAATTTCCTAGGAGGTTTATGGCCCCATACTTCACGGCTCTGTACTTCCTAGGAACCTAGGCTTAGTTAACTCTGCTGTCACCACCCTGAAACTCTTCATATATTATTTTTTTTTAATTTATTTATTTTTAT
>CM053749.1:29086615-29114005 GCA_028658305.1 Pachyuromys duprasi
TCTCTGGTTGAATTTTTGGGGTTACTCATGTATATTATCATATCGTCTGCAAATAGTGACATTTTGACTTCTTCCTTTCCAATTTGTATCCCCTTGATCTCCTTTAGTTGTCTTATTGCTCTAGCTAGGACTTCAACTACTATGTTGATGAGATATGGAGACAATGTCAGCCTCTTTTTTTTTTAAATGAACACATATTGATTAGGTATGATGGTTTCATTACGACATTTCCATACATGTATATAAAGTAATTTTTGATCATATGCATGTCCTGCAATCCCTCTTGTCTCTCACCCACTGCTGCTGACTGACCCCTTTCTCTTCCTTGAGTCCCCCCTTCTTCCATGTTTTTTGTTTTAATGAGCCAATAAGTTTCATTAAGGTCACTTACAGGACCCTAGGTAAGGGACATGGGGATGTTACAAGTGTGTCGCCCACCACCAGAAGAAAATGTGTGTCCCTCCCTCAGCAACCATTTACTTTTTGTGTAATAAATCCGTAGGGAGTGGGGAGCACACATGAGATCTCCCTCACCTCATAAACGAATGTTGGCAGGCCCAGTCTTGTGCAGATCTTGTGTGGGTACTTTTAGCTTATACGAGCTAAAGAGTATCATACCTGTAATCAGCTTTTCACACTGCTAACCTCATTCATTCCCCTGCCCTTCTGAGATGTTCCCTGAGCCCTAATGAGGGTAATGCTGACATTCTGCTCATGGCAGGTTCTAACTTCTTGCGAGCAAACCTGTTCTAGTGGTCGATAAGCAGAGAAGCCCAGAGGCCAGGCTTCAGATGAGGCAGGTGGGTGAAGTTTTTACTCTGGGGCTTCATTTGCTTCCGAATGTGAGTGGAGAGAGCTGGGTTTCATGTCTGGGCCAGGTGCACCTCACCTGGTGCTGAGGTAATGAAACTTTGCAAGAAGTGTGTGGCAGCTGTGAAGGAGGGACAGCAGAGAAACTGAGATCACACCTTTGGCTGTTTGAAAATAAATGCCTATGTAAAAGAGATCTGTGAAATTCCCCCCAGGAGCACATGACTAGAGGCTGGAGGTGTGGGGCAGGCTTTGGAATAACACAGCTATTGATGAAGGGTGTTTTCAGGGATGCTGGGTGGTATGAATAATTGTGAAAGATAGGAGACATGTCTTGATGAACATGTGCTGGTTCCTAGTAATCTCCTGAAAGTGGCTGACATCAATCTCACAAATAATTCAGGAATCTTGCATAGGGTGACACCACCATTTTGCGGTTGTAACAATGGAATTCACTTATCTCTCTCTCTTTTTATAAAAAAAAATGCCTCTCCCAGGTGTTTGTGTGTGTGTGTGCACCTGTGTATGGTATATGGTATATGTGTACAAACATATGAAAAAGCACTTATGCCCATGTGTGCCTAGGTCAGAGGAAGACATTGGTTATTCTGTCCTATCACTTTCTGCCTTATTTCCTGGAGCTTGGGTCTCATCATTTTGGCTAGACTGGCTGGACAGCAACCTCCAGGGTTCCTTTTGTCTCTACTCCACATAGCATTGGGTTATAGCACAGACATGTGGATAGCCATGCTGGTATTCTGTAGGGTTTCTAGGACCCAAACTCATGTTCTAATGTTTGGGCAGCAAGTACTCTTACTCACTGAGGCCTCTCTCCAGCTTCCACTCACAGCTCTCTTATAAAGATGAGTTTACCACTTGGGAACAGGGTAACCTTGGGAAAGCTACTCAACTCTTTGTGTTGAAAAATTTTTTGAATAGAGTAGAGACAATAGTAATACCTCACTGATAGGGGTTCATGAAGAATTACATAGGACCATATGTGTAAATCCTTTCATAGTGTGTGTAGCCCAAATAGATTGTTCCAATTGATGTCACCTGTCATCATTAGTATCATTGTTAGGGTTGATCACAGAGGGACAGTTTTGGGATCTCACCTGTAAGATTTTTCAATACCATTCAACATTTACTGAGTTTATTGTTTGGGTCAGGAGCTCTAATAGACACTGTCAGGGGTAACAAAAGGGTCTAGGACAAGCTTCCTGTTCCATGAGCTCTGACACTAGAGTTGGTGACAGTCTACATGTAAATACAGCAGACGCCTAGCAGACATGATAAGCATTCTGGCACAGGGGATAAGGAGGCCTCAGGGGTTGGAGTGAGAACTGGCTGGGGCTGGTGCAGAGATGTCTGTGTCTCTGCTGATCAAGCTGACGTGCGGCTTAGCTACAGCTCACCAGTTTGGCTCAGTTATTTTTGGAATGGTCCTGTAATAGTTTTGCTTCTGTGAGTGCAGGGAAGGCTTAACAAATGTCTTTCCTAACCTACACTATGCCTCCTGATGTACCCAGGAACACTAATTGGATGCCAAGCACTTGCTTTCCTGTTGAAGGAAATGTCAGGTTCTAATAATACTCCATTATTAGAGCCACATAATTTCCTGCCTGGACAGTCTAACAGCTTCTATACTATTCTTCCTGTTTAAAGTACTTTCTTAGGATATATCCTCACCGTCGCTGCACTGAAATCTCCATCTTGCCATTTAAACGACTTCAATAGTGCTCTGTTAGATGGGTCTGGGAACTGAAGAATGGGGTCCTGCCACCCAAACAGAGAAAAACATATGTGTGGCACCAAGTCTGAGGCAGCTTTCATACTTCCCTGTCAGTTTGGATGAACAGATGTTGCAGCCATAGTTTGAGAAGGGCACCATGACTCAGTCCACAAAATGAACAGTAAGAGGCAACCTGCCAGGGTGAGAATCGGTGTCGGGAGTGAAGGTCTTCTCATATGCAGGGCAGTGGAAGCAGACAAAAAGGGCCAGCTGTGGCCTTGAGACCAGCCGCAATGGCAAACTTGTACATTTGGGTGCCTGTGTGCATTCATGTGATGGGCAAAGACTGATGTCAGGTGTCTTTCCCCTATGAGTCACCACATTTCTTTTTGAAGATAATGTTACTCACTGAATCTGAAGCTCATCGATTTGTTTTGGCTGGTCAGACACTAAGCTTCAGGGATCTGCCTAGCTTGCTGTCCTCCTGCCTCAGGCTGGGATTACCACCATGCTTGACTTTTCAGGGGGATCTGAGGACTCAAATTCAGGTCCAGGTGCCAATGGAGCCATCTCCCCAGCCGCCAGTTTGTATTTTAAAGAGAGAAAGAGACCCTCCTGGATCTTCAACGGATGGTTTCTAGAAGTTCAGCCAAGCACATGGATCATGGCACAAGATGTGGACTGTTCTGGATTCTGTCTGTCACCACCTAGGCTTCTCCCAGCTTCAGGACTGAAGCATTTTTTTTGGGAGGGGGGCTACAGGGAGTGTTGAAGGCTGACACTGTTTAACTGTGTCTTTCTTTTCAGAGATTATTCTTGGCTGGAGAGCCAAATCAAATTTATGCTCTTTGATGATGCAGTCTATATCTCATGGCCGGTTAACATGAAGATTAAAAGATCTGGTCCCCTTGTCCCAACATGAGGACCCTCTTGAGGGCCATCTAGCTGCCATTGTTTTCTTCACGTTATTGGCCGAGGTCTTCTTTCAGTGCATCAAAGTCAGCTTTGGTCCATTCCGCTCTCTTCAGTCTCCTGCAGATGCAGAAATCAGTGACACACAGTCTAATTAATTTCCTTCATGCAAGTATTTATCTCCAGGTCATTCTTGAGAAATGTAATTTATAACAGCCTTGGTCATCAACCTTCTGTAGGGGAGGGGGCCCTTGAGAGTTGGCTCAGAACATACCTAGACCTCAAATTCTCAGCACAAAAGAAATTTATTACTCTGGAGGGACAAATGGGCAGAGGGCATTGCCTCTCGACCCTGCAAAGGCAGGATTCAGTAAGCAGCAGGTGGTTTTTGTTTTTGTTTTTTTAAGTGGGTCTTTTTTTTTTTTAAAGAGAAAATAGGATGTCTGTGTTAGTGTTGGTAAGTCCTGATTGAACACATTAGTTAGTGTAGCTAGGTAAGATATTTTGATTGTTGGACCTTGGTGTTTTTAATGTATAGTTCTATACATTCTTTTTTTAAAAAAATAATTAATTCAATTTACATCTCAGTCATGGACCCCTTTCTCCTCTCCTCCAAGCCCCCCCTCCCACATTCCCTCTTCCCTCTTCCCCAGGATAGGGGAGCCCCTGTTACCCAGACACTCCAGCTCATGTATTCACATGAGTGCTGAGTTCCTCTTCTTCCCCTGTGGCCTTGCAGGGAAGTCCCATCAATGGGAAGTGATCAAAAAGCAGGCAACATAGTCTGTCAGAGATATCCCCACTCCCATAACCAGTGGGCCCACATGAAGCTTAGGATGCCTTCTTGGGATTTCTGCATTGTAGTGTGTCTATCCTGTGCTGTATGATTAAAATCTGCTTATAAGTGAATATATACCATATGTGTCTTATTAGGATCTTATACACATTTTGCTTGAAATGTTAGCTTTGTGCAAGCTGTCAGCTATGGGACACATTGAAGGGATACTCACAAGGTCAAGGGTAAGACCTGTCCACTCCTGCTTCAACTTCCATGTGAACTCATGCCTCAGCCATCAGGGGATCTGCTTACTCTTCCACAATTCTTGTTGCAAGAACATTTAGGTTGAGTTTTCTCATTCTTCCCAGCTACCTTTAAACCCTCTTCCATGAACAAGAGATGTTACCTCCCACTCTTGATAGGTTTCTGTGCAAATCCTAATTTGGAAATAATCACTACAAATTGGAGTTCTATTCAGCACCTCCTACACCTCCCTATGAACTTTAGCACATTAACAAATACCAAAATATTCATGCAAAATATTTCTCCTTTTAGAGAACACTGTTCTCTGTTTCAGGTACTTCTGTTTAATGTCATCTGATCAGAGTTGACTCTGCATTTAATTATAATCTTCCCGTAGCCTGACATCATTGTGTCAGACATGCAGGGAAGAGAACTCTGAGCTGCAGCTAAAGAAGCAGACAATAGTGGAAAGATGATGGCCCCTAAGGAACAGAAAACCCCTCTCCCAGAATGTGAAATGGAAGCAGACAACACAGCAAGGAATAAATTGATAGTGTTCAAATAAATGAAGGGTTACAACCTCCTACCCCAAATTTGAAAATGTCTCAGAAGATAGACATTTCTAGAAGAAGCAGAGACTTTCTTTGCTGCTCTGAGGAAGCCCATCGCCTTCACATATCACTCCAAAACCTCTGTTTGCCAGGAACCAATAGGTGCAGGCCTATGGGGAGCCCTGGTAGAAGGCATGGAATGCCCATTCTAGTGTTCTCAAGTGGATAAATTTCATCTCCCATGCAATGTTTGGCACTCTTTGAGGCATTTTTAGTTGTTACAATGAAAGGTCTGGTTATGGGTTTCTCTGGCACCAGGCAGACACACTCTGCAACAGAGCCCACCCAGCCCCCTGGCTGATCAGTAGTGATAAGATGGTTTTCTTGTAGATAAATTGTATCTGCAGAGGGGAGGAATGATTTTGTTTTTTCTAAGATCATAATTTCTGTGTTTATATTGGTCATGTAAACAGTGTTTATCAGCCAAGTAAAAAACCTAGCCATATGTCATTTACAAATTCTCATCTTCAAAGGCTGCTATAGGGGATGGTAGTTATCACAGATGCTCATAGCTGGCCAGCGTGCATGGAACAGGCATCCCTCAAATGGGACACCTATATTATAGCTCTTTCCAAGTCTCAGCACCTTCTTAGATGAAGGGGAGGAAACACTGTAAGAACTAGAGGTTGGGAGGAGGAGACTGAAACATCACCTTCTGGATATAACAGGGTCATTACACTCATGAACTTATAGAGCTATGGTTGCCTGCATGAGATCTGCACACTTTAAGTCAGTCAGCATTTTAGCACGGAATGGGAAGGGAGTCATGAACGCCCAGTGTTAATGAAGATCTATAAAAATGTTGATGGCTTCTGGGAGAAAAAGAGTTTTTCAAAGGATATGGCTAACTGTAGGTCAACTGCATTACAGTGGATTGAAGTGGATCAACACAAATTAGATATAGGTTATTTGGAAAATGAGGACAAGAAGTTGGGAGTGGGTCGGAAGTGAGGCTGGATCTAGGAGAAGTCTAGCAGAAAGAGCGGGTGTGGATAGAATAAAAACACATGTTTCAAAGAATTAATAAAATATATTTTAAAATCTCCTTATTCATATAAAAATCAAGATTTAAATATATAAATAAATACAAATAAAAGCTTACTGCAGGCAACAAGAAAGATAAAAGTGGAACTTCATGAAAATAAAAAGTGGACAACATGCCAAAGTTGATACAGCTCTTTTAATTTGACATTAAAATATCAGCACAAAGAAAAGCTACAAAATCCACCAAAGAACTAAAAAAGGAAAGGAATAGAGACAGCCAGCAAAATAAACTGTTAGCTTTGCTTGCTTATGGTGTATCAAAAAGCCCCATTTCCCAAATGAACACAAACATTATGGGTAATAAAGGAAAAAGCTGCACCTAAAACCAAGAAAATCCACACCCTTTTCAAGAACCTCTAGGACTTTCATTTAAAAACCATCAATCTGACTGTCAAGAGAAACATTAACCTAACAAAAATCAAAACAAAACACAGAAAGAACTTGTTCAAATAATATTTCAAGATCTTAATACAGCAAAACAGAAAAAAAGATGAAAGCAGCAATAAAAAGTCTAACATCAGAATGTTATCTTTAAACAACATTCTTCTAAGGAAGAAAGTAAAACTGAAGTTCTAAAGGTGAGCTGCCTGGTGTGGCAGCAATTACCTGCACAGAGTACTGGGAACTCCATGAGCACTATGCTTAAAAACTTTAAGTTGTTACCGAGAGTCAGCATTGGAACTTAATGTTGGTAAGCAAAACAAAAGAACAAAAGTCAACCAGATATCAACAACAGCAAACCAACCAACCAACCAACCAACCAACCAACCAACCAACCAACCAACCAACCAACCAACCAACCAACCAACCGACAACAAAAACCTTCTTTCTTCCCTGATCCGAAAACTATCAATAAGACAGTTTCTTTAAAATGTCTATGTATTGTATTTCTGCATATGTGTGTGTCTATGTGTATGTGGAGATATGTGTAGGTGCTTGTGAGAACCAGAAGAGGGATGTGGCTCCCCTAAACTTGGGGTTACAGGTGGCTATAAGCTGCCTAACATGGATGCTACAATCCAAACTCAGGTCCTCTGGAAGAACAAGTGCTCTTAACCTCTGAACCATCACTCAGCCCCTCAGCAAGACAGTTTCAATCCACAAATTCAATGTTTGTCTGCTAACTGCCAGTAGAATTTTGTCATGGATTTGATGATGTTCAAACTGAACTTTAAAATAATTTCTTTGTTATGATTAGTGTTTATGTGAATGTGATGGAGGGACAGCATGTTCTATACTGTGCATAAGGAAGTTGGGGGACAGCCTCGGGCGCTGGTTCTCTCCATGCACCATGGGTGTCAGGGATCAAACTCACATTATCAGACTTGTGTGGTAAGCACTTTGATATGCTTTGTTATCTTGCTTGCCCTAAGTGAATTTTATTTGATAGTCTGTCAAGATTAGAACCAGAAAAAAACCCAAACATCTGAAAAAAGAAGAGCAATGAATATAAATATGCTTATTCTAGTAGGTATTAAAAACATTGTTTAAAACCCACAGAGCAGCCAGACATGGTGGCTCATGTTTGTGATACCAATCATTGTACAGAGATGAGAGGATCACCTGCTTAGGATTGACCTGATCTATATAAGTGAATCCTGAATTCTAGGCTAGTCAGGGCTACAGAATAGTATACTGAATCTGCCCCTCACCACCCTGCTATAATATAGAAAATAAATAAAACTATGCAAAGCATTGTGTAAGCTTTTCAGTTATAATTTTAGGGCAGAATTAAATGATGAGACCAATGTGAGAGAATAGAGAATCTGAAAGTGAATTTAAGGACATGTAGGAGTTGAATTTTTTTAATTAAGATGGCACAGTGAAGTGTTGTATTTTTTTTCCTGTAAGAATAGGTTATTCAAACTGTGGTGCTGGGAAAGTGGCTAGTTCTTTAAAAAGACTGCATTCAAACAAGCAAACAAAGGGCCTCCTGATGGTGAACACAGAAGGTCAGGTAGAGGCTAGGCAGGTGGACAGATAGAAAGACTATTCCAGAAAAATCCTGGCCCCTAAAATGCCCTTTAGTCCAGCAAGCTTTGTCAAAGCTCATATTTCCAGTTATCTTCTGAAGCAGAAATAAATGCACATAATAAATGTTAGGCCAACGAGTCAGCAGTACTTAGAGTACATCTTTAGGAAGATGCAAATCACCTACAAAGACAGGAAATAAAGTGGCTAGAGAAGTGACCACTGACCTGTGAATGTTCAGGATGCTTGATAATTGCCAGACAGAATCGGTTGAGAAGGTACCACGGGGGAGACCCCATTCAGTGTGGCAAAAAGGGATAACGGCTTCAGAATTAACCCAACTGAGGATGCTTGTGACTCATGCTCAGAAAGCCACAGCATTTTTTTTAAAGTGTGTGCATGTATACATACTGTGTGTACGCATGCACATCCTTCTGCTCCAGCATGTGTGAAGTCAGAAGCTAATGTCAAGGTGCCTTTCCACGATGACTTCTCCATCCTCCCCTCCTAGGCAGGATCTCTCATCAAACCTGAAGCTCTCCTGCCTAGCCAGCCAACCCCAAAGGTCTACCCAGTATTATACCTGGGTTTTCCATAAGCTCTGGGGATCCTTACACTTACAGAGAAAGCAATTGATCCACAGACCCCTCTTTCAGCTCCATCCTGCCTTTGATTCTTTCAGGAGATCAATGTAAATGGATGTTTGGATTTTTCTGGCATATGGGAACAAAAGAATAATGAAAACATGGTTTTCCCTCCTATTACTTCACAGGGTACACATGGTGCAGCAACGGTGTCCTTGGCTTTGTGGATACTGCATGTTTGTTGTGCTCTCCACCTGCTGCTAAGGGGCTGGCCAGGTGGCCAACATTCATGAAAGAACAAGTGGAGGTAGACTTTGAGTAAATCTGTGCTCATTTTGGTCCACTGGTCAACTAATCTGATGCTTGTTAGAACACAGGTCAGCATGCCCCATGACCAGGGATTCTGATTCGGTCCGCTGGAAAGGAGCTAAGAATATTGCCAGAAAATTCCCAGTGCTCTTTGCTTCTTTTGGCCAGGGATCAGACTCTGAGAATTGCTAGATGATTCAAGTGTCTTAGAGGCCAGTGAAATAGAAGACTGGAGACTGGGTTCCAGGTTCTTGGGCTTCTCCTTGAATTTGCCAAGCACTGACCATTTTTTTTAGCATAGTTCTTATGAATTTCAGTGTAGGTGGGGTGAGTTTGACAGGGGATACCTAGTCTATTTTTATTGTCTTCTTCATCTACTTTGTCAGTGAGGGAGTAAGAAAGAGCTAGGAGGCAATAATTTCTCCCTCCCTTTCTCCTTCCCCCTACCTCTCTCCTTGTGGAACTTAGACACAAGTGCCCTGAAAGTGTTAGCCTTTTCTCTTCCATACACCCAGCCATTCCTAAACCTTTCTTAAACCTTCATAAGTGGTATAGCTGGAAGATTAATGGCCAAAGATAAAAATCAATTTTGATAGGGTGTAGAGAAAGCAGAGAAAGAAAGGTTTGAGGATTTACATGTTTGATATAAAACAAATAAAATCAGGTGGGGTTCAGATACAAAAAGTTTGGGCCAAGAATTAGACCACATTGCATAAAGACTCTGCTGTATATATCATTAAGCAACATAGAAGGGAAATTTAATACATCATACTAGAATACTGAGGATTGAATATGAAAGAGAAACTAGACTCATATCTTACCAAACTCACCAAATTTGAAGCTAAATATTTATAGATACCGGAGGCTAGAAGTGAGTAAGAGAGTGCTTGCTCTGCAACCATGAAGACCTAAGTTTGGATTTCAGCACCCATGCCAAATGATGGGCGTGGTCACGCATACCTATAACCCCAGTACCATGCTCACTGGAGAGAGAAGACTCTGGGGCTTGCCAGCCTCCAGCCTCGCTCCAGGGTTAGTGAGAGACCCTGCCTAAAAGAAATAAGGTGGAGTGTGATAGAGCAGGACACCTGATGTCCTCCTTTGGGCTCTGCACACACATGTGCATACACTGAACACACACACACAATTTAAATACAGTACATCAAAGAGGAAAGGCAACGCACTTCAGATGTAACCATCTGGTATATTTAGTGGTGTGTGTTAGATGAAGAAAATGGCTTTGTGGAATGATCACTGTGTGCAGTGTGCTTTAGCTCATTCAGTCCTTATAGCAATCCTCTGGGACAGCTATTGATCTCAAACTTTCACATAGGGAAAGTGTGGGGGAGGGAAAGTTGCTTTCTCAATACTTGTCAGACTCTGTGTTCTGTGTTTCCAGATGCTATGGAGAGTGTTCAGCTGAGAAAATGGAGCTGGTTATGCTGGCATTGATCTTTTTCCAAGCACATGAGACACTGAGCTGGAAGGATCATGAGTTCCTGGGAAGCTGTAAAAGGAGGTCCATGGGTTTCCAGTCAGTCTGGGTTAGGTAGCAAGACCATGTATTATTAAGAATTACAATTAAAGAGGTGGGAACCAGTTCTATTCAGGCTTGGGAAAGGGTGGGAGGAATAATTGAGAGCAGAGGCTGGGGAGGAGGCAGTATTCCAGAGCCACAGAATGAATTTGTCTGTGAAAAGAAGGGCAATGAATGCACCCCAGAGTCCTGCTTGGAGTGGTAGAAGAGTGTGAGTCACCAGGTCCCAGGGAAAGCTGGATGGTTGGTAGAGACTGCAAGACATAAGAACCGTCCATTGTCACTAATCCTTAGGGATCAGATGCCATCTACCCCAAAATAACCCACCCCCCATTGTGAAAGAGAGAATGAAGTGCTGTCCACCAAGAGCAAATACACTGAATCAAGAAACTCATTTTTGAGGTGTATGACTAGGTGGATGACTTGACCCATAACTGAGCCCCTCAGAGTCTTAGGTTTCTCATTTGCACATCAAATAACCATGTCTGCCTCATAGAATTCATGTGGGATTTAGTGAGACAAGCCAGGTGAAACATTAAGCATCATAAATGATATAGAGCAGATTTAATCAGTCTTTGTTGCATAAATGAGTATATATATGTATATGTATATAAACACATATATTTGCTCAATTCATGTATTTGCTCATTAAATCTGAAAAAGTCTTGAAGTCCAGAGAAATGAGGCCTGTTAACTAGCTCTGCTTGGAGGATAGGAGTTACATATTTTTCATCAGTTGTAGTTGAAACATTCCAATTTGGGAATCTGGGTCAAGCTATATCACTGTGCATTAATTAATTATAAGTTGTGATTCCAGAAACCCGTGGAAAGATGAGAAAATAGTCCAGTGCCTGCAGTTTCCCTCAGCAACAAACATGATCACTTCTCAACACATGGATATTCACAGATCACACAGAGGATACATGTAACCCACCTTCAAGGGCTGTCATTGTGATGGTTGATCTTCATGGTGAACTCGATGAGATCTGGAATCAGTTGGGTGCTGGGCTTCCGGCACACCTGTGGGGGATAATCTGTATAGGGCTAATTGAGCTAGAAAGTTCTGTAGATTGTGGGTAGTACCATTCCCAGGCCTAGGATCCTGTACTATATTAAATAGGAGAGAATGAGCTAAGCACAAGTGTTCATTCATTCATTGCTCTCTGCTTCTCAATTGAGTATGCAATGTGACCAGGTGCTTCAAGCTTCTGCCGATGTGACTTACTCATCCAGACTAACTGTGAGCCAAAATAGACTTTTCTCCTTTAACTTACCCATGTCAGAGTGTTTTATCAGAACAACATGAAAACACTGAAACTGTGGCTCTCTTCTAGAGCAACCTTTTTACTCAATGTGCCTCGCTAGAGAAGGTGCCAAAGAAATCTACTCAATGACCTGAACTCAGCATCTGGTTTATATCCCAACAGCCTTGATAGAATGTGAACATGGTTGTACTCATTCATGACCCACCAAGTATTTCTTGGTCATCTTAACATTCAAGGCACTCACTGGCTAAAGGAATAAACTGACCTGCAAGTAGAAAACCATGAGTGTGGGCTGTGTTAGAGAGGAAGGGAATGGAAAATGTAATGGAGTTGCTATTCATACTGGTAGGAAAAAGATATATGTGTAGTCCAAGCAGAGTTCAAGGTTACTAAGCTGTTTCCTATGTTTGCCTGCTTCATTGCATTTCTGAAACCTGTGTGTGTTTTTTTTTTTTATTTTAGCTGGACTGAATATTTCAGCCTTCAAGTTTCACATGGATATGTGAAAAATGCAAAGGTGAGAGAAAGTGTGAGTACTTGAGAATGCAAAGAAAGAATTTTTAGGGCCCAGAAGCCATATCTGTCTGTCTGTCTGTCTGTCTGTCTATCTATCTATCTATCTATCTATCTATCTATCTATCTATCTATCTATCTATCTATCTATCTATCTAAAATTTATTCATTTTACATGCCAACCATAGCACCCTCCCTCATCTCCTCCCCATCCCACCTTTCCTTCTTTTTTCTCCCTTATTCCCTTCCTTTAGTCCTCAGAAAGGGGGAGCCCTCCTCCCCTCCTCCCCTACTGACCCCAGCCTATCAAGTGTCATCAGGACTGTCTGCATCCTCTTCCTTTGTAGCATGCCAATGCCTCCCCCCCCAACTCCAACCAGGTGGAAGTGATCAAAGAGTATACAACAGAGTCCATGCCAAAGACAGCCCCTGCTCCCCTTACTAGAAAACCCACATAGAGACTGAGCCACTTATTGGCTACATCTGAGCAGGGGGCCTATGTCCTTTCCATGCAAGGTCTCTGCAGGGCCCCTGGGCCCAGATTTGTTGGCTCTGTTGGTTTCCTTGTGGAGCTCCTGTCCTCTCTGGATCCTTCTATCCCCTCACTTTTCCATTAGACTCCCTGCACTCTGTTCAAAGTTTGGCTGTGAGTCTCAGCATCTGCTTCGATCCCCTTCTGAGTGGAGTCTTTCAGAGGACACCTATGGTAGGCTCCTGCCCTGTTCCTGCTATTCAATAGAGAAGCCATATTCCTATTCAGGAAGCTTGGTAGAGGTGAAGGTGGAGGGCTAGGCAATGGTCAAAGGCTTATGGGGCTGGGCCAAGAATTCTATCTCATGAAAAGAATATTTTGGCTACTACTATAACTGTGCAGGTAAAGTTAGACCTGCATAGATGTGGAGAAGACAATCATTTAGTAGGAGAAATAGGCAGGACTTGTTGGTTGGCTGATGAGGTTGGAGGTATGAATGGTAGAGGTGACTCATTTGGTCTGTGAGTATGTGATAGTATCAGTCATCAAGCCAGGAATTTAAGGAGGGAAAAAGTATTGTGCAGAATCTACACTTAGTTTTAGATGCATTGTTTTTGTGTTTGGACCACTAAGTAGATGCATCCCCTCACAGAAGGAGAAAAATGTCTGAAATATAAGAAAGAAATATGGATGGGAAGAAGTGTTCAGGTGCAATTGCTCCAAGTCCAAGGCCAGGGACTGAGATGGTATAGTTAATAGCAGCACATATGAATGCAAAAGTTGGCAGCTCCAGACTAGGGTTAACAAGAGGGCTAATTCTTTTTCTAGAGGAAGAGCTGATGGTTGAACCTGCTGGACCCATTCAGCATACCACCAGTGAGGCCAGCATGCTCACAGAGTCTGCCCCTTGGGAATCATCTGCAAAGTCTATCTTTTGTTTCATGACCCAGTTCTAGACAAAATGACACTAATAATACCCGTTCACATCTCAGGATTGTGAAGTCAGGAGCTAATGTATGCACTGTGCTCATTACGCAAATATCCTCCTGCACAGGCATGGCAGGGTCCCTCACATGTTATTTCCTCTCCTTTCCCTTTCCCAGGGTTCTGAAGTTGCCTGTAGCAAGGCATAGCCCCTGTTTTCTGTAGTTATCCAAAAGCTTGTACACAATACCTCTTTATAGCAGTAATCTTAGTGGTCAGGCGTGTCTTTAAACGTTCTGGGTATAAGGACATTCAGCTTAGGTGATTTTCTATGTCGAGATAAGAAAAGGCAATACTAAAAGCACACAACACTGGGGCTTGGGAGACAGAGGCCGTGTGGCTTAGGATGAACATCTGTGTCTGAATTTCTGCTCAATGAGGATATAAAGTTATCCAAGTCCGCAAGACCCAGCTCAGAAGGCTGAGGGTATCAGTCTAGTCCACAAAGACGGCATAGCTAGCTAGTATGCAAGTGAGTGTTACTCAAATATATTCTGACAGAAGGAGTGACAATCATAAATTTTCATCCAGTCAGTAAACAGCCACTGAGTAGCCACTAACAGCCAGACTCAGTGTTAACTGTGAGTGGAACAGTGGCATCAAACTCACACTGACAGGCCACCTTCAGGGTCCAGAACAAGATGTTTGGTTAAGACACTAGCCCCAAATGTAAAAGGTTCATGGAGGGAAAGGGAAGCTGATCATCTCATGTCCCAAACTTGCCTGTACCCACCTACCTTTGTTTTATAGAAAACCCTGCTGCTAGGCCCTGAACCTATGAAGAACTCCACAAAAAGCAGCCTGCTCCAGGAAGGAATGGGCGCTATGGCTCAGCTCTCCAGATAGCAGAGCTCACCCAGTGTCACTCGCATTGACTCTTCAACTTGTGACTAAACTATTTTTAACTGACTGTCACCATGGCAGCGCAAGAACCAGGGGGAAAGATGTGGCCTTTCTGGCAGCATTCAGGCTGCTGGCTGCCCTCTCTTCCCTTAATCCCCTGCGTGCTGGGGCCAAGACAACCCACCTCCTACTAACTGAGAGGCAGATAAGACTTCTCACTGTGCATCTTTGTCTGCAAAATAAGGGTTTTAATTTAAGAGAAAACCTCCCCTTAGAAGTCCGTCATAGGGTCCAATTAGATTATTTAGAGGAATGAATGCACCTCTCAATATTAGTTTCTGTTACAGTCTTAAATGACAGCACACACACAACAGTCTTTCTCGTTTCTGGCTTGTAAGCCTCCAACAAGTGTTTTAGAGGTGCTTTATAAAATCTAGACACATAGACAATACCATTTTCCTTCCTACGCAGTGCTGATGCTTTTGTTGACATTACTCACACCTGCCTGGGTTTCCAGACTACTTTGATTACTCCTTTGAGAATTTCATATATTTTTTCATCCCATTCACCCCTCCTCATTCATTTCAGATCCACACCCTTCCCCTTACCCATCTGTCTTGGTGTCCACTTTTTCTTTTTAGCCATCAAATCCAATTTATGCTGCCTGTATATTTTTTTTTTTGGATGTGCAGTCATCTACTGTACTTGTGTGGTCAATTTATCAGAAGCTGCACGCTTAGAGAAAATTGACTCTCCCTATCCCAGTGGGTCCCTTACACCTTCTGATGTGAGAGGAGGCATTTATGCAGAAACATGAGCCCTCTAACTTCTTGCATTTCAGCCCCACCACTGCACCTTTGCCTTTACATCTTGGGGAGCAGAGAATGTATAGCTTCTCATGTTCATTCCCTGCATTCAGCCTACGGTTGAGGGTAGATATACACTTGGGGACTGGGTTATTGCTAATGGTAGGAACAAGTGAGGTTCCTACAAGGACTTGGGTGAGGGCATGGAGGATGGATATTGAAAGAGGTGATCTCTCTGAATCAATCCTTTGACAACATCCCCACTTGATTTCAGAGAGGGGATGCAGGTGCTCAAGGGATGAGCATGATGCCCAGGCCTCATGATCAGCAAATAGCTGATATGAGATGTGAGCACTGTGAAGCTCTCTGACTGGCCCTTTGGAACAGAAAAGGAATCAGAGGTCAGGGTAGGACTTTCCATGAGACACAGGTCAGCTACTGGGGAGGGGTCACAGCCTTCACATCAGGAGCCCTTTCTGCTTAGGTTCTTCCATGGCTAGGCAGTGATGGCGCTTGGAAATGATGGTCTGAAGATGTAGGTATGTGAGGAAGGACATGAATCAGGATGTGAGAGATGCACAAAGCACCCTTGAGGTTCAAGAAGCACCTATGATGGACCATGGAAACCACCCAGCACTCAGATTGTAGAAAAGGGCACAAGCAAGGGATGTCTTAGTTCTCTGGCTATCATGCCCATCCCCACAGCCCATCATGTGTCAAACATTTTCCCTGGATGGCCAGTATTTATGTCTCTTTCCTTCTTCCCTCCCCAGCGAACTTTTGTTCTCTTAGGCCAACACTAGAACTCAATTCCTTTTCTTTGGGTCACTGTTCATGCCTTGTGGTCCACAGAGTTGTGTGTCACTATTTCTGCTCTCAGGGCATGGCTAGGTATTTCTTATTTTCAGATATTTTTCTTTTTGGCCGGAGAAATTATAATTAATTAAAATAAAATCTGAGTAACCGCAGTGTCTTATAGAATCTTGTAGCTGCAAACAGTTTACTGTGAACTCTCTAGCTAAACAAATGCCTTGGCCACCGAGGCCGTCGGTGGTCGTGGGAGAAAAAGCTGAATGTGGCCTCTTACTAAGGACAGCAGGAGGTCAGCTGCCAGGGTATAACACACCTGTCTTCATACCCATTATAGCTTCTCAAGGAAGAGTTGTCATGACTGGGAAAGAATGGTTTCAAGAAGCAGGAGCCAGTGATTCGCAATGAAGAGACACTTTGAGATGTCAGGGGAAATTGATTCACCTAGGACATGTGCCAGCAGGGCTTGTGACCTTTGACTTAGTCTGAGCTCTGTATAAAGCAGGAACCCACAACTCTAAGTGCAGTACAGAAACATGTCCACAAGGGATGCAGCTTCATGATTCCTCTTCAGGGAGGCAATAGAATGAGAGCCTTTTTACCTGAGATGCTAAGGTCCTGGGTCATGGCCAACAAACCTTTGAGAGAGTTAAAAGACAGTGATCTCTAGGGAAAATACACCCAGCTTATGTGGGGGCTAAGCTGTAAGTCCAACTATCAGGAGAGTCAAGGAGTCTGTGAGGTCTGTCTGAGTGGGGTAAAGGGACACACTATGGACTCTGAGTGGGAAGATGCTGAGTCATCCATTACTGCCTCAAACTTCCACCAGAGGCAGGACTTGAGTAATTAGACCCTGTTCTACAGCCTTATCCTAGTCTCCTCCCAAGCACGTTTTAGAAAATACTGTTTTCTCCCTTTATAACACAGTAATTTATCCTTTGCAGGGAATTCAGAGACATGAAACAGAACAAAGAATATAAAAAGCCAGCTGTAGGCCAGCTGTAATCCAATTAACCAGAGATGATTACCCCCCCCCCCCAAGCCTTTCCTTTGTGAATGTGTTACATGTGTACACATGTGCTTGTACATATAGAAATGTGTATTTATTCAACGAACATTTTTAAAGAAAACAGAGCATCACATTGTGATTCAGAACTCAGACTATCATCAATCTGCCCGAACTCTAGTCCTGACTCTCCTGGTGGCTCTACATCATAATCTTTACGGAGCAGGCAGGGTTTGTGAGACATGGTATCTCCCTGTTGCCAGAATCTGTAGCTCTCTGTGGTTGGTTTTTGCTTCTTGCAGTCTGCTTCTATGTCCTTCCCTTCTAGTATTCATTGCAAATTGATGCCATCTTGTTTTTTTTCCACCAGCCAAAAACAACCAAATGAAACAATGTTCATTAAAACATTTTCAAGGACTGAGATTATGCTTACCTAGCATACACAAGGCTCTGGGCTCAGTCTCCAGCACTGTATAAACCAAGTGTGGTAGCATATGTCTGTAATCCCTGCACTCAGAAAGTACTCAGGAGACTTAGAAGGTCAAGGTCATCCTTGGCAAAGCAGGGAGTTTGAGGCCAGCCTGAGATAAAGGCCTTGTCTCAAAACAAAACAAAACAACAAAAACAGATTAAGCAAACAAACAAACAAATCATGTTAAAATCTTTTCTACTTTAAGAAAATAAGAAAAACATTTTGCTGAAAGATGTGCTTTCCTTCCTAAGGCTGTTTACTCCCACCACACACACCAGTCATCCCCTCTCTGTACCTCAGACTGGTTGCTGACCTACAAAATCCCTTAGGCCAAGATTATTAATGACATCTCTATGCTGTGTTCAGGAAGTGTCTATGCTTACTCTCATTGAGTGCTTTCATCTGCCACTAATGCCACCTCATGCCTCACTCTTTTTCTGTCTCTTCTGACCATACATTCTCTGTCTTCTTGCCTGGTTTTCCTGTGTCTTCCTTTACCATTCCTCTTTACTTCCTTGCATTCTTTCTTTTAGTTTACTTTTGTTTGTTTGTTTTTTTCTCTTAGTCCCTTTTGTTTTCTGTGATGCTGGCTGTATTTACCCACACCTGCATCTTCATTACAGTGTAAGTGTGGATGGTTTCCTAATCCTATCTCTATCTCATACAGTTTTTTCTGAGTCCCAGACTCAGATACCCAACTGGGCATCTTCATGAAGATATCTACCCAGCATTGGGATCTGTGTGTCTCAAATGGACCCATTCCTCCTCTTTGGTTTCAGTCTTTGGAAATAATATGTAAAGACCACATCTATAGTCAAGCATGAATGAGCCATCATTCTCTCAAAGGGAACAAAAGCAGCAATTACATTTATGCTTGAAATTTTGCAATGAGAAGCCAGAAGTTCTGTATACAGGGCATCTGGCCTTGTCAGTGGCACTATGATCACAGAGGCTACATAAGGTCCTACATAAGGTCAACCCTTGACAGATAACAAACATACTTGACTACTAAAGTATTGAAAACATGCTTCATCAGGAAGGGCTGTGGTCCAAGAAGGGGTTTGTGGTTCTCAGTATATCACAAACAAAAAATTCTTTGAGATCCTTAATATTTTTTAAAAGGGTTGAAGAATGCTGAGATTGGAAAAGGGAACACTGCTTTCAATTTATCTAGAAATAAATGAAAGAAACAAACAAAGGGTTTATAGAGAGGAAGTCATATGTGGATGGGTGAATGGTGGATATACAGCTGGGAATGAAGGCATGTTTTGTCTTCTCAGGTACCTGGGATATTCTTCTCTGATACTTTGCTGATATATCATAAGTGCCGTAAGTGTTGGTTGTGGAACACAGGGTAACCCTGAATAAATCACCCAGCTTCCCTTGCTGCTGGCCACTTTGATTGCTCATTTGAGAAGTTGCTCAGTGAAGCAACCAGCTTTTCTATATAAACATCACCACTGCACACCACCACTATGGCAATGATTATTTGCATTGCTTTAAGGAATGTGGACAAATCCTTGTCTGGCTCAATCACCAGCTCTTCTTCTGGATCTTCTTCCAGCTACCTTTATATAATCAGAGGGGCCTCAGCTCTACACATCACGCCAACACCATCATTTTCTGAACATGCATCCTATGAGGAGGTTACACATATGCAACCCACCATTAATTTCACTTTCCCCCATACCTCAGACTACCCTGCTTTTTTATCCCACAATTATTCCTGAGTGATGTCATTGGGAGGCAGATTTGAGATTCAGGACTTCTTCCTCCTTATAGGTAAATAAATGTCTTATCTGCTTACCTTGATCTCCATAAGCTACAGAGATGAAAACAATCAATCAAAACAAACAAACACAGGGCACAGGGGTCTTTTACGAGACAGTTTCTCCAACCAAGGTCCATGTATGGATATGGCCTAGAACCCCTGCTCAGATGAGGCCCATGGTAGCTCGGTGTCCAACTGAAGACCCTAGTAAGGGGAACAGGGACTGTGTCTGTCATGAACTCGATGGCTGGCTCTTTGACCCTCCCCCATACACGCCAGGGAGTAACAGTCTGGCTAGATCCCAGGGGAGGACATTGCAACCAGCCCTGAGGAGACAAGATGAACTGGGGTCGGATGGAAGGGGAGGAGGTCCTCCCCTGTTGGTGGACTTGGAGGGGGTGGAGAGGAGATGAGGGAGGGATGGGGAGAGTGGGAAGGAATGAGGGAGGGAGCTACGCCTGGGATGCAAAGTACCTAACCTGTGATTAATATAAAAACAAATAAATTACATTTAAAAACAAACAAAAAAACAAAAAACAAAAAACAAACCATCAACCAACCAAACAAACAAAACATTGTCTGAAGGAGAAACACCTGCAGCCTGGAAACTCAGCCATTTTAGTATGTAGCACTGAGCGAGAAGGCATGTTTATTGTATGTAGAGGAATGAATAGAAGGCACATTTACTAATCTCAGTAAGAGGTCTCCATAGGGGAACACTTTTAGGTTAGGGCCATCTTGGTGTAGGAAGTTTTATCAATTTTAAAAATACTGATGTCTTTCCTGATACAAGGTTCAAATACACATTTGCTCACATAGACTTCATCAGAACATCTTTACACTCTGGCGAGCTGAGGATGTGCATTTCTTCAAATTCTAGTTGTTTTTGAAAAATCAGATTTTTATGACTTGCTGTACTTAAAGTGATGTTTTACTTTCTTGGCTTTATTTGAGAAAGTGTCTCTCAAACATTCAGGTATTACTTGATCATTTAACTGTTGGTCTTCCAAGTAAACATTGTGTGGTATGGAAGAGGTGCCTGACTCAATTTGAAACCAAAAGAACACCACAAGTTCTCTTCTGAGAGATAGTGAACAGCCTTCAGCATGCAATGTGATTGCTTCCATTTCCCCACACGAAATATTGAAAGGATATACTGCAGAAAGGTCAAGTTTGTACAGAATTTATGGTCTTTATTGCTTTATGTGGTACATTCAAATTGGCCATTTGGATGTTTTGTCTTACCCTGAGCAAGTAGCTCTGAAGAGCTCATGGCTACCAGGATATTCACACACGTTACTCTATGGCTTCTGTGTCATCAGCCCAAATGTTAAAGCAGTCCCAAAGGTAAATAACACCTAAGCCTGTGTTACAAAAAATAGTTTTAACTTTGGAAACTGCTGGAAACAAATCTCAAAGATCTCCCAGGGTCTATAAGATGCACTTTGAAAATTCAATTTTTAAAGCCAAAACTTAGATTCATATCAGTCACCCATGTATACCTAATACTCATCTCCATTGAAAGCTTAGAATACCCTAGACACTAACGATCACATCTAATACAGCTTATAAATACGTTTTAATGTTTTAAGAGTTGGGTTGTGTCTAATTTTTATGTTATAAAAATTTTTTTTGGCATTTGTTTTAGAATCAGGATCCAAACAACCACACATGGCATTCTTTGCGTGCGTGTGTGTAAAAACTGATTTCACTTCCCTCTATTCTCTCCATTTTCATTCCATTTGTTGAAGAAAGTGGGTCATTCGTGCTATGAAATTTCATGTGTTCTGAACTTGTCATCCTCCTAGTGTAGTTAAACATGTTGCCCCTGTCTCCTTTTGAACAGGCAGTTGGATCTAGAACAGGGTTTCTCAGCCCCACACTGTTGACATCTTGGGTGGTTCATTGTTGGTGGGGAACTGTATTGTGTACTACGGTTTCCAAGCATCAAGTGTTCTCTGCTGGGGATGATGAAGACTTTACCCTTAGTTAATGAGAATCATCGTTCCAGGATTCTAGAAACTTGGCTAGACTCAAGGTTAGCTTCTGTTTTGCCAAGACTAGGACACTGGACTGGAGGTAAGGTTCAGAGGTAGAGTGCTGTCTGGTGTGTGTAAAGCCCTGGGGTTCTGTCTTCAGCACTATGCAAAACAAACAAGAAACAGTAATAGTCATGGGTGAGGTAGAGTATTTCTCACTGTATCTTTTCTTTTCTTTTTTTTTATTAATTACAATTTATTCACTTTGTATCCCCCCTATAGCTCTCTCCCTCCTCCCCTCCGAATCCTACTCTCACTCCCTCTTCTCCACCCATGCCCCTCCCCCAGTCCACTGATAGGGAGATCTTCCTCCCCTTCCTTGTGATCCTAGTCTATCAGGTCTCATCAGGAGTGGCTGCATTGTCTTCCTCTGTGACCTGGTAAGGCTGCTCCCCACCCCCCCCTCGGGGGAGGTGATCAAAAAGCAGGCCAATCAGTTCATGTCAGAGACAGTCCCTGTTCCCATTACTATGGAACCCACTTGGAGACTGAGCTGCCATGAGCTACATCTGTGCAGGGGTTCTAGGTTATCTCCATGAATGGTCCTTGGTTGGAGTATCAGTCTCAGGAAAGACCCCTGTGCCCAGAATTTTTGGTTCTGTTGCTCTCCTTATGGAGCTCCTGTCCTCTCCAGATCTTACTATTTCCCACTTCTTTCATAAGGTTCCCTGCACACTGTCCAAAGGTTGGCCATAAGTCTCAGCATCTGCTTTGATACCCTGCAGGGTAGAGCCTTTCAGAGGCTTTCTGTGGCAGGCTCATTGGTCCCTGAGTCCCAGTGTTGTCAAACAGCTCTATTAAGTTTAGAGGTACTGAATAAACCTAAAAGTTCTACCACATATTATATTAGTCAGGGTATTTTATAGAAACAAAACGTATAGAATGAATCCCTATTCTATCTATCTATCTATCTATCTATCTATCTATCTATCTATCTATCTATCTTCATCTATCTATATGGTATTTATTAGAGTAGTCTAAAGGCTGTGGTCCAGCTAGTCCAACAATGGCTGTCTACCAGTGGGAGGGCCAAGAATCCAATAGTAATTAAATCAATGAGACTGGATTTCTCAGCTAATCTTCAGCACATGCCAGATCCTCAAAGAAATATGCTTCAATACTTATGAAAAATGGACTTGCCAGTGACAGTGAGACCAACCAGGCAAAGAGAATAAGCTTCCTTTTTCAATGCCTTTTATATAGGCTGTCACAAGAAGGTATAGCCTAGATTAAAAGTGACTCATTCCACCTCAAAAGATCCAGATTAAAAGGTGGGTCTTCTCACTTCAGATGAATTTACTAAGAAAATAATCCATCACAGATGTACAAAGCACTTGGGTTTAGTTAATTTCCAATTGTCAACCTGACAACCAAGAATAGCCATCACACATATTAATGGATTGGTCTAGATCCATTATCTCATTGGGAATTGAAAGGTGAGTAGTTGCTTTCTTTAACCACCACCAAAATTCAAACAAAAGAAAACCCCCAAAGGTCCCCTGATTGCCTATTTTGTTATCCCAAAATCAGGACTGTTAGCTTTTCATCTCTATGGCAACCTTTATGATCAAGAGAAAAAGTTTATTTCTATTTTCAGTTTTATGCATTTCAGCCCATAATTAGTGGCAGTAATATATGAAAAAGCAAAATAATTCACCTTGTGATGGGAAGCAAAAATGAGAATGAGAAAAGCACTAGGGTCTCAGTATCCCCCTTGAGGGAATGTTATAAGCAATCTGAGCACCTTACACAAACCCCCTTCCATCACCTCCCAGTAGCACATCTTGGGGACAAAGTCTGATTCAACACAGCAGCTTCTAAGGAAACATTGAATATTCAAACTACAGCAACTACTGAATAGTACAGGTATCTATCTTTTCCTTTTATTTATTAATTTTCAGAAAAAATACATCAATGTTCTACTCATACTTTTGTTAGCTCTTCTTTCTATATTGAATAGTTTCAAACTTTTAGAAAAAGCTACAAGAGTCTTTGAAAGGGTTTTTTCCTTTCCCTGAACCATTTGAGAATGAACTCCTGACGTGATGTCCCTTGATTTCTACACCACACAAGAACCATATAGTTCAGCCGTTAACTGATACTCTGCGCAAGACATCCACCATCATTACTATCCTGCTCCATTCCCAGAACACAAATGTCCTCCTCTCCTCAGCTCACATGAGACTTCAGTGGCTGCTTGATTGTGAGCACTTTAGGCATCTTTGTGCTTCAATGTGTGAAGAGATGATGCTCAGTGCAAGCAGTGTGTTGAAATGCACTTGAACTATCGGTTGTGTAGTAGTTTGTTTCAGAAGTACTTTGTTTCAGGTTGTTTTCAGTCTGGGAAAGTGGAAATTTTACTTTCTTGATATTTTCCATTATATAAAACCATTTTAGGACTCCAAATTTAAAACTAAAATGCAAGATAAGTGTAGCTGCTAGAATTCAGAAGAGGCTTGCTTCTTCTCAGGTCTCCCTACTTCCAGCTGTTTCTTCTTAGAGATTAATGTTGTGTTAATTTTTGTTTTCTAAGTCCTTGACTTTCACTGTAGACATATGCTAATTTTCAAAAAGAAAGATAAAAAATGAGCCTCACTCAAAATGTTCTGCTTCGCTCCATTTCCAACTTGGTGCTGTAGCCTGAAGATTGCTTATGTTTATACATTTTCTTTTGTTTGTAACACCATAATACTGATGAAATTACAATGAGAATTATTTGGGCTCATAGTTTCAGGGGTCTGAAGTTAGTAATGGACATCTTGCTGTCAGAACCCCAAAACAGTTCAGAACATCAGGTGAAATTGTGTGTGTATATGTGTGTGTGTGCATGTTTACTCTCTTGTAAACTCTCCAATATTCAACCGTAAGTGGTATGCTAACGACCTGTCTAATAATCATTAGCTCCCCAAAAGCTATTTATTTATTTGAGACAGGCTGGCCTTGAACACATGATCCTACTGTTTTAGCTTCCCAAGTGCTGGAATTCCAAGCCTGCACCATCATCCCAGCAGCCCCCCCCCCAAACATCATAGATTTTGTTTCCTCCCTCTTAACTCACGGTGGTGATTAAACTTAATGAAATGATATCTTAGGGAGCCCCTCAAACCATAGAAATACCATAGTCTCACTCTGGACAGAATGTTGAAGATGGCTTCAGTCATTTTGCTTTATGGTTTTATTGAGGAATCCTTTATTTGCTATAAAACTCGGTTGGAAATGTATAATTTAGTGATTTTACTATATCTCAAGCATTGTTCAAATGTCATCTTGGTTTCAGATCATTTTCATCATTAGAAAAGCTCTGCTATGCTCATTCATTAATGCTTGTTCCTTTTTTAAAAATTATTTTTTTATTTGACAATTTGTGGGGGGAATTTCACGCATGAGTCCTGTGTGTATATGAGTTCCACCTCACATTCCCCCCCTCGAAGTACTCCTCTGGTCAATTCTAATTCCCTCTCATCTTCCTGACTTCTTATTCTCTTATTATTATTTTTACACACACATACATATGCCTATATAAATAAATGCATCCTGCTGTGTCCTTTTAGTGCTGTTTGGGTGTATATGTGTTGAGGGCTGACCACTTGCTTTTAGATCATCTATCAAGGATTTTGTCCTGGAGACAATCAATTCTTCCTCATTCGGCAGCCTTTAATTGCTTATAGCTCTTCTTCTAATCTCAGTCAACTGGTCTACATTGTCACTGGGAGTTTGTTTTCTCTCAATGTTTTATTATGTCATATGGTATTTTGTACTTTGCTATTTTCACTTACCTTGATGTTTTCTGAGCTTCACCCAGGGAGCTTGAATCAGTACTTTCTGAATTTTAAACTTTCTGATTTTGTTCTATTGTCTATGACATTTATCTGTTGATTGAAATTTTGGTTGCTCCCAGGCAATCGTGTGTGTGTGTTTGTGTGTGTGTGTGTGTGTGTGTGTGTGTGTGTGTCTGTCTGTCTGTCTAGAGTTGTAGAAGCTAATTTCACCAGTCTTCTGTTGACAGGCACATGCTTCAGTTTTCCATTTTGCTATTACAGTGACACAATGGGCAGCCAATGTATTGGTAATCTGTTTCTTTTACTGTGTCATTTTTCTGGTTTGCTAGACATGGATTTGCTGAGTGGAAGAGTAATCACATAGGAAGTTTCACAAGGTATTGCCAAATTCTCTTCCATAGTGTTTTGCCATTCTGTACCTTTATCAGAAGGCCATGAGAGTGATTTTACAGACTTCCCAAGAGTACATATTAAGTATATAATAGGTTTAAAAAGTTATTTCAGTGTTTACTTTGTTCTCCTTTTTTATGTACCCCTTGTTCATCCATCCATCCATCCATCCATCCATCCATCCACCCACCCACCCACTTATCCATCCATGAAGTATGTTAAGTGCTAGGGTGTTCTTGGTGAGGAGCAGCTAATTCTTCTTCTTCTTCTTTTTTTTTTTTTTTTTTGATAAGATGACTGTGAACAGTGTGTGGGCTCTGACCAGTCTCATAATTGTCACTGGATGACACTGCTGTGCTAGCTGGAGAAGATACAGAGAAGCAGATACCATTTTTGCTTACAGTCTGGTCACTGAACTCCTCCGGGAAGGCTGTATGGTCCTAAGGCTTGCTGTGTCCTCTTGCACAATTCTTGGAGCTCTGAGGTTTGTGATCATTAGCATTTTACTATTCATCCTCCATATCTGTTTCAGAAAGTATAAAACCCTCTTCTTTAAAGATGAGCATGTCCCCAGAAGTTCTTCACAAGCTCTGTCTGTGAAGGGCCATGCAGAAAACCTTCTCTCCTGACCACTCATTTCTGAAATGTGAAAACAATTGTAGGTGAAGAGTGAAGGGGATTCTGGATTGTGAAGTTGATTTGGTTGCTGACACCCAGGGGCATACTCTGGGTGTGTCTGTGGGGATATTTACAAGCTGGAAGGTTCTTTAATTAATTGTTTAATCTATAAATGAATTCAGAATTGAGTAGCAGTAAAAGCATGGAAGGCAGGGCCTCACTAAAGAAGTGGGTTGCCAGGGGCACACCTTTGAAGGGTGTATCTTGGTCCTGGTCCTTTCCTGTTATGCCTCTCTGCTCTACTTCCTGGTTGTAATGAGGTGAACATCTGTGCTTCATCATGCTATGCCACCATGTCATACGGCCATAACACTGGACTAGAAATATTGCACACGCTAGCCATCCATGGTAACCTCTGAAGTCACAGGCCAAAGGGAAATTCTCCTTTGAATCATTTGTCACAGTTGTGAAAAGTCTGGCTAACAGGCTGTGGATGAGGATGCATTCCATCAAAATTCCATTTGTTAAAACATGCTGTGGAGGAGTTGACCCTCAGCAGCTTCAAAGTATTATGAATATAAGAGAACAGATTTTTCTTTCTAAACTCTTCTTTTTGGTGGACTTACTTTATGATACTCTCTAAATAATGTAAAAATGGGCAAAAATCCCAGTCTTACAGAAGAACTACTAGACGTTCATAAATGTGAGCAAACACAGTGGAAAACTGTTCCAGAAAGTATAAAATGATTTCTTCACCTCTTTCATAACAAAAAGCAATGTTTTTATCAAACAAATTTACTTTTTTTGTGATGAACTCACAAGTGAAAACGCTATACCAGTCAATTAAGAAATGGAATAATATTCAGTGTAAAAAAAAGGAACCCATAATATTTACAAGAAAATTGATGGCTTAGGTTAATAAAGTAAGGTGACTCATATCAGAAGGAAAAAAATTGCCTGTTTTCTCTTATATGGGGATTCTAGCTTCTAATGTATACATATTGCTTATACAGATAGGTGAAAGTGTGGGTATAGAGCAGCTTTCAAATGGGACACTAAGAGAGGACAGTTTTGGTGATAATAAAGGATAG
>CM053749.1:29121029-29153819 GCA_028658305.1 Pachyuromys duprasi
TTTTTTTTTTGCTGTTGTTTTGGTGTGGATAACTGCATAAACTTAATGGGAAACTTCAGAAATTCCATTTTGAATGCAAGTTGTAATTGTACATAAGTTCACTGGTTTTGCATAGTTTTGGGGCTGGTTAATTTTTGTGTATGATGTTTTTATTTGTTTCTAAGTTTTTTTTTAAACAAAGTAAAAAAGAACAATCCAATTAACATTATGTGATAGAACTAAATGAAGAGTCCTTAAAAGATGAAATACAAATAACTAAAAATATATATATTTAAAACTTCCAACACTGTTAGCCATCAGTTTCTAGCACCCACATCTGTTAGCGCATGAACATCTGCAACTACAGCTCCAGGAGACCCAGCACCTTTTTCTGACCTTTGTGGATATCCCACAAATACATGGTACACAGTCATGCATACAAATAAAGAAAAGACAAGTCATAATTTTATTATTATTATTATTATTATTATTATTATTATTATTATTATTATTATTGGGCTGGAGAGATGACATGGAAGAGCACTTGCTGCTCTTTCAGAGGTTCCACGTTCCATACTTAGCATCCACATGATGTCACACAACTGTCTGTAACGCCAGTTCCAGGTGACCCAACGCCCTCTTTAGGCCTCCACAGGCATCAGGCATGCATGGGATACACATATATAACATGTAGTCCATACATATAAAGTTAAACACAGTGAAAATTTATTAGTTTCTTGATAATTTTACACAATGTGTTTTGATCACATTTGCATCTTCCCTCAGTTCCTCTTAGGTCCACACTTTCTTCTCATCTAACTCACTTTGTGTTCTTTCCCCCCCGCCCCCATCAAGTTTAATTTATGCTCCCCTTCTGTAAGCCATCTTTTCATTTGATAGCCTTTCCATTACTGAGGAAGAGCTTTCGAATTTCATGCAACCCTATCTCCCAATTCTAGGAGTGATTAGTGCCTTCCGCGGAAAGTTCTTCTTTATAGCTGTATCTCAAACTGTTTTGCCTGTTTTCCTTTAAGAGAGTCGGATTCTGTATTAACTTCTTCAATTGCTTTTCATACAGTAAGAAACAGGGATGTAGTTCACTGATCTACATGTAGACATCTACCTTTTTTAAACATGGTTTGTTGACAGAATATATATTTCTCAAACATATATTATTGTCATCTTTGTAAAAAATAGTCAGGTGGATATAGCTGCGGGTATGTTTCTGGGTTCTCTAGATCATTCCATTGCCCTATGTGTCTATTTTTTTTGTGTGTGTGTGTGTCAATTTCATAATGTTTTTGCTACTATTGTACAGTCGGACTTGAAATCAGGTATGGTGACCTCTCTTGCCTTGTTTTTTTTTTATTATTATTAATTTAATTCTGGATTGCTTCGGCTGTATGAGGTTCTTTTGTACTTTCATGTAAGTTTGAGAGTTTTTCTAGCTGTGTGAAGACTATTATTGGAACTTTGATAGGGAGTACAATGAATCAAAAATGACTTTGATGATATACCCATTATCACAATATTAATTCTGTCAATCATGAGCATAGGAGGTCTCTCCACTTCTTTGTGTCTTTGTCAATTTTTCAGTCTCTTAGAAATCTTTGAATTTTTTGGTGATTCTTTTACTTTTAAAAAGCTATTGTGGGTTGGATGGAAGGGAAGGAGGTCCTCCCCTGTTGGTGGACTTGGAGGGGGCGGGGAAGAAGGAAATGAGGGAGGGAGTGGGAGGGTAGGAGGGAATGGGGGAGGGGGCTACGCCTGGGATTCAAAGTACCTAAACTGTGATTGAGATAAAAATAAATAAATTAAAAAAAAGCTATTGTGAAAGGGATTCTTTTTTCAATTTCTTTCTCAGAAAGTTTGTTACTGGCAAACAGAAAAGATTATGGTATTTTTTAACTGTTGATGTTTGTATCTTACTACCTTGCTGAAAATGTTCCTAGGAACTAAGGATTTTCTGGTGAAATCTTTAGGATATTTTAAGTACAGGGTATTTGTCATTTGTAAATAGGATTAGAATTGCTTTCATTGTATTTCATGAGTTCTGGGATCTTATGTTTTCATTTTTATTTGATTTTAGGAGTTTTAAGTTTTTCCTCCTGATTTCAACAATTCATTCATCATTCAATAGAGTGCTGTTCAGCTTCCATGAGTCTGTGTAGATTTTATATTCTTGTGATCAGGTGAAATATAAGAACTATTTACATTTTTTGAAAACTTTTTTCTGTATTTGTTTTCTTTTTTGTATTTTGTATTTTTATTTTTATTAGTTACAGTTTATCCACTTTGTATCCCCCTGTAGCTCCCTCCCTCTTCCCCTCCCAATCCCACCTTCCCCCTTCTCCACCCATGCCACTTCCCAAGCCCACTGATAGGGGAGGTCTTCCTCTCCTTCCTTCTGATCCTAGTCTATCAGGTCTCATCAGGACTGGCTGCATTGTCTTCCTCTGTGGCCTGGTACGGCTGCTTCCCGCTCAGGGTAAGGTGATCAAAGAGCCAGCCACTGAGTTCATGTCAGAGACAGTCCGTGTTCCCATTACTATGGATCCCACTTGGACACTGAACTGCCATGGGCTACATCTGTGTATGGGTTTTAGGTTATCTCCAAGCACGGTCCTTGATTGGAGTATCAATCTCAGAAAAGACCCCTGTGCCCAGATATTTTGGTTCTGTTGCTCTCCTTGTGGAGTTCCTGTCCTCTCCAGGTCTTTAACTACTGTATTTGTTTTCTGAAACATGTTCCATTTTAGAGAAAGTTTCATGGATGGTTGAGGAGAATGGGTGCTCTGCAGCATTTGGGTGGAGTATACTGCAGATGTCTGTTATATCCACTTACTTTATGGTGCCATTTAACTCTGATGCTTCTTCATTTTCTTCCCCTGTGTGACCTATTTTCCTTTTTTGGCGGGAGGGGTATTGAGATCACCCACTATTACTGTGTTGTAGTCAATGTGTACCTCTATATACAGTAGTGTTTCTTTTATAGAATTAACTGCACTAATGTTCAGTGCACATATGTTTACAATTATAATATCCTCTTGATAGACTATTCAGCATGTAGTGACTTTATCTCTTTTAATATTTGTTTGAGGTCTATTTTGTCAGGTATTAGAATTTCTGCAGCAGCATGCTGTCTAATTCCATCAGTTTAGAGGATCTTTCCCCTTCTTTTTAATCCCAAATCTGTTTGTCTTAGCCACTGAGGTATGTTCTTACAGCCAAAAATATATTGGTCTTGTTTCTTTTCTCCAATCTAGCCTATAGTTTTTGTTCAGAGTGATTACTGGAAAGTTTGCTTTCACTCATTTCATCTTGTCTACAGTTTCTTGAGCCTTATTGCTGTTCTAGTGCATTTTAGCCTTTCCTGTGGCTTCATGGATGTGTTTATCTTTCTCCTCTGCGGGTAGAATTTTTAAGAGAATCTTCTTTAGTGCTACCTTAGTGGTCATAAAGAAGGTTTTTTTTTCTTTCTCTAATTACAAAGAATAGTTTTTTTTCTGAATAGTAATATAAGTTAGCAGATGTTATTCTGATGGTTTGATTTGGTACTTCTCTAAGATTTCAATATCCTCTCTTTGTTCTGTATATGTAGTGACTCAGTTGTAATATGATGTGGCAGGGAAAAAAGTTTTTTTTCTGGTCTTGTCTGATTAGTGTTTTAATGTATCTGAATGGCCATTGCTTTCCTTAGATGTGGGAAAACATCTGCCATAATTTTGTTGACTATGTTTCCCATGCTTTTAGCTTCAAATTCTTCTTTTTATATGTGTTTGGTTCATACTTTAAAGCTTTTTATGATGTCTCATAAACTCATCTTTCTTTTGTGCTTTTTTAGTATTTTATCTTTGCTATGTTATACTTAATGTCTTAAGTTAGGCATCTATGCTACGCTAAGAATGTTCTAATTCATGTATCTTGTCTTCTAGTCCTAGTATTTTGCTTTCCATTTGATTAACTCTATTGGTGAAGATTTCTATTTTATTTTGGGATACTTTCTGACATCTTTGTTTGGCTACATTTTATTAGCCCTGTCACTGAAGTTTTACTTTCATGTCTCATTTTAACATCCTCATTTAGTTCAGCTGTTTGATTGTATTCTCGTTGAATTCATTGAGGAGTTCATTTGTGCTCTCTTATTTCATTGAACATTCCTACAGTCATTCACTTGAATTGTCTGGGATTTCATCTAATTTACTCATTAGATAACTTACTATGGAATCAGTCATTTTCAGTGAAGTCATGTTGTTTTGGGCTTTCATGTTGCTTGTGTTTCTGTATTAAGATTTATGTATGTAGGATTAAATTGCTGGCTTAGTATTTTTTTTAAATCACTCATTCTTTCAATGCAATGCTCAAATAGAACTAGATTGCAGGAGGGTTGAAGTGTTAATTTCTTTGTACTGGACTAAAGATGTAACTCAGAAATTAGATCTTCACCCAACAGGTTCAGGGCAGCAGGCTCAATCTTCAGTAATACACTGAGAATAAAATACTATTTGAAAAAACTCCCACAAATGATAGATAGGCCCACTCTGAAAATACAGCAATAGTCAATTACAAACAAGCGCCCTTTCAGCTTTAATAATTGTTTTTATAGTACAGAAACTCAGATAGTACTTTTTTTTTTTTTTTTTTTTTTGGTTACTATGAAAGTTGCTGGATGGATATAAACCAATGCCCATGCTTGGAAAGCTGAGACAAGAAAACCTTCAACGTTAGGCCAGCCTGAGTTATTGTAAAAGCCTATACCAAAAAGAAAAATACAAAGAAAAAGAACAGTATGAGAGGAAAAACTGCTCCACTGAATTGGCATTAGGTGTTATATATGGAAGCATAAAAGGAAAGTGTCAGGGGGAGGTACAGAGTCTGTATACAGTCTCTGTGGTGGTTTTGTGGGTGATAGTGCCCACCCATCTCTTTGGTTTGTGAATGCTTATCAGTCATCTGGGTGGTTCTTGGTGAAGTCAGTTCATGCGTGCTGAGTTTGTGTCTACGGCTCCAACCAGATTTCCACCACGTTGAATACTGTGTGGCTGCAGTTCAGCATTACCCTTCCCTGCTCCTTCTGCAGGGATCTGCAGGCAGGTTTTATAGTTGCATGACACTCATTCTGGGTTCCCAGAATATGCTGTTCGGGAAGAGGATTTTGTGTCTAGAGTCACCAAGCTACTGACTCAACATAAGTTTTTAAGATGACTTTCTGTGTTGAGAGAAAAGCGCATATATGTGTGTGTGTATGTATGTGTATATATATATATATGTTTATATATGCTGCATTATTTAAAATGGAAACTATGTGAAACATTAATGTAAAACAGAGAATTGGTAAGAGAAAGTCTGGTTTGTGCAAATATTAAAAGTATTATGTAGTCTTTAACAATGACAGAGAAGATAACATGTAATGGTATAGAACTAGTATATAAAGGGACATAAAATTAATTTAGATTAATAGCTTTGTAGCTAACATTTTAAAGAAGACAAGAGGGCAATTTAAGATGAATATCTTGTGTTTTGTTTCATTTCTTTTATGTAAATTGTATTGTGCTATTTAATATAAATGGACATAATCTCTCTTTCTTGCAAAATTTTAATAACAAACATGATAATTACACTATCCATTTTTATTTTTGATGAGGACATGATGATTTATTTGGAACCAGCAGTAGATCAGGCCAAGGAATAGAATCATTTTTTTTTTGGACTCAGCTATTTATAACATTGTTGTTTTCCATATTCCCAGGACCTGTTGCATGTGACCCATTTGAAGTAAAATATAATTAAAGGTGAAGGTGAGCTATTGTTGGGAAAATTTTGTCATACCGTTGTATCCAGGGACAAGTAAAATTACTGTCCACTGTTGGTGACCTGTCCAGAAAAGGAATTACTTTCTCATCAAAACTTGCAAGTGGATTTGTGGTTTGTAAGAGCATGGATGTGAATCTCTTTTTCACCTGGGCTGGCTGGCTTTTGGTCTGAATAAGGCTGCTGCTTCCCCTAGCTACCTCTGGGGAGCCATGCAACATAGATAGGGTTGCTGGGTGAAACCATAAAAGGGAATCTGTCGTTTAAAACTGTCACTCTGGAGACCAGAGAATGGAGAAGAACCATAAGTCAGTAAACCTAAATTTAACCTGCCACAAACTAAAGGTGAGAGACAGCCCTGGAATGTAGTTATGAAGAATGGAAGGCCCTGGTTTTGACAAGCCATGATGTGCAAGCGTTAGGCTGGGTTTAGACAGTGACATGCATGGGAAAGGAGGCTTCATCCTCAGTTGCCAGAAACAAATCTCATCAACTGGGATTACCCTCGGGATGAACATCCTGAGACCAGTGTCAGGGGCAGACACAGCTCTAGAGCCACCTGCCAATATTGATTATGCATTTTTTTTATCATCGCACAGTCTTTTTCTTTTTCTTTTCTTTTCTTCTTATGTTTACCTGTTTTTTTTTTCTTAATTCCTGAATTTGTTTTGTTTTCAAGATGAAGTTTTTCTGTGTATCCCTGGCTGTCATAGAACTTGCCCTGTAGACTCAGAAAGAGATTGAAAATTTGAAACAACAACAACAATAACAAAAAACCAAATAGAAATAAAAAAATCAGTGAATAAAAAGAAAAGCACAATGGAAAGCATCACAAATAATTTTGACTAACGTGCAGAAAGTTTAACAAAGATGGAGACAAGGTCATGGAAATGCTACATTAAAAAACCAACATAGAAAAAAAAGTTACCTGATCACATCATCCAAGAACTATGGAATATACTTAGAAATCAAATCTAAGAATCTGTGGAATAGAAGGAGGAATTGAGATAAAAACTAATGGCATAGAAAATCTAATCGATGAAATTATAATATAATGTTTCGTATATCTAGAGAAAGAGCTAGAACTCAATACTATAAGCATTTAGAACCCCAATACACATGACCAGATAAGACGCTCTGTCACATATTATAAAGAAGATATCAAAACACAAAGAAAAATATTAAAAGTTGCAAAGGAAAAAAGCTTATCCATTTACAAAGTCAAAACATCAAATAAGAGGAATTATTTGTAATCAACACTAAAAGCCAAAAGAAGAAATAATATATTTTAATCTCTGAAAGTAAATGGTTGCCAACTAATATGGCTGTACTCAGCAACTATCTTTTAAAGCTGATGAAAACAAGGATGTTATAAATAAGTACAAACTGAGGCAATTTGTGACCACCAAGCAAGCACTAAAGAAGATGTTTAAAAGAACGCTACATGGGGGGGGGGCGGCAGCGAAAAGGACAGTCTCACTCTGAAGAGCACAGAATAGAATAAATTTTGGAGTAGGGTAGATGAACAAAAGACAGGTAGAAAGTAATCCATCATAACTGACACAGTAAATCATCAACTTCTAATTCTAATAAGAAAGAACAAAAATTAATCTAAAGCACACAGAAGAACAACCAATAAAATTACAGAAATTAGTAAACCTAAATGTAAATGACCTCAAGTCTCCAATAAATTGATGTAGACTAGCTGAATGAATAAAAAAATGTGTGATCTATGGGCTATAGAGGTGGTTCAGCAGTCAGGATGCAAATTGCTCTACCTCTACCGAAGGACTAAAGTTCAGTTCCCAGCACTCAACTCATATGGCTTACAACCACCTGTATCTCTAGTTTCAGGGGATCTGATACCTTCTTTTGATTTCTGTGGGTACCTGCAGTCATGTACACACACACACTTTAAAAATAAAATAAGAATTTTAATAAAACCCAAGATCTAGGTATCTTTTACCTCCAAGAAACAAATCTCATTGGCAAAGACACCCACAGACTGACAGTCAAAAGATGAAAGTAAATCTGTCAAGTGAATAGAAGCTGAAAATAGGCTGTCATAGCTATTTTAATATCTGATAAAGTATACTTTGAATCAAAATTAGTTAGGAAAGAAAGTCACTATATACTAATAAACTGACAATTTAGAAATAAAGAAAACAATTGTAAAAATATATGTATCAAACGTTGGTGCTTCTTTGATAAAGTATACACTATTGGGAATAATATGTCAGATAGTTCTGATAAAAGTAGTGGATGGTTTAAATACCTCACTCTCATTTTTATATAGTTCATACCAACTAAAATCCAACAAAGAAACTTCTGGGTTAAACTATGCTATAAATGATTGAAATTAACAGATAACTCCAGAATATTCTATTTTGCCTATACTAAATCCCAATCAACTATAGAAATTTCTCTAAAATGGACAACATTTCAGACTACAAACAAAGTCTTATCAAATACAAAAGAATCAAAATAACTTCTGGAATATCTCATCAGATCATATTAGAGTAAAATCTGAAGTAAACAGTAAGAGAAACTGCACAAATACACAAAGCATGAACAATACAAACTATTGAATGGCTAGTGGATCTTTAATAAAACCAGGGAGGAAAAATTTAAATCCCCCAAGTCCAATAAATATTAGAAAACAGCTTACTAAAAGTGCTTGGAATGCAAGTCAGTTCTAAATGGAAAGTGTGTGGTTTTGAGTGCTCACCTTAAGAATCCAATGACTGGATAGCTGTATGACTCAGCTGGTACCAGCAAATGTGCTTGCTGCATAAACCTGATTACCTGAGTTTGAACCTTGGATCCCATGGTGGAAGGAGAGTCCTGAGTCTAGAAAGTTGTCCTTTGACCTCCATATATGCATGAGGCATGTTTACACACACACACACACACACACACACACACACACACACACACACACACAGGGGAGGGGGAAGAGAATAAGAGATATGCATGTGTGCCTCTAAAATAAGTAAGTAAATAAATACATGTTTAAAATTCAGAGATATCTCAAACAAATAACCTAATGATGCACTTTAGAAAAAAATACACAACAAATTAAAAGGAGTGGAAATCAACAGAAAATAAAATCAGGGAAGAAATTGATGAAATGGAGACTCAAACAACAATACATAAATTCAAAGAGCCACTTATTTGAAAGGGAAAAAAACACACCTAGTCAAACTAACCAAAAGGAAGGATGGAAAGACTCAAAATAATAAAATAAGAGATGAGTAAAGGGAGGTTGCAATACATTCTAATTGTATCATTCTAATTCTTATGATCATTAAGCAATACTTTAAGAATCTGTACTCCTTTTTAACTAGAAAATCTAGCATAAATAGATTCCTAGATGCATGTGATCTACCAAAACTGAATGAAGAGAATCTAAACAACCTAAATAGATTCATAACAGGTGACAATATTGAAATAGTAACAAATATCTCCCAACAAAGAAAAACCCAGGGCTATCTAGATTCACTGAAAAATTCTACCAAACTTCTAAAGAAGAGCTAACATCAATATTCCTCTAATTGTTCCATGGACTAAAAAGAGAAGAGACTCTCCTAAACTCACTCTACAAAACTTGGATTGCACTGATAAGGACATAACAAAAAATTAAACTGTCCATGCAATTTCCTAATGAACAAAGATACAGAAAGCTTTAACAAAATTCTTGGAAGCACATTAAGAAGATAATATACCATGATCAAGTTTCTTCCATCCAGGGATGTAAGAATAATGAACGTATACAAATCAATAAATGTAGTACAACACAGAAACAGACTCAAGGAGAGAAATCACACGATTATCTCAACAGATGCAGAAAAGGTTTCTGACAAAGTTCAGAAACTTAAAATTCCAGAGGAAATCAAGACTAGAAGAAACATATATTGACATAATAAAAATTAGGCACAAGAAACTTATAACCAAGATTGTACTAGCTCAGAGAAAACCTGAAACTATTTTTTCTAAAAATCAGAAACAAGACAAGAGTGTTGATTCTCTCTATTCTTGTTTAATTTATTGCTCAAAATCTTAGTAGGACAAAAAGAGAAATAAATAAAAAGAATACTAATATAAAAAATGAAGTAAAATTACCTGTTTGTAGATGACATTATACTATACTTAAACTATCCTAAATATTCCATCAGAAAACTCATAGATTTATAAACAATTTGAGCAAAATATCAGGATTCAAAATCAGCTACAAAAACCTGTAGCATGCTGGATAGATGGCTCAATGCTTAAGAGCACTGGCTGAAACCAGGTTCAATTCCTAGCACGTCATGAAGGCTCCTCAAATGGAATCCCATTCCCCAAATGGTCCTCAAAGGCACTTCACACATATAAAATATTAAAAATTAAAAAAAACAAGTCATAGATTTTCTAAATGCCAATAATGATCTTATTAAGAAAGACATGAAGAAAGTGAGAAAATGATACTATTCACAATACCTTTAAGATTATTTAGGAATTGGGTCAATGAGATGGCTCTGGGGGTAGGGCACTTGCTGACAAGCCTGACAAATATCTTCTTACCTCTACATGTGCTCTACAAACACACATGCAGAATAAATAAATGTCAAAAAAAGTTTGCACAGGAACGTCACTGATAATGAGAACTTTAAGACACGGAAGAAATTGAAGAAGACATTAAAAGACAGAAAGTCTTTCTTCTCTTGGATTGGCAGATTCCAATGGCTATTGGAAAATGGCTATATAACTTAAAGAAATGCCCACTCCTTAACTATACTACAGAGCCATAGCAAACATCATGGCCCAAAACAGACACATATAATAGTGGAAGAGAACGGAGGACTGCAAATAAACTTGCAAGGTCACAGGCACCTAATCTTGACAAAGGAGTTAAAACTGAACATTGGAAAAAAGATGCAACCAATCCTTCTAAGGCAAGGAGTACATACCTGTGGGAAGGAATCGGGGCGGGGGAGGGGGACATTTAGAACTTACATCTTGCGGAAATGTCAATTCAAAATGTCTTCATAAGACCTGAAGTTGTAACATTGTTAGAGGAAAGCAGGTATGACAGTTCAAGATACAGGCACAGTCTACAGGGCACAAAAAGCACACAGAAAAACAAAACCCCAAGAACTGACAGACCTAGTGGTCTAGGGTCTGGCTGGAGGGAACTGGCAATATATAGATTATTAAAATTTTATTGATTTTATTAGTAATTAGTTTAAAAACATTTTATTGCTGTTGTGGTTAATCAAGGAGGTCCAGTACAAAGTGTTCATGTGTAAGGAAGTGGCTGTATTATTCACTGACAAGCAGACTTGGAGTAGTTTGCAAAGAGGCTTTGCTTCATATTATCACATATGACATTGATGACCTGAAATAGAAGAACACACACACAGGAGATGAGGGCAGGGGCAGAGACTGGGAGGCAGAGAAAGACTGAGAGACAGACAGACAGACAGACAGAGACTACTAAATCTTTAGCAGGTCCCATCTGCAAAAGCATACAAATGTTTGTCTTGTTCACAGCTGAATTTGAGCACACTAACAAGGACAAATGAAACCATATTCATATCACCCAGATTCAGTGAATTTCTGGAAAAAAAGTCTTTCAAATATCCTGGGATATTACAAAAATTTGTTTAAAATATTTGTAGATTAAAGGCTAACAGACATACCTAACATGTAAATAGACACAGTAATTTATTTTATTTTACACAATGGAAAACTGGGGCAAGAAGAGGTTCACTGCTTTTTGGTTTTTGTTTGTTTGTTTTTTCACCAGAGATCCCATGGTTAGGAAGGACTAGGACTGGGATTCAAATACAGGCAGTTTGTCTCCACGATCTGTGCTCTGGCTAACAAAATGTACTGCCTTAGGGTGCAAAACAAAGATGTGAAGGATACATTTGCACATATAACATAAAATGCTACTTCCTCATCGAAACTTAGGAAAAATACTCATTGAATATTTTGAAATGGCCATATAAATAGACTACAAAATGAAAATTACGTAAGTCAGACAATTAAACTACAGCAAAATAACACCAGTTATAAGTAGCAAAGATAATGTGTGAGAACATGACATTAGTTATGATGAAGTTCAAAGAAGAGTAATTATGAAAGGACAGTTTGTAACTGGAAAGCCACAATTTGAAAATATGAAAAAAGAATCTATTTTTCTCTAAGCAAATACTACTCAAAATTGACTCAATGAGAGTCAAAGCAAACAAACAAAAAACCAACAATAACAACTCCAGCAGCCATGAATGCTTTTCAAAAGACAGTAAGAAAAAAAAAGAAATCTATCCTTTTAAAACATAGGAAGCACAGATGATTTTTGAGGGTCACCTAAGAAATTCTCAATAAATAGATAACCATATGTTAATAATTTAAATATCTACGGGGGGAACAGGAATGCTAGGAAAATCATTCTTTTGGGTTAGTATAATGCCATGTTAAAACTCAACGAGAGATCAGCTATCCCTAACAAACACCAGTTTATTAATAGGAAAGGAGAAAACAACCCCTACATAAGTAAACATGAATGCTGCAGTATGCTTGCATAAAAGAACAGACATGGTCAAGTAGAGTTGGCAGGCTGTAACACAGCACTGTCAGGGATAGCGATTTAAATAAATATCCATAAACAGCACTCAAGTCACTACAAATCATGGGAATTAAATGGAAACTTCCATGTGAGGTACGCACAGTAGGAAATAATATTTATATATTTAAAAGACCAATAAAATTGATAGACGTCCAGTTAGTTTAAAATAAGTTGAAGATAGAGTAATAGAAAATGCCAGCAGAGAATATTAGGAATGCAAAGAGGATTTTTCTCAGAACAGTATCAGTTGCACACACACACACAAATGACAAGGCAACACTTCAAAACTTTGTGCTGGAACATTGGACATATAAATGAGATAGATATTTTTCAGGGAATATAGAAATTGCTAAAGTTGACTCAAGAAGTAGGACATTTTGGGGCAGGATAAATAGATGCTACGTGTGCATATATATTTAGAAAAAAAATTCATCTTATGTCTGGGAAGAAGACTAGTGGGAAAATGGTGCTACAGGGCTCCGAGGAAGAAGACATCCACTTCCTAAATATAGCACTCTGATTTGAATGATATCCAGTAGCCATGAATTAATTTAGTTAAAAGACAAAAAAAAAATTTGTCAGTGATGACTTTATGGGAAGTCATGGCAATAGGGAAGATGGAATCCAGGAGTATGCCATGGCATGCCATGGGGAAACCACCACAAATAATCAGATTCTCATTCCTCTCCACATTGTGAATTGTCATCTCGAGACCCCAAGGAGCTTCTTAAAAAAAAAAAAAATCAGAGGCAAGCAGAGCCATACGAGGACCAAAATAGACACAAGTTCGAATTCCTACCAGTGCCAGACTTTGCAAAGGTCCCTTCAAGCCTCCAGACCCCAGTGTCTGCCCTAGCCATGTGCGCAGGGACACCAGGGGCTCTAAGACTTCTGCCAAGTTGATGAGCAAGTCTGATTTCAACTAGAGCTGGGGGAAAGGGGGCGGGGCAACGGTTCCTTTTCCCACAGCTGCAGGTAGGCACCGCCCCCCCCCTCCCCTCTCCTTTCAGCTTCCTCTCTCACACCCACCCACACAGCCCTCTCCGTTAGCGGCTGGAGAGCCGTTCTTGGGCGCCAGCGGGCAGCAGTGGCTTGACAGCCCTAGAGCCAGCCAGCGGAAGCCAAGCTGCAGGACCAGGCTGCGCAGGAGCTCTGCAGCCGGCAGCTCCAAGCTGGGGAGCGTTCTCTCGTTTCTTTAATACTTCTTTCTCTGATTAAACATCTCTCTCCCCGTAGCCGACACAAGTTGGAAGAGCAGAGAGCGATTCGAATAATTGGCACAGAGGTTTCCTTGATGGCCCTTGAGGAAGTTCCGAACAAGGCATTGACCGGCATCCACGAGGACAGGGCTAGCCCAGCTTCTCGCCCTGCTTCAGATGGCCAGAGCCCTCTGCTCGCCAACCTGAAGCCACAGGAGGAGGTGCCGTGGAAGTAATGGCACTATCCAAGTCCTGGACCAACGTAGCATCGCTGGGTACGCAGGTAAGTATCCCTGCTGGGTAAGTGCACCTCAAGGGCTTTCCACTGGTCACCTAGGTGAGACCAGAGGCTCCTCAGAAGTAACTCCTGGTATTTTAGCCAGGGCAGGAGGCGGGGCTTGTAGGAGAGAGTCTGCTTTTATCACAGGAAATTGTGAGAGACTGAAATAGAAGGATTCAATTATATATATATTTGCGTTAACGTGTGGGGATGAGAGATGCGTAGGAGACAGTGATTTTTGTAGGAAATGGTTTCAGGTGGGGGCTGGCTGTTAAGCATCTGTGTTTTTACAGGAACTGAGGCAAAGCCTTACATTTTTGCATAAACCTGTGAGGAGTGGGCAATGACAAGATCTGATTCTGAAAATGTGCAAAAAAAATCGTAAAGTGTATGTGTCTGAGAATTTCTGAGAAATAATGGGAGGAGCATTTATGGCTCTGGCTCCCCCTGACACCCCCCCACCCCATATTTGGCCTTCAGGAAGGTGCCCAACCACATCGATAGCAATGGACGCCCACGCACCGGGCGCGGCCCTGCCCCAGGTTTCAGCACCTCGGACAGAGGCTCCCCGCCCCCATTCCCTCACCCCCGCAGCGTTAAGCCCCTGGCTCTGATCAGCTTCTAAGCTGCTACCTCCATCAGTGGTGGGCGGCGACTCCCTGAATTTGGCCAGACAGGGCTCTTGAATGGCAAAGACAAACGTGGAGTTCAGTTTTTTAATCCGCTTCTAGCTGCTTCCCATGACTACAGAAGGAAGGGGAGGAGTGCAATGATACCCTTCCAAGCTTCCTCAACTGCTGCAGCTGAACGAAGTGGCCTCCTGAGTTTTGGAGGGTGTATTCAAACTTTCCCAAGTACTTGTCATTTATAAAGAGCTTACGGTGTGCCAACACCCGGTGCCAAACGTTCTACATAGAGTGTATAATTTTATATACCATGACAGTTCCATTTGCATGATATTTTTATCCCCATTTTTTTCAGACGAGAAAAACTGAAGCAAGAGAGACTAAAAAACTTGACCAAGTTTACACAAGCAGGGACTGTTATAGCTGACTGAATCTGAAATTCCACCCCAGCCTGCTAACAAGTAGAACCCTAAGTCTGAGCAGAGTTTCCTCTGTGAAACAAGTTTGAACTTGAGGTTTCAGGGGACAGAGCAGGGATTAGAGTTGTAGCACTATGCCTTTGGACAAATTTGAATTAAGGCTCCGTGTTTGCTGCTGTAGCTCAGCTGGTAGAGTGTATGTCCAGCATGCTCCAAGCCCCGAGTAAGACACTCAGAAGCAGTAAAACCAGGCATAGTGGTTCCATGCCTGTACTCTAAGTACTCTGGAAGGGAAGGCAGTAGGATCAGAAGTTCAAGGCTATTTACATGTCCTTTACATGTGACTTTGAGGTCACATTGAGATATATGAAAGCCTGTTTCAAAAACAAACAAACAAACAAACAAATAAATAAGTATGTCTATAATTTTAGCATGTTTCCCTGGCAGAATTGTATATGTGTGTGTGTGTGAACATCTGTAGAACTTTAATTGTGGTTGGTGTCATTAGTAAGAAAAGAACAGGTAGATGGAAAAGCTATAAGGCAGTAATAACCGGTACTATTACAATGAAGGCCTGGCTTCAGAGCAGGTCAGGGCTCCATGAAAACGAGGTGAGATGGGCTTAATTCAGTATAATAATCACTGAGGATTTTTAAAGCAGAACTTCCTGTAGGACATCCACATACTGCCTATCATTTGATTCTTATTACAACACTGAGGAGTAGGAAGACTTGAGGTTATTCTACTCATTTGGCAAAAGGACACTTGACCTGAATCTGAATTCCTTATGTACCTACCTGGCAACTGTTTGTTTGTTTTCTTTTTTCATGAATTTGTTTACTTATTCACTTTACATCCCCATCTCTTGCATCTTTGTTTTGCAGTTCTCCTGCCAAAGACTGGCACTTCCTTAGCAGCTTGGACTTTGGTAATTTCAGCACTGAAAGTATTTAGGCAGATAGTATTTACATGTGACAGGGAAGTGGGGACTGCATCAGATTCAGACTCACTTGCCAGCTTTTTGATCACTTCCCTCTGGCATGACTGCCTTACCAGGCCATGGGGAAGAGGAAACTCAGTCCTGATACAACTTGATGAGCTGGGTTAGATGGGAAAGGGAGGAAGGTGGTGGAGGGATGGAGGATGGGATTGGAAGGGAGAGGGGATGAGACTACAACAAGGATGCAAAGTGAATAAAAAAGAAAGAATCATGTGACAGGGATGACTTCTAAGCTGCTTTTGGATCAACTTAATAAATGCATATTAATATATTCTGTTTTGGGTCATAATGAACTCAAAACAAAATTTAAAGATTCACAAGACACCAGGCTTATAATACTCAGTGGTAGTTAGGAGAAGTAGAGGGAAAACAGGATGAAACTATAGCCGGAAACAAATGAATACAAAATGTATATTTAAAAGTTCTGCAAGCCCACTCTGGTCAGTAAGAACAAAATTTACCTAAGCCTTTTCAGTAAGGCATCAATAATTGGGAAGCCACTCACAAAACGTCTATAGACCTTTCTGTTTTGCATAACGACATCTTTCAGATTATGGAAATATTTGCTTGTGTGACAAATGGGGGAAGATATCTGGAAATTTGATGGACCTGTGACTGAAGAAAGTAACCATAAAGTGAATGACATTATGACATTACATCTTTACCAAAGTAACTGCTAGTTACATAATTTATGATGGCTCACTTGACCATATGCACCTTAAACTTTACCAAAGACTCTGGATTTATTGTTTTATTTGAGCCTTCTGACAACTTTGAAGAGGTTAGCAGTAAGAAGTGAAAAAAAAGGCAAAACAATGGCAAGATGGCCTTTTGCTTTTATATGCAAACCCCTGTCCCTATATAACCCAGATAAGCAAAAAACACGAATAAGGCTAGTTGTAAGACTATAGATAATGGCAGTCCTTTCTCATGCTAAACAATGACTAATCCTCCTTAACATATTCAAATACAATAATTGAAATATTATGTTATGGGCTGAAGAGGTGTCTCAGCAGTTAAGAACATTTGTCTTCCTTGCCAAGGAGCTGGATTCTATTCTTAGAACCTACAAGTAGCTCACAGCCATTCCACACCCTCTTCTGACCTCCTTAGGTACCTGGCAAGCACATGGTACACAGACACACATTCAAGCAAAATATTCATGCACAGAAAATAAAGTAAACAAATCTAAAAACATTTAAAATGCTATACCAGTCAAACAGTGCATGACTGTGGACCACATGGCTCTTGGGCCTTTAATTTCTGAACAAGGTCTGAAATACTCAGGCCAAAGACTTGGAAAGATGTGGTAATGAGCAATAGGTTTCAAGAGAAAAAAGGCTCAAAGCATCATTCTATCTATCTATCTATCTATCTATCTATCTATCTATCTATCTATCTATCTATCTAATCTATTTGTAGCCTGATCCCAGCCTCCTTCACTCCTCTTCTCCAAGTCTCACCCTCATGCCCCTCCCCTCATCTCCCCTTTTCTTCTCAAAGAAGAGGAGACCCTCGAGGGATATCAACCCACCCTGGCACCTCAAGTCGCAGCAGGACTAAGTGCATCCTCTCTCACTGGGGCCTGACAAGGCAGCCCAGTTAGGGGAAAAGGATCCAGAGCCAGAAAGCCCATCATTTTTACATCCTATTTTTAAACCATGAAGCCATATGACCCTCTGAGCTGTACAGTTTTATAGACAACAAAATAGCAGAAAGACTTCAGGACAAAGATGGCGCCTATCTTCCCTCTGTCATACCAGTCAAAGAGCACATGATAGACTGTCTTCCCAGAATTAGGTGTTCTTAGCATTCACTTCATGGGGCACAATAGAAGACAAGGCTCAAATAAAAGGAAACTAGGGTTTGGCTGACTCTCACATCAAATGTATCACTGGTCAGTTCTTTCTTGCTGACTTCTTTCCAGTTCCACGCATCCTCAGCCTCTGCACTATGGTAGCTCCGATTCTCTTCATCTCCACAAGGCTCTTATGTGGCCTCCCAGATTTCCGATCTGTTCTACCCTCTCACCAATGATTATGTCACCTTTTCCTTTACAGTTCTCCACTATTTGACATTTCCACATACCAGCACCTACCTTCAGGACAGCAGTCTAAAGGGCGTTGCCTATCATACTAGTTAGCTTACTCTATGAATGTCTGTGCCCTTTCACTCCTGACCCTGTACCTCAAGTCTCTCTAAATTTCTGGGCTATGCTACCCTTTTCTTTGTAAGCCCAGGCGTGGTGTTCTCCATATTTTGGTTCATGAAACTTCCATTCCTTTTTTTCCAAGGGCTATCTCGATTATGTGGTTCACTAACAATCCTTTCCTAATCCTTTCCTTGTTGTACTCTTCTCTCCCTGCTGTACGTTTGTCTTCTATTCTGGGACTTACTACACCAAACTGCCATTATTTCACATAGAAGTCAAGAAAATTGACTTTGAGGTGAGACTGGCAGATGTGAATTCTGATTCTGCAACTTTCTACTTAGGTGACTTTAGATAAGTGGCTTTATCTTCCTAATGCTCAATTTAAACTTCAAGTTAAGAAATAAATAAAATTACTATCCATCTCATGTTATTGTTGTAGGGATTAAGTAACAATGCATAAAGACATTGTCATTATGCACATTGCTTGGCACATGGCAAGCATAACATAAAATTATTATTATTACCTTCCTTCTGGATTGTAAATACCTGCATTCCATAATCTCTTTAACTTTATATCTGACATAAGTATACAGACTATGTTTGATGATTAATAAATGAACAAATAAGCAGAGAGCATTGATACTTTAGCCAGGACTTAATTATAAGTATCAAAAATTTTAACTCATATAACCAGAGTCAAAAACATACTAATTAATCAAAAGTCTTCTAGAGTTCATTTTCTTGTACTCCAAAGGCAAAAGTAAGTAAGTAAATAATATAAAATAAAATCAGAAAAAAGCAAAAATTTTCTCTCCAACTCTTCTCTAAACTTATTGGTCAATTCACTCAGTCAGTTGCAATTACCTGGGAGGCAGTTGGGGCTAGACAGGGGAAAATGGTATGAACTATGTTCAAGAAGTTAGCTGAAGCTCTACCTGACCTTTCTGGAAGAATATCCCAGTCTGGATATCTGGATTCCAAGATGCTTTTATGTTGCAAGGCCTGTGAAAGCTTTTCTCAAAAGTAATGGTGTTATTTTGCCTATTTTATTGGTCAACTTCTCACACATATACCAGGATAGGAGGATTTTGTAACCATGGTTTACACTTAGCCACAAGTATCAACCTAGGCATGGGATGACTGGGTCAGAGTGTAGGCTTTAAGTTAGAATAGTGGTACCTATTCCATCAGGTTCCTGATAGGTTCTGACTTCCTGCATCCTTTGGATTGTCATTCTGAGTAACATTGGGTGGTACCTTGTGCTTTGGTTTGATTTTCCTTGAGTACTGATGAGGTTGAGTACCTTTGATAATCACATAAAGCTCATGGGTCATTTGTGTATCCTCTTTTGGAGGAAATGATTTGGAGGAGTTCTTTATATAGTCCAGATATGAGTCATTGTAATTTTACTCAACTTTCCCTCTTGGATCTTGATTGATTTTTCTCTTGATTACAAAGGAAGTAACATTTGAGCTGATGTTTGGAGGATGATGAATAATTAAAGAAGAGCAGGGAGTCCTTAGAAACAAGAGCAGTTCCAGGAAGGGAAAAAAGTGGGCGTATTTAAGAAACACTGACATTTCAAGGTAGGCAGACTGTGAGAAGAGCTGGCATTACAAGGATGACTCTGGGAGGTAAGTTGGGGTCAGAGGAAAAAGAGCTTTCATGATGAAACGAAGAAAAGCATTTTCATTGGTCAGTGCTTAGAAATTCTGCTTTTGGTCTCCAGGGAACAAAGACCAAGAAGTTTATTGAATATTGAACAATTTAAGACTTTAACATAGCCACCACAGGTAGCACACCATTAAGGAGACCATTAACAGCAAGAGAGAGAGAAAACACACACACATACACAAGAGAGAGAGAAAGAGACAGAGAGAGAGAAAGAGACAGAGAGAGAAAGAAAGAATAAAGACAAATAGGGTATTAAAGGAAAAAAAGATGAGGATGGAGACAGAAATATAAACATAATGATATATCAATTTTCTGATGTCCTCAGATGGCAGCAATTTTTCAGAAACCCTCACAGAAACACACAAGCACGATTGCAGCAGTTAGACTCAGGGTGTTCACTGTGTTGTGAGGAATACGCCAAAGCAGGAAGATAGAGATAGGGCTGCTGGTACTGTTATTTTTAAAAGGAGAGTGCTTCCAGAAGGAGTTGGGATGGATAAATAAAATCTCTTTTTCTTAATGTGGTGGTGATGGTGTGTTCATGTGTGTGCATGAGTGTGGAGAGACCATAGATCAACCTTGGGTGTTATTCCTAAAGAGACATCCATGTTTTTGTATTTTGAGACAAGGTCTCTCACTAGGACCCGAGGTTCATTAATTAGGCCACCAAGCCCCAGAGAATCTTCCCATCAAGTTCTTCTCCATCTCTAGGATTATAAGTGTATAATTATGCCCATCTTTTTAAATGGGTTCTAGGGATTGAATTCAGGTCTTCATGCTTATATGGCACAGACTTTACAGACTAAGCTATCTCTTAGGCACTGGTTTTCTTTTTCTTTCTTTTTTTTGTGCATGAAACTTTTTAAAAGAATGTGCACCTATATCTCAACTTCAGCCAAGAAAGCTTTGTCTTCTAATTCTATAAGAAACAGAAACTAAGATGCTGTTGCTTTGAGTAGGACAGGAGGACAGAGATCACTGTGGGTTAGATGAGGAAGAAACCACAGGCCACTAGCTCAGTGGGGAATAGATACCTGGGGTATCCATGTGAAGAGGTCATTCTTGCAGACACGAATAACCCAATTGGTACCCATAGGCTGGCCAGGGTATTCATGCTGGCCTGCCCATCCCTCCCTATTTGAAAAATGCATTTTAAGTACACAGTGTGGAGTTCTGAATCTATGGACTAGATAAGTCATATGAAGAGAAAGGAAAACTTTCTTGTGACAAACTTTGGTGAAGGAACTTTGGTTTTGTGTGAACAAAAATTCAACATTGTTCTTTATTCTTTGTCATTTATCAGTTCAGCAAGTGAGAAGGATATAGCATGGTATGGTAGGAGCTACTGTGAGTTAGACAAATGAGAATTCTGACACCTGCTGGGAAAATGGAGACTAGAGCCTGGAAAATGGTAGATATATTGACTTTATTATATATATTTATAACTGCTTTATTTCTATGATCATAATGATATATATTTATTTTAGGACCACAATAACAACAACAACAACAAAATGACTCCCTCCCTAGGCCTATTACCTAGAATAGGGATCAACAAGTCAGTGCATTTTCTACTAGCTTTTCAGATGCACAAAATGCTTTTAATGATTATTTGTGAAGTAACCTACTCATTATGTGTGAATCACTGCTAAGTGCCAAGGATTCAACAGTGAATAATAAAACATATGAATGTTTATTTCCTAAAGGAACGTAGGTTTCACTATTTGTGTTAGCTGAGCAGTCAACACATCCATATCTTGCATTTTAAAAATGGCTCTACTGTGTTCATTATGCTAACTGATTTTTATATGGCCGCGTGGTTTTATATGTGCATGTGTTTTACAGGATTTTAGGCTTACTCATTTTATTTTATATGTGTGAGTGTTTTGCCTTCATGTATGTATGTGTACCAGGTATGGGCATGGTGTCCACGGATGTCAGAAGGTGTTGGGCTCCTGGGACTGGAGTTGCAGATTATTGTGAGCCACCATGTGGGTTCTGGGATTCAAACCTGGGTCCTCTGAAAGAGCAACAAATGCTCTTAACCACTGAGCCAATGTTCCAGCTAGGTGTTTTATACACACTATCTGAAGAAAGCTTCAGAATAACCCCAGGAAGTAGGTCACTATTATTTTCATCCCCATTATAGATGAAGAAACTCGCTCTTAGGCATTAGACAATTTAGTTCAGGCAACACAGCTGGGACATGGTTGTACCTAGACTTTGACATAGCCATGCTGCATGGAGTAGCAGTAAATCAATGTTTTTTTCTTCTTGTCCTTCTTCTTCCCTTGCTAGGTCTGATAGCCCCTGTGGCTCAGAGGTCCTAAGTTATAGCCACCATGATGGACGATGACACTGAGCTGAGGACTGACGGAAACTCTCTCTTAAAAGCCGTGTGGCTTGGGAGACTTCGGCTGACCAGACTCCTTTTGGAAGGGGGAGCTTACATCAATGAAAGCAACGACAAAGGTGAAACGGCTCTCATGGTGGCCTGCATTACCAAACATGTGGACCAGCAAAGCATCAGCAAGTCCAAGATGGTGAAGTACCTGTTGGACAATAGGGCAGACCCCAATATTCAGGATAAGTCTGGCAAGACTGCACTCATCCATGCTTGCATCAGACGGGCCGGGGGAGAAGTGGTGTCCTTACTGCTAGAGAATGGAGCAGACCCCAGTCTTGAGGATCGAACTGGGGCTTCAGCTCTGGTTTATGCAATAAATGCAGATGATAAGGATGCACTGAAGCATCTTCTTGATGCCTGCAAAGCCAAAGGTAAGGAGGTGATTATTATAACAACAGACAAATCATCTTCAGGCACCAAAACCACCAAGCAGTATCTGAATGTCCCTCCTTCACCCAAAGTGGAAGATAGACAGTCACCACCACTGTGTGCGTCTCCTTCTGACATTGAACTGAAGGCTCCTGGCCTGGGTTCTCCACCCAGTGAGAAGGATGATGACTTCTTCACCCTCCATACAGGACACCAAAGTGGCTGTAGTACTTCTAAGGTCCTTAATGAGCCTGGATCACCCACAAGGAAAGTGTCTAGTATCAAAAGGGCCCGCTTGCCCCAACTGAAGAGACTCCAGTCTGAACCCTGGGGCTTGATAGCTCCCTCTGTGCTGGCAGCCTCCACACGCCAGGATGAAACCCATGGTACAAGCACAGACAATGAGGTTATCAGGAGCATCAATGACATGTCCTTCCCTAAAAGAGGGCCCCTCTCCAGAGCCAACAGCATTGACAGTAAAGACCCTGCTCTCTTCCCCACAGTCCAGGAACAAGTTTTAAAGGTTCCAGCTTCAGCACCAGCTTCCTGGAAAGCAGCTTACGAGAAAGGCCAGGCTTCCCACCCACGCATGGCCAGGAGAGGAACGCTTCCTGTGGACCAAGAGAAGGGTGGGATGTGTCCACCAGGATCCTCAGCTCTGAAAGACCCAGCATCTCTCAAGCTGTTGGAAAATGACCTCTATGACTTAGACGTTCAGTCAGGAGCTGACCCACCCAACTCCATGTCCCTTGAGTCAGGCAAAGGACCTTTAGATAGAAAGAAGCTCAACAGTTCTCACTTGTCCCTTTTCCATGGCTCTCGGGAGTCCCTGGATGCTGTACCCAGCACATCCCCCAGCTCAGTGCGCCGCAGGCCACCTCATCTTCTAGAAAGAAGAGGTTCTGGAACTCTCTTGCTAGACCGCATCGCTCACACGAGACCTGGCTTTCTGCCCCCTTTAAATGTGAATTTAAACCCTCCTATCCCAGATATTAGAGCCAACAGCAAGCCAGCTTCCCCACTTGCTAGTGGCTTAAAATCTATGGTTCCCATTGCTCCAAATTCACCAAAGAGAGTTGACTTGAGAAGTAAAAAGAAACTCCTTCGAAGGCATTCTATGCAAATTGAACAGATGAAGCAGCTGTCCGACTTTGAAGAGATTATGACCTAGGCCCCATTTAAAACAGTTCCCACCTCCATCTCTAATCTCTAGAACAAGAAAGGAACCAAATATAGAACAACGAAGTCCCATGGCCCCCTTTCACTCCAGTCATGATGTGTGGCAACATCAGAAAATACAGTTACAGAGTGTAGCTTCACTTCTGAGACAAACCCAAGGGTTATTTCAGAGTGCTGCTTCTGAGATAACCCCTGGGTGTTGCTGCTGCTGCTGCTGTTTGGCATACTCAAAAGAGCTCAGGGTAATTGGATTTTGGAGAAGTAACAGGAATAAAAAATATTCTCCAAAGGAAATACACTTTGTAGTTGGAAGGTAACCATGCAAGGGTAAGGGTTGGTATTTTTCTGCCAGAATAGCAGGGAACATATATTTAAAATGTGAGATTGTATCTGGAATATGTCATTTGTAATCTATAAAGTGCCTAAAAAGAAAACGAAGCTTTCAAATTTTCCTGGAACATGGAAAAACTAAAAAAACACCTCCAAACTGCTATATCTGAACACCTTCTCGATGGTAAGGAAAAGCAAAGTGTTTCCGCAAAGAGGAGGTTTTGGCATGTGGGTCCCACCTCTTGCTGTGCTGTGAACATTGTCAAGAAGAGTAGGGGCCATTCAGATTCCCTACTAATATATTTTGTTGACATACTAAATCCCCAAATATCATATCTCTGTGGGTTTGCTCTGATGTGCCACAGCAGCAGGTGACTCAGAGATGATCCTTCTTCTAGAAAAGAAACCCAAGATACCATACAGGCTCCGTGTTGAAACTGTGTGGAACACTTTCTTTAAAAAAACATAATTAAATAAGCTGGACTGGAACATGATGTAACTAACCCAACAGACCTTTACAAATGTTTTCTGATTATCCTTAAAACAGTTTTGGGAGACTTATGGAAAGTATAATGATAAATGACTATAGGTGTGTACAGATTAAACAGTACAGCAGGTGAACCTTCAGATGGAAGCTGCAAAAACAAGTTCAATTTTTTAAAGCCTGAACATTTAATGGGGTGAAAAACCATCATTCCTCTTCAATGATATGAGTAATTTGTGGGCAAGCTGGTTTCTTCTTTACCTACGTTATCTAGGTGATGGAGGATTTATATAAAGCATCTGTACAGGTATTTCAAGGTATAAGCAAAACTCACAGAGGAAGAAGTGTAGCACATTTGGCAAACTGTAGCTACATACTGAAAAGATTCCCAGTTTTCCCCCACTTTTTTTCCTCTCATGCTGATGAGGTGTATTTGTTCAATGGTTAGGAAGCTCAAGCATCCCTGTAGATGGCATTGTGCAGAGGAATAACCAGCCTTTGGGTCTGACATATTAGGGTTTGCACCCCAGCCTTTTCATTTTCAAGTGTTTGATTTTAGGGAAGTAGCAATATTACCCTGAGCCCCTGTTACATCAGCCGTGAAAGGGGATTCACAATGTCTAGGAAGTTGTACTAAGGGTTAAATAATGCAGCATATAGAAGTGTCAGATTTTGTAGCTGGCATGGGTATAAGTCATTGAATAACAGGTAGCTACTCTTTAAGTTATTTCCTGAGATCCTGGAAACCTCAAAAATCTCAAGCAGTAAATGATGTCCTATACAAAACAGAGTCAAGCCGACCTAAAAGATTCCAGTGTTTCTATGAGACCCTCAGTGACTCTAAAAATATCAATTCCTAAAAAATCACTTGTCACAAAAAATTAATCACCACAAAAGCTCTATATCTTACACCATTTCTATCAGATCATATGAAATTTATCTACATATTTCAAAACAGTTACTAGTAATATTTATTATCAAAACAAAAATGTTTATTTTTTTTTCAAAAAGGATTCCTTTAAGGCAAGTGCTTTCTGGCTCTCGGAGGTTTTGGCACTTGGGGCTGGCAACTGTTGTGGGGTATACCCTGGACGCTGTGGAATCAACAACAACATACCTGGCACTGCTTAGCAGAGACGCTCTGATCCCCAGATTATGACAACTAGAAAGACTGTAGCCATGTCAATGTGTCTCCTGGCAACAACATTGCCCTGGTTGCTCACCAGAGTTTTAAGACATCTTGCATGTGCTAGAAATATGCCATGACCCACAAAGTGAATTGGAGGTGTGGCCTTCAGAATTCTTAGCACATGCACACAAACAGGAGTATTAAAGGTCTTGTACTTTGCAAGAAAGGAGGCATTATTAGAAGAAAAGCACACTAAAAGAAAAGTAGTGAGCGTTAGGTGCTACATCAACTTGGTTTAGTGTGGAAAACCCATATGCTTTTCAGAACTGTTTAGTAGTTCTAACCATGTAGACATAATCACAGGCAAATAGCAACTCTAAATGCATTAAAGGGAGAATCATAGAGACAACCGCTGCTTTCATCATGTCAACACACACACACACAGACATATACATGCACACATGTGCACACGCATGCATACGCATACACACACAAACACACATAGAGACACACACAGACAATGCACATTTCAAGGACATTTTAAGCTGTGATTAGTGCCAATTAGAATTAACCTCTGCTAGTAGTATCTAGCTGTGAGGATTTCAAGACACTGCATCAGAAAATTTCCTGAGTCTTCAGCTAAGATTTGGAAGCCTAATTTATCCTCAGTAGTAACTCTGGTGCATTCATATTAGTTAGCTTAGGTGAAATGCCAAATGGGAAATTGCTTATTCCAAGTAGTTGGTCCATTGAGCAAATACATAAGATGAGATATTTTCATGCTGGTGTCAGCCAGTTGTGACCTTTCCATCCGCCTTTCTTTAGATAGTCATCAGGGGAGCATCTTATCTCATCACTTCCCGGTGATGTATTGGTCAAGTTAGACTGTCACAAGCTAGGCCAAATTACTGCATCACTGGCCATGCCTAAATAAGCAATCTTGTCCACGTCAACGAACTTCACAGAAACATTTACAAATTGCTTTAGATTCATACACGCTTTCTAGCCAGGGGTTAGCATCTCCTTCCGGAAATCTGATCACTCTACACACTAGCTTCAAACTATGGCTTTCACATTCTATCCCCTTCAGTATCCGGATTATTCCTATATATAATTGAGAAAGTGAACCTGGAGTTCAAAGTCTCAAACTTTGGTTTAATTTCTAGACATTCCAAAGCTTTTTTTTTTTTTAAGACAAATTACTGTCGATGCTCTTAAGATGTACTTAGTAGATGACACCTTGCACATGAGGGTATTCGACCTTAGATGGCACCTTGCACATGCAGGTAGTAGGTGACCTTCCTACCTGTGTTGTGTTGTGTATGATGGTGCTTCTGAGGTAGCCTGTGCTGCCTGGCCTGGTTCTCTGCAATGCTCTGGTCTAGTCTCAGGCAGAGAGTGTTTGCAAGCATGTATCAAAGTCTGTGCAATGAAACCATCTAGATGTTTCCAAGATGTCAATAAAAGATGTATTGCAAACCTTCAACACAAATGACTTATTTTCATCCCTCAGAGACATTTCAAGGGTAAGTATTCTCTCTGTTCCACTTTCTTTCTTATCTTTTAAAGGCAAAGCCTCACTCTGCGTGGGCTGGTGTATGGTCTCTAAGATGGTGTTGGCAGGCTGACCTAGCGACATCAGCTTTAGCAGATACTCAACATTCACACAATTGGAAAAGCAAGCTTTAAGCTATGTGAACATTATGGCTGGCTTCTCTCCTTCGAGAAAAGAATTTAATTAATGAGAATACATGTTGCCGCTTTTGTAGATAAGGAATCACCCCTGTTGCTTAGGATGCTTGCCATCCCCTCAGAGCTGGTAGCTCTTACAGTCGTTGCATACTCCTCCCTGGGTCCTGGTATATGGTGTGGTGGTAGAGGTGGTGGTGGTGGTGGTGGTGGTGGTGGTGGTGGTGTGTGTGTGTGTGTGTGTGTGTGTGTGTGCATGTCTGAGCATGTTCGTTAGTGTGCATGTTTATATGCATGTATGTGTGTGCAATGTGTGTTCATGCAAGTCCATGTGTGTGTGCTTGTGTTTGAGTGTGTGTGTGTGTGTGAGAGAGAGAGAGAGAGAGAGAGAGAGAGAGAGAGAGAGAGAGAGAGAGAGAGAGAGAGAGAGAGAGAGAGAATGCTTGTCCCAGCTAGGGGAGACAGCCTGCCCAAGCATGGAGGCACATGTATGCAGGGAGATCCAACTCTTGTTATATAATATTAAGGACATCAAGGTATAAAAAGATTAGGTGACTTTCCTGAGGCCTCCCAGCTGAGAAATGTTAACCTGGGATTAGAATTTAGGCAGTTTGGGCCTAGATCTTCTCTGTTTGTTTATTATCTGGTACTTGAACCTTACGTTTTTAAGTACTAGTTGTTTTATTTTTGATGTTATGATCTAAGAAAACAGTGAGTCTGAGTGATTCATTGAATTGAGATTTATTTGGGCACACATGTCTGGAGGTGGGAAAGTTTAGCAGAATGTTGATGGGAAGGGCCCCACGTTGCTTTACCCCACTGCAGAAAGCAGGGGATGAAACATATATGGTCAGGTTCAGTTATACATACATTTTCTAGAAATTAATAAATTATTTTAAAAATTTGGATGGGAATGCAGCACATGGACATCAAGAGCCAATACAATGTTGAAAAAGAACAGAGCTGGAGGGTTATCTTTACATGGTTTCATACCTTATTAAATACCTCTAGTAATCAAGAAAAGGTGGTGTTGGCATAGAGATAGACAAATAGACAACGGAGCAGATTAGACAGACTGGGAATAGACATATACAGAACACAAGAAGTCAGAAAAAGAACTAACTATTGGGATACACTAGAGTATGGATGAGTTTTAAAATAATTATGCTGAGTTTAAGAAGGCATGCTAAAAAGAGTGCTGTTATGTAATTCTATTTATTCAGAATTCTAGAAAATTAAAAATGTTGGGCAGCGAAGTGGAAGTGGTGAGAGATTATAAAGAAATGATATGGCTTTAGAGTTGATGCTCATGCTCACCATGATGGTGACAATGGTCTTGTAGGTGTACACATCTGAAAACTTACCTAATTAAACATTTTAAATATGTTACTGTATGTAGGTTATATCTGAATTTTTACCAAAATGTCTTCATAAGTCTCCCTTTGTGGATGGTCCATTAATGTTGATTTTCAGCTTGACAGGATCTAGAATCACTCAACAGGCAAACCTTCAGGCACACCTGTTGGGACTAGATTAGCTTCTGGGGATTATCTTGATTAGTTTTAATGAAGTTGGAAGACTCACTTTCAACAAGGGTGGTACCATTCCCTAGACTTGAGTTCTAGACTGCAGAAAAAGGAAGAAGCTAACTGCACAAGAGTATCTATTGTTCTTTTCCTCCTGGTTGTGGATGTGATCTGAGCAGCTACTTTGAAGTTCCTGCTGCCTTGACTTCTCCACCATAATGGACTGCACCAACAACAGTAACTTAAAATAAGCCTTCTCTTCTTCAGGTTGTCGTTGTCAGGGTGTTTTCTCACTACAATAGAAAAGAAACCAAGACACTCCATATATCGAAGGAAGAATCCAATAACAATTATATAAAGGGACAATTATATTAAGGTAATGTTAAGTGTAGATGAGAGGGGAGGAGGTTTACAGAGGCTGTGAGTAACAACAGGTCTCAAAATTGAGTTGGCAAGAAACAATGGCCACAGATAGTTTTGTGGAGTTGGAATTCACTGAATGACAAGAGAAGAAAGAAAGAAAGAAAGAAAGAAAGAAAGAAAGAAAGAAAGAAAAAGGAAGGAGAACAAGGTATGGCGGAGGAGAAAGTTTATTAAGAGCATAGGTAGAGGTAGAGACATCTGGAAGAGTCAGAGTGACTATGACCCTGAGCAGGGCTACATGATGAAAGAGTGGAGGGGAGAGCCAGGAGACCAGGAGACCAAGAGTCCAGGAAGGCAAATGGTAAAGAGGACCAGTGTAATCAAAATGGCTGGATTATATATGGAAGAGACTCTGGGCAAAGAGCAGGCCAGTCCCTGGGCTGGAGAGTTCAGGTTAGGGGGTGAGGTATGCTGGCTATACCTGGTGACTGGTAACAGGTAGAGATTGAGGAATGCTGGGAGAACCTGGCAGCATATCAAAGCGTCTTCTTTGATATACTAGTGAGCACCTTAGGCTTTCATTGGTCCTGAGTTTGAGACCTAAAAGTCACTATCACCGTCTAGGAAGCCCAATGGAGCCTTTTTAGAGCAGAGGTAATGGCAGGATGGGTTGGAACGAAGGAGAGATGTGATGCTGAGTCAGGATTTTGATGAACACTGTGCCACACAATCCCTAAGCAGGAGAGTGGCATGGTGAGGCCCTTCACCATTTCTTCAACCCCGATTGCTGGTCACTCTCCCTGTAAAGCTGTCAGAAGAAATATCCCAAAATCTCCTGGCTTGAGAAACAGACTGATGGGGAAAGTTACCTTGGGGCAGCTCCATTTCTGGAGTGTTGTTCTCCCGTCAGTTTTGGCTTCCCGGTTCTTTGCTGTTTGCTAGGCTGTGTGATGATTTACAGAAGGTATCTTTAAAATGTTATTTTTTATTTTTATTTCTTTTAGGAAGAATTTCCATTTAGATAGTCTGACCCGCCTTTCTCTGGAAATCTAAGCATTTGATTTGTCATAATCAGCATTCTTAGTATGACTAATTTTACTGAAGATGGCTAGAGGAGATGGCGCATGTACTGGTTAGTTTTATGTCAACTCGACATAAGCTAGAGTCATTTTGGAAAAGGAAAAGTCAGTTGAGAAAACACCCCACACTTCAGATTGATCTCTAGGAAAGCCTGTGATGCATTTTCTCGATTGATCATTGATGCGGCAATGGGGAGTGGGGTAGCTCATGTGAGTGGTGCCACACCTGGGCTGATGGTCTGGCTAGTATAAGGTGAACAAGCCAATAAGCAGCACCCCTCCTTGGACTCTGCTCCAGTTACTGCCTCCAGGTTTCTTCCCTGGCTTCCTCCAGTGATGACTTATAAGCCATAAGTGAGATAAACCCTTTCCTCTCCAAGTTGCTTTTGGTCCTGGTCTTTTATCACAGTAATAGAAACCCTAATGAAAATAGACTTACTGAAACCTGGGATTTCTGTCAGCCTGAGAACCTGAGTGATGACGTGGGGAGGTCTCTGTTCCCCAACCTGTGAGAACTGTAAACAGTGACTGAGAATAAACCTTGTTTTGCTAAGTCATAAAATTTTGGGGGTTAATTTTCTTATGGGATCATAGCCTTTCCTATACTGCCTATTCCTATAATGCAGAATAGAGGTTTCTCTCTCTCTCTCTACGCCTCCTTCTCCCTTCTACCCTCATTCATTCTTCCTTTCTGAAAGAAAAAGCTCTCTGATTGAGAAAATGTATTTGTGATTAAAGTGAGCAAATCTTAGGAACTACCTCACTTGTCCCCTCCCTCAGCTTCCAGTGTAGAGTTGTAGACACCTACTTTGAAAGGAAGAAAAATATAAAGCAAAATGAGTTGTCAAACACAAGTTGGAGGATTTTAACAATTCTCCACATGGTAATTGAGAGACTAAATCAGATGATTTTTTTTTCCCAAAGCCTAGGCTTCTCATGCTTCACAGGTAACAAATGAAATGTCATCATGCAGCTAAGCTGCACTTTCCCCCTACGATTCAGGACACATGCTGTTAAGATAGAATCTCACAACCAATTATTGAGCTGCACTAGTTGTTTTGTGTAGGAAAAAGGGAAACTTTAATTGTAGCAACAAATCAATGGCAAGGATACATCATGTGTTTCCGAGAGCCTTGTAAGAATGTCAGCAAGTGAACAAAGGACCCGTGGGAGCAAGGCAGCCGCAGGGCAGCGGTGATGGGGTGAAGCATGAGAAGCAGGGATTAAGAAGGCAGGTAGCCAAGTGCATTACCAAAATCATGCTGTGGGGACCATCTCCGCAGGATGCAGGCCTGACACTGGCTCTTAAAAACACAGGACTCCCAATGCCATAAATATTCTCTGTCTTGCTTGAGGCTTTGAGCCACTTTATGATTCATCGGCAAAAGTCAATCAGCTGGCAGAGCCCTTGGCACACACTCAGATGCTTTGGGATTAGGGATCAGGGGTAAAGAATATCTTCCTGCCCTTGGTTGGCTGGTAAAAGGCAGGACAGTGTCTTCTAATACAAAGAATGTTTAAATGCATGACAACTACAAAAACAATTGTTCTAGAGAAGCTGCAATGGCACCACCACACCCTGTTAATCTAGTTTGCTTTCTGCTTTCTCTATTTAGTTTGTTTGGTGTTGCTTATAGTTTCATTTTCACTAACTTGGTGAAGTGTCTATTTGGTTTTGTCAATCCACATAGTGACTACATGGATTTAATTATTTTTGCTGCTTTACAAGTTGACATTAAAAAAACCTAACATACAAAGTATCAGGTGTTCTTACTGTATTTTCATAATATTTAATTTTGGTTGACCCTTCATTCCCGTGCTTTCCTCTCCCGCGTCTTCCTATGACCTTCACCCTCCTTCAAAGCCTCTTCCACCATCTCATGGGCCCTTTTCTACTTTTATGGCCTCTACCAACACTCACTTGTACATAAACACACGTGTATAGTTTCGAAGCTAGAATCTGAATTTAAAGGCCAATACGCAGTGCTTGCTTTCTGAGCATGGCTCACCCCATTGGACACAACGTTTTAAAGTTCCATCCATACTTCTTCTTCACCAGTTGCATGTATGGATAAATGCTTATTGGGTTTTAAAATCCTAGCAGCATGCTGGAGAGTGCCCCTGCTATGTGGGGTAAGGACAAAATGGCACAGATAGGCCATTTCAAATTTTCCATTTCATCTTAGTGCACTTATTCACCTTGTAAAAACTTATAACTATGAAATCATACACTGAGAAAAAAATTATAGAACATAAATGAACAATTCAACAAAAATCATAGTGTAAATTCCTGAGACACCCTTAGATAACAGCCTTCCTTAACTTTTCTGGCTCCCCCTGCTTCATGATACCCCAGTTCTGGCTTTTATCCTTCTAATGCTCATTCCTTTCATCTTATCTTGCTTGAAATTGAATGTGAATCTCAACTCAAACAGTAGACTTTTGTTGTAACCCTAATTTCAAAGGAAAGGTGTGTGTGTGT
>CM053749.1:29154319-29166551 GCA_028658305.1 Pachyuromys duprasi
ATGCTGGGCTGGACAGATAGGTGATTGTGTGTCAGGTACAGTGTTAGAGCCAAATAAATGATTGATGTTATGTAAACCTTTAAAGCTAACATTCCCTTTTGGTTTTTAATTTTCCATGCTAAGTCCTTCTTCCTGGGCATTCTCTTGTTTAAGTGTTTGTTCTGCCGATCTCCGATCTCCTAATCACCATCCTTTGGCTAGTCCCTCAATTTTGTTAATACCTCTTCTAAAACAGTATCACAGATGCCACCTGATCATTACTTGTAAAGGCAATTATTTACTTTTTCAAAACTCAGGCATTTCTCTTATCTTATGCAGTTTGATACTCATTCCAGTTCTGTCTGCTTCACCTTAAACAGCTGTGAAATCAGGCCTCCTTCTCTGAACTTACACAGGGTTTTTGTTTGCTTGGTTTTTGTTTGTTTGTTTGTTTGTTTTTTGTTTGTTTTTTACTTAGAGGTTGACTCTATTTAACCTGTGGAAACTTCTGTTCATTGTTTTTTGTTTTGTTCAATTGATTCCTCTAGTTAGATGATTATAACGTTCATGTCCTCTTCATTAAAATTGTTAAGAGCTGGAGAAGAGATGGCTCAGTGGTAATGAGCACTTCCAGAGGACAGAAGACTCCAGTTTGGGTCCCAGAAACCTCACCAGACGAATGGCAACTTCCTGCAATTCCAGCTCCAGAGACCCAAAACCTCTGGCCTCCTTGGGAACCTGCTCTCAGATACACACACATGCACACATGTACACACACATAATTACAAATGTAAAATAACATTTAGTGGGGCAGACAGGGAAGGAGCCTCAAGGCACAGCACTCAACACCTTTTCCTCATCTAGCACAGAGACAGTGCACATTATTAATAACTCTATTATGGGCAACGCTATTTCACAACTTACAGGGTGCTTTCACACACATGGGCTCCTTGATACAGGATCCAATATGGCCAGTGGCGGTGTATGTCAATCTTACCTATGTGGTGGTATATACGAGCAGTAAAATTCTCTGCTAAAATCAAGATTCATCATATCTAATAATATTCTGCTGAAATAAATTTTTTATTGAGCAGCAAATATCATAACACATATTTTCTTTTTGTTTATGGGACTATGGTGAACATAAAAATCCTATTACATATACACATATACATAAAGGATCTATCTATGTATTTATCTATGTCCTTTTTAGAGCAGTAGTCATAAGACAGGAAATCAATTTGTCATTAAACTCTTTTGAGAAGTCAAAGCGGATGACAGATTATTCCCAAAAGAATTTTCATTATGACCCAAATGTGAAAACATAAATGAAATTCTTTAGATGCTTTTATTTTCAGAAGGGAGTCCGTGTGTGTGACCCTGTTTCCCCTCAGGGCAGGTGTAGCTGGCTATGAGGTTTAATTTGTTGAACACTTTTTTACCTTGGGTAAGAGCGGGGAATCAACAGTCCATTGCTTTCCTTCCCTGCGTTCCTTTTTTTGCTCAGTTACCTTCCTAAGTACTGAGTGTGTTCCCTACGTCTCAGATTTCTCGGGAGACTTGTGACAGCAAGTCACTACAAAAGCTGGAGAAACACCGACAAGTACTTGCCTCCCAGACCGGTGTATGAACTAGGCAGGCTCCTAAGCTCAGGGCTGCGCAGGCGCAGCGACCGGAAAGGTCCCCGGCCCACCTCTCTGGTACGCGGCTGCGCGCTGAGTCGCCGCTGTCCCGGAAGCGATGTGCTGAGCGCGCGCCACGTCTCTCCAGGGGGCCCCTCCCAGCTCCCTGCTCTGTGTTCCTGCCGCCGGTCAGCGGACCAGGCCCAGAGCATCATGGGCAGCAAGGGTCCGCGCGCTTCTTCCTTCCAGATGCTGCTGCTGCTGCTTCTGCTCCTGCTCCGGGCCGAGCGACTGTGGGGCGCTGAGCTCACCTTCGAGCTGCCGGACAATGCCAAACAGTGCTTCCACGAAGAGGTGGAGCAAGGCGTGAAGTTCTCTCTGGATTACCAGGTGCGGCCCTAGCCGCGTCTCACTGGGCCACTGGCGCGCCGCCGTCCGGAGAGGTCAAGATTAGTCACCAGAACCTGCTGCGGGTGGGGGATGGGGATCGGGATCGGGGGTAAACCTAGACCAGTTGACTTCTCCCTAAAAAGAAGCGTCTGGATCAGCCAGAGCCCACCCGAAGTGGGCCAGGATGGTTGGGGAGTTAGGCAGGCTACAGGTGCGCGCCCAGGGTGGGGAGGCCTGTCCCCCCATAGACGAGAATGACCTCCCCATGTACCTTCCACTCTATGAACGCCAATATTGATTAGCTGGACACAGGCTGACAGTCTGTCTCAACTGTCTCTTGGGCTGCTTATCTTTCAGGTGCTGAAGCTAGCAGCATCAGTTGGAGTTGGGGTTAGCTGGCAGGGGTTTAAGGTGTTTTTTTTTTTTTGGAAAGGAAGGTTCATCAGAAAACTCATCCCTCCTTCTCCCGGTGGTGTGGCTACCTGGCTTTCCTCTTTTCTTACCATATGGCCCTGCGAAGTCTCCTAGGGTTAGTGAGCAGGTCTAGGGGTGGAAGGATGAGTGAGCAAGACTTCTAGAAATGAGGTGACACGGACAGTCCAAATGGTGCACACTTCTGTGGTGGAAGCTCTGAAGGATGCTTCTGCTTGAACACAACTTCATATATGATGGAGTCACTGGTGAGGCCTCTCTCACATCTGTGAACAACATGCAGACTGTGTGTATGGGCCTGCCTTAGCACAGGCAGCATAGAAACAAGAATAGTGTTCTTAATGATGTGGCCAAGGAGGCTCCAGAAGCCATTGGGGTAGGCATTCCCCATCAATGGGGAAATCTATCATCATCAAGGAGAGAAGCCTCTGCCATGTCTGGGAGGGGGTTTCTAGATTAGATTGAAGTGGGATGAGCCACCCTAAGTATGGGTACCACCATTCCTTCAGTTGGGATCCCAGGCTAAATAGAAAGGAGAAAGCCAGCTGAACGTCAGTATTCATCTCTTCTGCTTCCAGACTCTGGATGTCATGTGACCAAGCTTTCTCCTGCTCCTGACCCCGTGCCTTCTCCCCATGCCATGATGATCTATACCCTCAAATTTATTTGTGAGCCAGAATAAACCCTTCTCTCTTTGAATCACCTTTGTCAAGGGTTTTGTCATAGCGACAAGGAAAATATTGAGCACAGTGGCCGCCTTCTCTTTTTTAACTGCTCAAGCTCCGGCAGAATGGGACGTGCCATGGCGTTTGTGTTGGAACGTGGTGAAGGTTAAAGGATAGAATGCTTCGGTCACTGTTATGGTCAGCATTTCGAAGCCTTGGCTGCCCCCAGTAACAGCACCCTTTCTGTGGTTGCCAGGTTATCACGGGAGGCCACTACGATGTGGACTGCTATGTGGAGGACCCCGTGGGAAACGTCATCTACAGGGAGACCAAGAAGCAGTACGACAGCTTCACATACAGGACGGAGGTCAAGGGCGTTTATCGGTTTTGCTTCAGTAACGAGTTTTCCACCTTCTCTCACAAGACCGTCTACTTTGATTTTCAAGTGGGTGATGAGCCCCCCATTCTCCCAGACATGGGGAACAGGGTCACAGCTCTCACTCAGGTGAGTGGGCACGACATCGATGAAACTAGTGGAGTCCTCCTGCTCTCAGCATGTTCCTGCTTTTCTTTCCTTGTCCTAGCTGATGAGCAGGAATCACCACCTAGCCGTAAAGGATTCCATTCCCCTTCTGGCCTCCTGTTTTTTAGCCAGAGCCTTCTCATATGCGATGCTTTTCCTCTCTGCCATGCCAGCTGTCTTTTTCTGGCACAGCACCTCTTTCAAAATGATGCCATGTACCTCAGCTGTGAGATCATGAAGACCCAAGCCCTACTTCAGGAGTGTGTTGGTGAGGGTACCACAAGCCATAACAAATCCACATGTCAGTACACGGTGGGGGGGGGGTCTCTTCTCAGATGGTCAGGAAAAGGCTGGATGGTGACTTGGGAATCCAGGCTCTTTCTTTTCTTTTTGTCCTTCCTTCTTCCCTTCCTCCCTCCCTCTCTCCCTCTTCCCTTCCCTCCTTTCCTCCCTTCCTTTTTCTCCCTTTTTCTGAACTCAGGACCTTGTCCATACTAAGTACATGCTCTACTACAGAGCTATGTCCTGAGCCCAAGGCTCCTTCCCAACATCCTTCTCCTATCCCTTAAGCTTCAGAATTCTAGGTAAGAGAAATGAGAAAGACACAGCTGTCCCTTCAAAGGGACTGTAGTTACACACATTACTTCCACTCATGTCCCTTTGGTGAGCACTTGTGTAGCAAGTTTGGAAGAGAGGATGGCTACCAAGCATAGTCTCTGAACAACAAATCCATTGTGAAGGAGAAATCATGGCATTTTTGGAGGATGGGTAGTTTCTATTGACCCCCATGGCTCTCAAGATTATTGACTAATCCCAGCCTCCATCCTGAGCTCTCCCTCTTTCTCTTGAAGCTTCTCCTTCCTCCTGTACGTGGACTGGGCTCCCAAGAGCCAGGAGTCTGGTATCTATCTACCTTTATACTCTTTGTACCTCAGTGTAGGAGGCATTGCATCCAGAGGAGCTCACCAAATGTTTGTCTTATGACCGATCAGCATGGCCCTGGGAACCTGTAAGACAGGAATAACCATCTACACTGTGATTACTTATTCCAGGACCAAAGCCAGAATGTCTCAATTCTCTAAGGAGGCCGACCTTTTCCCCGTTTGCTCTCTGAGGAGACCATATGTTCTTTTTCTCTGTGGCTCATGTCTAGTCTTTTACCATTTCTGAACAGGTAGAGGTTAGAGATGCATCACCCGGTGCAGGAACTACTATGTATATGTAGCTGTTTAGATGACAGTTAGAAGATCCATTTGAAGGTACAGGTTGTTCTGTTGGCCGCTGATGAAACCGTGGAAGTCTATGGACTCCTTGCACCAGTGGGAGAGAGAGAGAGAAAAGGTTAATGAGTTAGAGCAACAGAGAAAGGCCTTTCTCAGAGCTTTGGTTCCAGTGTGAGACTGGTACAGGGAGGAGGGCAGGTGGAATTTGTGAAGTTCCTCTTTTACCAGCCTTTTTTAAAAATTTAGTATCACATGGGTCCCCCTTTAGCCAGTGCCTGCTTCCCCTCACCCCCTGAAGCAAGCTAGGGTATTATCTAACTGAAATTCTGTGGTAACAAGACTTCTGTGGTAGACTAGCACAATGGGAGACCCCAGAGGTCAGGGAGATAGCATGCATTTATAAGATAAGGGAGTGCTTTCGAGTACTCTGGGGAGGGCATATGCCATATGTCCTAATCATATGCTATGTTTGGGATATGTCCCCCTACCTTTGCCCTCAGGGGTTCATGTGCTGGAGGCTTGGTCTCCATGTAGCAGTATGGAGAAGTGGTAGATGGTGCTGAAGTGTCAGGGTAGGGCCAAGGGCCAGAGGAATTCCTAGTCAGTGGATCCAGTGACCACCAGGTTACCGAAATGAACTTGGAGAATGGGTCTCTAACTTAGAGAACCAAAAGAGCCACTCCCTTCTCGGTGCTTAAAAACAAAGTGCCCGTGGATTTATGTAAATGAAGGCATGTGCGTGTTTGCATATGTTTACATGTATACATACATATACACACACTTACAGCCTGTGCCTGTGAACACACACTACACGTGTGTGTGTCTTTATCCACTTTTCCTTCTAACAATGCCCTTTAGTACTGAGTTCTCTGGCTTTAGCATCCTAAACTTCCCCCAAGCCCACTCCTGTCCAGCACAGGGGTCTTCTCAGTGGAAGTCTTCATTTTCTGCCAGTGCTGTGTCAACTGAAGGGCTCTCTGGAAGTGGAAAGTGAGGAGCAGAGAGTCCATGTCAACAGCCACAGTCTCCGTGAACTAAGAGGTCTCTTCTTGTACTTGACATTGGAGGTGTCTTTTTCCATCATTTTCTTTTTTGATTGTGAATAATTTATTATTGGTGTGTATTTTTTTTTCTGTGATGACATTTTTGAGTTTATTCTTCCTATCTTTTTTGCTTGTGTAAACTAGCATACTCCATTACTCTTTATCTCTTTATTTCATTTTTTTTAACTAACTGTCATTGAAACACTCTTCAACCCTTTTTCACTTCATTCTGAGACTACATTATAGTTTATCACACCATACAGCATCCAGCAGAGTTCCAGGGACTTGGACCTGACCTGGGTGGTGAGGGAATGAAGAAAAGACAAACACGTAGATACACCAAAAGAAAAGTTGGGATGGGGTGTTCTGGGCTCTCTGATGGAGAAGCTTCAGAACCCTGGAAGTTCAGCATGTTTGCTGTATACAGTTGAACAGGAAGGTGGGGTTGTTGCACACAGATCTACGAGGAGGTTTGGTTATTAGTTAAATGAACAAGGAGGTGTGGTTGTTACATACAGCTGAACAAGGAGGAGCACAAACTTTAGGCTATAAAGACCTTAGGGAGGAAGCTGCAACGGGGATGTTCTGCATAGACTGTCAGCATTTGCACTGGAGCACAAGGGGAGGCTTTGCCGTTTCTCTGCACTCAGCGCATTTTCTTATAGGTCTAAGGCAGTGGCTCAACCTTCCCAATGCTGGGGCCCTTTAATACAGTTCTCATGTTGTGGTGACCCCCAACCATAAAATTATTTTCATTGCTACTTCATAACTGTAATTCTGTCACTGTTAAGAATTGTAGTGTAAATATCTGTTATTTCCGAATATCTTAGACAACCCCTGTTAAATGGTTATTTGGCAGCCAAGGAGTCATGACTGACCCACAGGTTGAGAACCACTGGCCTAAGGCATCAGAGTCCTTGCCATGGCTGTGCCCACAGCAGTGGAGCACACTCACTTAGGACTTCATTCACTCAGGGCCCTTTTCTACTAATCCATTAACATTAGTCGATTCTATTTCGCATTTCTATTTTAAAAGATTCGTTATTTTATGTGTATGAGTGTTTTGCCTGTGTGGATAGCTGTACACCGTGTACATGTAGTGCCCAAGGAGGTCAGAAGAGAGCATCACAGCCCCTGGAACTGGAGTTACAGTTGTGAATTGCCATGTGGTTGCTGAGAATCAAACCGTGGCCCTCTGCAAGAGGACAGAGCAGCCAGTGCCTTTAACATAAGTCTCTCCATTTATCCAGACCTCCTGTTGCTTTTTGTTTGTTTGTTTGTTTTATAAGCCAGTGGGTTTAGTTAAGATTACTTCTAATTGTCATAAAAGGTTATTTATTTAGTCACTGTTCCTCTCCCAGCAGCCATTAACAGCTTATAGATTTTCAGTAAGAGGCCAGATCTTGTGACTCCCTCCTCCTCCATGACACCAGGCTTGTGCTGGTGATCACAGCTGCTGGAGTGAGGACTCACTAGTTGTCCATTGCTGCAGACATGGTGGCTGAATGTCACACCCATCTGTCCCCTCACAACTCTGAATGCTGAGGGCCTGGGCAGGCTTAGAGGTTCTCTGCTCATAGTCTCCCAGAGCTAAGACGGAGTTGTCAACCAGGCTGTGAGCTAGAAGAGGGAGCATCTGCATTCTTGTTAGCGAGTTGTTGGCCAGATTCCCTTCTTTGTGGTCAAATGGCCAAGGACCCTATTTCATTGCCAACCTTTATGCTGTCAGCCCCTTGAAACATTTTGCTGATTTTTGTAGGGGTTGCCTTCTTTCTTCCAGCCAGAGAGAGTTTCTGCTGTAAGGGCTGTGTGAGTAGATCAGGCCGTGGGATCATCTTTCACCCTGTCTTAAGGTCAGTTGTTCCAAGTGACAGTGTAACCACAGGAGTGGTGGCTCCCGGTGTCTTAAATTCCTGGGTAGGGAGCAAGGACTGGTGGTGATGTTCCAGACATTTGCAGAGATGTGCTTACGACATAGACTATTTGAGGAGGCATAAGAAATTGTGAAGTCATGTGTGTTATATGTGAGCATATGGGTGTATGTATGTATAGTTGTATATTTATACATGTTTGTGTTTACACATGAAGCTGTAGGCATCAGTTATACAATAGAATAAGCAGTGCATTCAAAGTCCTGCATAATTGTGCCTAATTCACACTGCTTGTTAATTAGCCTGTGTGCCTCAGGCAATTCATGTAGCCTCTTTGAGCTCAATTTCCTCATCAGTAAGGATAAGTAAGCTCCGATCTGGCTGTCCTTGTTTGAGGGTGGTGATGGTGTCTGTCAGGGCATTGTAAGGAATAAATAACAGACACAGGATAGGGCTTGCACACATAGGCTGATTCTGTCTTTAAATATGTATGATTGGATGTAACCGTCTCTGTGCTCCTCCCCCCCCCCCCCCAGGTTGTCTATGGAATTATGAAGCCTCATGAAGTGCTTAACACAGTCCCCTCAGAGCCATCAGTAAAGAGTGGCTGGATTCCACACTGCCTGACTTAGGGTTTGCAACTGACTGCTTTTCTCTTCCTGCCTAGATGGAGTCTGCCTGTGTAACTATTCACGAGGCCCTGAAGACTGTCATCGACTCCCAGACACATTATCGCCTGCGAGAGGCCCAGGACCGAGCCCGAGCTGAAGACCTTAATAGTCGAGTGTCTTACTGGTCTGTAGGCGAGACCATCGCCCTGTTTGTGGTTAGCTTCAGCCAGGTGCTACTGCTGAAAAGCTTCTTTACAGAGAAACGACCCATCAACAGAACGGTCCACTCCTAGCTGTACAGTCCATGCCACAGTCCCCTCAGACCCTGGGGTCTCCGGTGCCTGCAGGGGTGGGAACGTGACACACGGTAAAAGTACAGCTGTGGGGAGAACAGAGGCCACACTTGGTCGTGTGTGCACATATCTGACCCTTGCACTCCAGCAACTGAAGCTCACAGAGCTCAATAATCTGATTGTGTTGTGTGTGTAACATTAACCAAAAATGTTTATGGGTCAGCCTAGGGATTGACCACTATGGTGCAGTGATCCAGTATCAGTCTGTGGGAGAATTCCAAGTATCTGGGCCTCCAGGGCAGCTTAGGGTTCTGCCACTGCTCCTTGTTACCTGGGTCGCTAGGTTGTTGTATAGGAGGAGGAGAAAGGAACTCTGAGTTTGTGTCCTCTTCCGTCTGGAGGAGAAAGGAACTGAGTTCTGACCTTCCCGTCATGGGCCTCTCTGTACTTGAGCAAAGCAGGTGTAGCCTGGAAGCAGGGTCAGCCATTCAGGACCCGAAGGGACAGTGAGTGCCCTTGGTGATCTGTGTCTCCTGGAGGCAGAACTGTGCTAATAAAAACCAAATTTTGAGCACTCGAGAGGGCTGGGCCTCTTTCTTTGCCTCAAAGGAACTTCTAGCTTAATGAGGAGCATGGTTGTGTATGTAAACAGTGTGATAAAGGAAGTGGATGTCTGTATACAGTATGGCCTAGAGGATCCAGTGAGCATGCCCCTCCCAAGGGAATGGCAACAGGAAGACCCCTTCCCATTCCTGTCACTCACCTGGCTGTGCAAAGGCTGTGTATAAATGGTTTCCTATGTTACAACAACCAAGCCCTGTCTGCATGGTCTGTCTCCTCATTTCCTGTTAATCAGATGTCGTCTCTCAGTTTAGGGTGGCATCACACTTCCTCTAATGCTTCTCTGTTAGGAAGGAATTAATGCATACTATGGAGTCTGTGGGTCTGGAAGGAAGATGGGCTGACTATCTAAAAGAAAGCTACAAAGGAATCTGGAAATCTAAGTAACACATTCTGGGAAAGAAGGCAGCACAGTCCTTTGAGAAAACAGCTTGAAAACCTTATTACTTAGCTTAATTGAGAAGAAAATTTGTTTACTGTGTGGTTTTGATGGTATTTCTTTTGTCTCTTATTTTGAATTTAAGTACTATGTATATCTAAGAGATTGTTTTATAAACTCAAGGGCAGAGTGAGAAACAGTCAACTTTAATGTATCTACTACTCAGATTAATAAAATCCTGGGCTAATGCTTTTTTATTTTGTTTGGGATTTTTTGTTTCTTTGTTTTTTGAGACAGTTATTGCTATGTAGCCCAGGATAGTCTCCAGCTCTCAATCCTGAGTGCTGTTTTAAGTGGTGTGCTCTACCATATCTAGCTTTAACCTGAACTTCTTAGATGCTCCCTAGCTGTGTGACCCTTGGCATTCCCAGCTTCTGTGGAAACTACCAATTTAAACATTTTGTTCTTTAGTCATTGAGGAGTCTTAAGAGTCCATGCCCTTGCTGGAATACAACTCTCATGTGATTCTTCATTGAGAGAGGGATGGGGAGGGAGGGAAAGAGGAAGGGAGGGAAGAAGAGGGAGAGAGAGATTCTCCCAATTTTTAGAGACAAAAAAAAAATAGAATTGCTAGTACCCCCTTCTTTATTCATACTACCTCATTTAACTGTCAAGAACACAAACTAAGGGAGACACTGTCTCATTCATTCAGTTTTGGAAATAATGTTTGCAATGACACAGTTTGTTTATTGTTTGACAAATATTTTTGATCAATTATATACTAGTAACATGTATAATAATTACCCAGTTTGGAAGACATAGTTTTTAACCTGTTGAGTTTTACACTTCTCCATCCAATGAAGCAAAATTTAAAATGAAAGACCTTTAAGCAGATTAATAGGGTACTGCAAATAATAATTTCAGACACAGAAGGCATGTGGTGTAGAGGAGATGAATGGGAACATGAGTATAGGGAGGAAAGGGAAAGCTGGAAAATCTGAGCATGCCCTAGATGGAGGACCTGAAGTCACTTTGATGCATCCAAATAGTCATAAATGTTGACAAGTTAATGCTTAAGCTCTGTCTTTCAGAGCCCTGTGTTTATTATGAAAAGGTTTAGATAGGAATTTTTAAAATGTGTGGACTTTATGGTTTCTCCAGCCTTCTTTGGGTATTCAAGAAAAAGAATAGAGAGCACTCCCTTGCTTCAAGCCTGGCCTCCCTGGGAAATAGTCCCATTTCACATGCTGGAAGAGGTGTTCAATGTTGCATTTGAGTAGGAAATACTCAAGTTATTTTGGCCGCCAGGTCTACCATGCATCATGGAGAAGGTGATGAGCTGCTTGCTTTGAGCTGTCCTTACTGGTGAGGTGGACATGAGAGAGTATTCTAAGTGGACAGGGAGTTGGGCCATAAACATCACTGTTGAGCAGAATTCACTCTCTTCCAGCAAAAATGTATTTGAGTTTAAGCCTGGATGCTGCTGACAGGTAGATCTTAAGGGCACATCTGTTCTCAGCTTACCCAGGAGACTGAGAATCCCTATGGGAAGAGGAAAAGACTTCTGGCTTCCTTTGAGGGTTAGTATTCTCAAGGGGGAGAGAGGCTTTTAAAAACCGAGGGCTGGGTACATAGAAGGTATAAAGTTGGCATATTCAGGAACTTGTGTCTGAGTCCTACAGAGGAGGGAGAAGAAATAGAAGGGGAAGAGGGAAAGGGAATGAAGAAAAGGGAGAGAGATCTAATGAAATGAGAGAGATCTAATGAAATATGGTATGCTTCATAGCATACATTTCCAAAAAAGTGGAGTTTCTGCAGGGATATTTCTAAAGTCATTATGAATTTTGATAGTCTGGGACCGTCCCTAGCACTGAGAGTTGGCCTAAGGCAGTGATTCTGGCTGCTCTAGGCCACAGCCCTGTATCAGTCATACTACTGCAGTGTGTGTTTGAGGCTCATGTATCATTCCTGTCAGACTCCCTCCACAGGACCATACTGAGTAGACATTTGTTAAAATACATTTTCCTAAACAGAGTAAAATTATGAGCCTCCTACCAGGTATCAAATTAATATATGCCAAAGGTTTTATTCCTGAATCAGTGGGGCATCTGGTCTCAATGGTTCCAAAGAGAATTCAAGGGATAGACATTAATACAAAGCTTTGAAGTAGCTCAAAGATAATGAGACAAGCTAGCCAGTAACCCAAGAAGGTGTACTTTATAGAGAAAACAGTTGTGAAAATAGCTCAAGGTCAAGGTTGGAATTAGATGGTCTGGGGGGATGTGTAGAAATATAGAGGTTTTACTTTTTGTTTGTTTTAAACATGTTCTTCTCTCAGAAATCTAGAGGGGCCATTGAACTTTTACCATCCAGGGAGTGTCGCTGGTGTCTAAAATCAAGCAGACCAGCTGTTCCATTTTTCTCTTAGTTCCAAAAGAGAACCTGGAAACAACCCAGATGTCCCTCAGTTGAGGAATGGATACAGAAATTGTGGTGCTTTTACACAATGGAATACTACTCAGCAATTAAAAAGGAGGAAATCATGAAATTTGCAGGCAAATGGTAGGACCTGGAAATGAT
>CM053749.1:29174567-29211089 GCA_028658305.1 Pachyuromys duprasi
TCCTGCACTCTGCCAAAGGGTTGGTTATGTTTCTTAGTCTTTGCTTTGATACCCTGCTAGGAAGAGTCTTTCTGAGGCCCTCTGTGGTAGGCTCTTGTCCTGCTACTTGTTTTCTCCTACATCCAATGTCAGTCCCATTTGACTTTCTAAGTGAGGATTAATCCTCTTACCCCAGGTCCGGAAGAGACCTGATAAGCTAGAGTTAGATGGAAGAGGAGGAGGGCCTCCCCTATCAGTGGACTTGGAAAGGTGCAGGGAAGAGATGAGGGAGAGAAGGGAGGGATAAAGAGGGAATGCAGGAGGGGGCTAAGGCTGGGATACAAAGTACATAACCTGTGATTAATATAAAATAAAAGTGAAAAAAGAAATTAAATTATATGCCCTCCATGTATGCCAAATAATCTCAAGCATTCATTAGGAAAGTAATATACTTAGAATCATTGTATTTCTGTATTTCATTCTCATCCAAACCCATATTAAAATTAAAACAAAAGTCTAAAAAAAAAAGAGTCACTGTCTCAAAAATAGGTGGATGGCGACTGAGGAAAGACATCCAATGTTGTCTTCTGGCCTCTCCATGTACATGTGTGCACAAGCACCTGCATACACAGCACAGCCACTAACCCTCTTCCTCACAGTTCTGGAGACCAGGAGCCGGAGGCCTCTGTCTGTGGCTTGCAGATGACTCTCCACTCCCTATGTCCCTACATGGTGTTTTGAAATGTATTTTTGATACAAACACAGCTCAGCTCGTGACCAGTGGTCCTGAGGAGATGTCATCGACTCTCTCAATCTACGTTGCTTTAAAGATTAATTATATTCTAATCAGCATCACCATTTAATCAGGTTTGGGTATTTCACAGCATGGGTTAATTTTCATGGCTCCTTATCTCCTTTATGAAATATTGACCTGAACAAATATGCCTAAAGGATGGAGACGTTTGGTAATGACCCAATTTTGACCATCACTTGGGAGCTGTCTGAGAGCTGTGTGGTGATGAGCAAATCACATAGCCTCCCCTTTATGAGCCTCAGTTTCTTCATTTGTAAGTAGATGTGATATTAAGGGACATGAATAAGGATGTTCATTGCAGCACAGTGCATGGGAGGAAACACTGGGTACAATCCAAATGCCCATCAGGAGGGGACTGGATAAACAAACTAAATGACTTTCATGTGGGAATGCTTTATGGTGGTTGGAAATGAATGGAATGCTCCCTACACAGCTTTATGAAATGATACTGAAAGCATATTGAAGAGGAAAAAACACTGCAAAGTATTCCAGTGTGATACCCCTCATTTCTCACTAAAAGCATGCGTAAAACTGTATTCTTATGAGGAAGATACGTTTGTGTATATACATAACACTATAAATACATATTAAAGTTATAAAAACACAGACTGTGCATAATGGTATCAAATGAAAAGTTATCACTGGGATGGAGGATAAGAAATGGGAGTAGGGAGAGCTACAAAGGGCACTTCCACATCAAAGTGGAACGTAACTTTCTGCTTTTAAAGAACTGAGCTACATATGACAAAATATTACCACATGTCAATTCTAGGTGGCAGGTATGTGGGTGTTTGTTATGTTTCCCTTTGTATTACTTTGCATGAAAAACCTCAAAAGCAAAGTAAACAAAATGGTGGAACTACTACTTGCCTTTTCTCTTAGAAATAAAATATTTGTGGAAGATTTTAGAAAAGTAAAAACTGTATAAATGTTAGTTCTATAGTAAACTGTTCTATGACTGTTGATTCTATTAGTTTTTATTGCAAAAGACCATGCCGTCTGGTAGTTCACAATTTGGAGCTGTGTTTGCTGTAGGCATGTAGTGGAGGTGGTGGATACCGATGATTGATGGTAATAATAGGGATGGGAGTATTCATAATAAGCTGAGCACTGGAGGCACACACCTTTCATCCCAGCACTCAGGAGGCAAAGGCAGGCAGATCTCTGAGTTTGAGGCCAGTCTGGTCTACAGAGAGAGAGTTCCAGGACATCCAGGTGGACGCAGAGAAACTCCGTCTTGAAAAACAATAGCAATCAATCAATCAATCAATCAAACAAAAGGAAGTATTCATAATACTGGTGGTGACGGTGGTCATAGTGATGATGACGGCTGTCTTGTGCGACTGTGATGGAGGCGGTCTTTCTGACGATTGTTACTGCGTTGCTGGTAGATAGCAGCAGCAATGGTGGTGATGGTGGTATAGATAAATGATGGTGGTTATGGAGCACTGGTGATGGTGTCTGTGGTGATGGAGGAGGCGATGGTGTTGATGATGCTGGTGGCAATAATAGTGGTGGTTGTGGTGATCGTGGAGGAGGTAGTGGTGGTGGTGAAGGTGATATGTGTCGTGAGTAGAGTTAGACTTCTGATCTACCTCTGTGCCATACCACGCACCATAGAATTTAATAGTTTGGGGCTGAGTATTTAACTCTAGTAAGACTACACTTTTCAAAGGCTGAATGACTATTCCTAGTAAACACTCCTCAAAGCTCTGCATTTTGGGCTATAATTAGTTTTTTCTATAAATACTTGTTGATTTTTTTTTCTTAGTATTTTCTTAGAACTGCAACAATATGAGAGATGACCACAAGAGGACAGCAGAGAAACACCAATAAAGTCCATCTGTGTCTCAAGACTGATGGGCACACACCATGTTCTCCACTTAGGCTCTGTCCAGGGAGAAGCATGCCCCTCAAGGGACTCATAATAGAGACATCCCAGGACTATTTGAGGTGTCACAGAGTGCCACAGAATTTAAGAGCTGTTTAGAGCCATCTGTTCAATGACCTCAGCCTTAGGGAGGACATCTTGAATGTGACTTAATGGGAAACCTTGAGCCAGAACCACCCAGATGGGTACCTTATAAATTCCCAGGTCACAAAAAACAACCATAAGAATTTTTTTTAGAATTTTAAAAAATCATTTTCTGATAACCTTAGGAATAATGTATGTTGCAGGGGAAAAATCACCTCTTCATGAAGCAAACAGTCAATGTGTGATAACTTTAGTTTCGATTCAGGTAACTCTTAAATACAAAGTCTTTGTTCTTTAAAGTTCTCCCATTAAATGCCATCATTTGTTCTAATTCATCTCAATTATTATATCACTTGTAAGTGATAACATTCATTCCTTTATTTTCAATATGCTAAACAGCTGTAAAGAATGATATCAGCAAGAAAAGCAAACCATCTATTCACACACATATTTATTCATTGAGTACTTCATAGAGTACATGTATTTATTGTGTATATAGGATGATAAAGGTACAAGTTCAAGGCAGGACATGATCCTTGAGCCAGTAGTATCAGAGAGGGCTTCTTAGAAGAGGTAGCCCCCATGATGAGACTTGAAGTAGGGAGTCATGTGATAAAAATCAGTGGGAACAGGGCACAGAACTTTTCCAGTGGTGTTTGGGATGGAAAGCAAGAACTTTCATGGGCTAGACCACTGGAGCAGTACAATGGGACCCGTTATATGATGGACAGTAAAAGTGTAGAAGAGGCAAGGCAAGCCAAAGAGTCTTGGCATAATACTAACAGGGAGGTTGGGCTCCATCCTTTGGAATGTTTTCAGTAGGTCAGCTTGGCCAGGTATAGATTTTCACAGCACTGAACCTGCTGCTGGGGATGCAGATGAGGGGAGATACTGTATGGGGAATTGTTCAGGACCTGCCAAGCTGAGGTGGTAGAGAGCAGTAAAAGATACTGGAATTCATGTATTCTTTGTCTTGTACCATAAGGTTCATCCCCAAACAACAGTTATTCTCCTCTCACTGGGTAGCTCAATGGAACACATAGTCTCTACATATGGTTCTCATACAAAAGTGATTTTGCCTTTCAGGGGACATTCAGTAATATCTGGAGATGTTTTGGGCTGCCACACACAACCAGGGTGTAAGGGAGGGGTCAGTGTTGTACATCCAGAACGTGTTGTACAGCCCAGAACAAAGATGCATATGATCGAAAGATCTACAGTACCTAGTTCAAAGAGTGTGCAAAAAAAAAAACAAAACAAAAAAAAAAAAAACAAAATACAAAGGAAGAAAGACCGGGGAGAAAACACTTAACACCTACTGAAGAGCTGGTAAGAATCACAACCAAACACAACATTAAAGGTGTGTGTGTGTGTGTGTGTGTGTGTGTGTGTGTGTGTAGGTAAACATATTGCAAATTTGAAGCAGGGATACAAGGTTTAAAATTAACGTAAGGAGAACTAATGCCAAGCATGCCTGATGAGTAGACAATGGGAAAAGGGCTATTAGAAGACAGCTAGAAAGCAATGCATTGCATCTCAAAGCAAAACCTAGTTCTTTGTGGTGTACAAGAAACATATACAGAAAATTGGAAATAGGAGTAGCAAAGGTGCCCACAGAGACAAAAGCAAGGACAGGGCAGGTAGCTCAGCTGGTAAACACAAGGACCTGATTTTGCTTCCTGGCACCACTGTAAAAACCTGTTTGTGGTGGTATGTGCTTGCAATCCCAACTGTGAAGAACTGGAGATGGCAGTAGTCCTGCAGCTCACTGGCCAGCTAGTCTAGCCTACTCAGTGAGCTTCATGTCACACAGAAAGAAAAACAATGTGAAGCATCCCTAAGGAGCAACATATCAGAGGTTGCCTCTGACTTCTTGCTTCCATAGCACCCCCCTATACAGATACATGAATGCACATAAACAAATACCTGCATATACAAACAGACACACTAAAAAATAAAAAGACAGAGTGAAAAATATCTAATTGATTTTCTAATGCCTGCCTCAAGCATTCTGGCCTTTGATGCCTGTGGAGTTGCACAGACAGCCTTATTAGGGATAAGCAACAGGCCTCGTCAGTTTATCATCTGAAAAGTGTCCACAGGTCTTAAAGGAAGAACAGAGAGGCCCGAATGTTTACCTGGGCCTCAGCATCATTCAAACACTGGCCTGCACGTATACTTTTCCAAGGGCCCAGCAAAGAAGGTGAGGAAGGTCAAGGGAGATGAGAGTCAATGACCTGTGTCACAGAAGTGTGTCACAAGGGCCCTGCCTCTCATGCATAAATGTTGTGGATGCTTAAGACATTGACTGTTGTGCCACAGCCCTAATATACTGAGTTTTATTTGTAACTCAGTATGACATGAGACCCAAAGGAAAGGAAAATATAAATGATGATTTTTTTTGAGACAGGGTTTCTCTGTGTAGCCTTGGCTATCCTGGACTCACTTTGTAGACCAAGTTAGCCTCAAACTCACAGAGATCCACCTGCCTCTGCCTCTCCGAGTACTGGGATTATAGGTGTGTGCCACTGCACCTGGCTAAATGATGATTTTAAACATACAAAACTGTCTATATTTCTATTTAAGGTGATTCTTAGCGTAGTTAACTAAAACCCTATCAGAATTAATAAAAATACAGTAAGCTGATTGATATACACATACACATACACTCACACACTTGTATACAAACACACATATATCACACATATGCACACAAACAGTAGTTTTCTATAATACAAGAATGGCTTATCAGAGAAATTTAATGTAAAAAAGATCTAATGCTTTTAACAACAATATCACAAATATTTTTACCACTAGAAGAAAAATGATATATTTAAACATTTTTAATGTGTTGAAAATTTATGGAACAAATGACTTGATTGAAAGCCAAAAACAAAGTTATAAAACACTAGCCATAGCATTTTTCCATTTGGGAATAAACACACACACACACACACACACACACACACACACACACACAGATACAGAGAGAAACAGAAAGACGAAGACAGAGAGACAGAGACAGAGAAAAAAAGACACAGAGATAGACATAGAGAGGCACACACACAGAAAGACATCGAGAGACTGAGACAGAGAGAAAGAACGAGACAGAGATAGAGAGCTAGAAAGAGAGTTTTATTCTGGATGACAGATCAGGTATGACTTGAAATTTTTTTTTTTGGTTCATTGCTCATTTGTATTTTCCACTTAAAAAAATATGTATTCACACTCCTTATTGAAGTTTCCTCAGTTTTGTCTGCCTGCATATTCACACTTGGCCATTTACCTCCAACAATGACTCCCCCTTCCTCTGGAACTCCTGCTGGGGAAATAATGAGCTATACCGAGAGGCTTGAGTTTGAGGTTATAAAGCCAGAACATTTACTGATCTATCACCTTGCTTATACAGTGGATTGTGGTTGAGCTCTCTTCATTTCTTCTTTATAGACTGAAAGGAAATGTACTATCACAGGAAAAAATGATTTTCCATGAATTACTGGGCTGTATTCTCAGGCATTTCAAGATGAACGGAGACTCGTGGCTCCAATGGTTACACAACAGAGATGGTGAAGCTCCTGATTTGCCTGATGCAAAGCTGTCAGTGTTATTGCTACCAATTTCTGGAAAACGAAAGTTATGATTTTACTGTTCTCTGATGCCAACAGGGAAAAATGGTCAGGGAGGACTTTGGGTGCTTCATTCCTTTTCTGACAGTGACTTCAGCTTGAAGAGATCTTGGGGGAGGTTTTGGTACAAGGACAAAAGCACGTAGGCTTTTCTCTAAGCCCTGACTGGAGTCCCCTGGAATGGAGCTTATAAGGAACAGGCCGTGTGGACTGTCTGTGAGAGCTGTGTGAAGAACAAGCCTTTTGTACCCTGTATCTTGTCCATCTGGGCTCAGACTCCCTACATGAACTCCTTGCGGGGAGGGGAGCCAACAGTATAAAAGCTCAAAGAGAGGTGCCCAAGGGAAAAGGGCTTTCTGTGGGAAGGCACAGGGCAACTTGATCTTTCCATCATGTGCAAAATGGAATCACAGAAAATATTTTCTGACTCTTAGCTCCAAATAAAACAGGGCTACTCCCCGAGAAAGGCTGAGCTCTACATTGAATGTATTTACTGTTCAGTTTCCCCCATTACATCCATTTTGGTTCAACTCTGCTTTATTTGGGAGGGAGTAGTGATGCAGGAGAGGGGCAACATCATATTACCCTTGGCGCTCCACAGCTGTCATTGATGAGTTAGTTCTTCTTACTGTGGTGGGTCAGGATGGGGATTAGTGGGCCATTGGGTGACCTGCTTACCTTTATCAATCCATGTTTTGGGGTTTGCACATTCACATGGTACTAGTAACACAGGAAGCCAATAGCTTAAAGTTTTTGTGGATGGCTCATTATCGAGGACTCCAGAAAATGAGCTAGGAAATCCCATTGTTTACGTGACATTTCACAGTGCATGAGGTCTGGAAGTCAGACTTGATGTCTGAGAAGCCACCTTTACTGAGCAGTTACTGTATAACAAACACATCACCAAACTGATGAAGAGGGCCCAGAGAATGACTGCAGAGCCCAGAAGTTATAGGAGTGGTGAGCATAGGCCATACAATCAGAGGGCAACTTGTAGTGGAAGAACTTTGTGACATATTAGGAGACAGTCTGATTGATGAGACAGGATTCTGTGCAGAAAACGGTATACTGCTCACCTAAGAGAATGACACAGCCAGAAAGATGCTCAGAGTCCCAGAAAACCAGTTAGCCACCAATGGCAGAGCTTTAGTTCCAAGATGGCTGGGGTTTTAAACCAGGTAACTGCCACAACCAGTTATCTATATTTACTTGGCCACACTGAGTGTCTGCTCTGGGATAGGCAAACCTTCTCTGATGCTAGACTTGCAGGCAGAAGAAGGAGGCTCTTGGGTTTTCTCTGGGCAGGACTCAGAGCTTGGGGTGGAAATGCCAGTAGGTGGGAGCCATTGAAAAACCCTGATCAGAGGAGCCAGCCTCTACCCTTCCCTCTGTGGCAGGCCCTCCTCCCTCTCTCCCAGCCCTTTCTGAACTGTTTCCATCTGTGGTTTCCCGAATAGCATATGGTGGCCACAGTTGCAGTTAGCTTTTAATGGATTAAGTGACAATGTTCAAAAGAATTTTAAATGAGAGGTTTAATTTTAGACGTCTGTGCTTCAGTAAACATCATTATTACAAGTTGAATGTCAGAGACATCAGGGAAGTAACAGTTGTCTCATCCAGCTTCTTTTCACTAGCAGAAGGAAGTGGCCTTTGTGGGAGATTCTGATGAGCTGTTTTCTTGTTTCCTGCAGCCACGCATACAAGAATAGACTGCCTTTCCACCCAGGATTGACCCAGAACCATGTGATGTTTTTCTGCAATAATGAAACAATTGATCAGGATTTTGTTAAAAGGAAGAGGTAATGGAGTAGGTTTTGGAGTGATTAAAGAGTTTTCCAACCACAAGAATTTTCCACCTGTGCTATTAGTCTGAGTTTTCTAAAGAAGCAGAAAGAACAAAACTGATTTAAAAAACATTATTAGACCCACTCACAGGGTTAGTTTAGGTAGTCCACCAATGGCTGTTTCACAACAGAAGGGCCGAGAATCCAGTAGCTATTCAGTCATGAGCATGGATGTCTCAGAAGTACTGATCTAAATGCTGGCATTCAGGAGAATTCCTGGAGAGCCTCTGGTCTTTGGTCTATAGTGGGATACCAGTTACAGAAACAGTGTAGACGGATTTGCCAATGAGAGTAGAGCAACCAGGTAAAATATAGTATATTTTGATGATCTCCATTCCCACTTCTCCCCTAACTCCTCTCAGACCCGTATCCACCTGCATACCCTCGGCATTTGTGAATTTAATCTACCAGAGCTCAGCAATTTGTGCATACCTGTGTGGAGGTGTTCACTGTAGTGTTATTATGACATTCCAAACTGAGAACAACTTAACACCTAGAAACAATTTCAATAAGGTATGCCACATCAACTAAGAAATGCCAGACAAGCGTTAAAAAGGAAGGACATTTATACATATTCACATAAATATAGGTATGTATTTATTCAGATGAACACAAATTCATCCGAGGCAGACAAATGTGATCAATATGTCACAGGAAAAGAGAAAACAAAATTTCAGAGTAGAATATATAGTGAGAGCCGTGTATACCCCTTTCCCCGTGTGTGTGTGTGTGTGTGTGTGTGTGTTGTGCAGGTGTGCATGTAGAGGCTGGAGGTTGATTTTGGGTATCTTCCTCCTGGGTCCTGCTTGTCATTTTTGGAGATCCAGAGTTTGCTTGCTATCCAGGGTAGCAAGGTAGAGGAGTTCTCTGGGTATATGGCGGTGAGTGACAGATAAGTGGCTCCAGAGTTGGAACCACTGACTGACCTCTGACTTAGACCTGTCAGATTCCAGGGTTATTCTCAGCTGATGAGGTCTGGCTAGCTGCCACCAAAGGAGGCGAGGGGCTACCTCTCCTGCACTTCCTGGCTTGAGTCCAGCCTCCTCTGCCTGCAGCTTATTGGAGACAAGCTCTCCTACCTTAGCATCTATTTCTCTGTGCCTTCCCTCACCCTGGGGTTGTGGCTAAACTATCTGAAGCTTCTCAACCTGTGGATCTTACCTGATCCTTGGCCCCTGATATCGCCTAGCTTTTTTTTCTTCATTAATTTATTTAATCACTTTACAGCCTGATTGCAGACCCCTCCCGTCTCTCCTCCCATCCTCCCATCTCTACTCTCACTCCCTCTTTCCTTCTCCTTAGAGAAGGGTACCAATCCACTCTGGTACATCAATTACAGCAGGACTAAGCACTTTCTCTCCCACTGAGGCCATACAAGACGACCCTGCTAGGGGAAAGGGATACAAAGGCAGGCAACAGAGGCAACAGAGGCAAAGATCCTGCTCCAATTGTTGAGTCATAGAACATGACCTGAATAAATAAATAAATACCTTTATCCCTACCATTAACAGATGTTGGCTATGGGATTGCTGTAAACCATCTCTATTATTTTGAGGTATGTGCCTTATATCACATGATAAAAGTCTCTCCAAATGTTTTACCATGAAGGGGTGTGCTGAGTTGTCAAAGGCCATTTCTGCATCTGATGAGATGATCATGTGGTTTTTGTTTTGCAGTCTGCTTATATGGCAAATTACATTTACTGAGTTATGTGCATTGCACCATCCCTGCATCTCTGAGAGGAAGTCTACTTGATCATATGGATGAATTTTGATGATCCTGATGTGGTCTTGGGATCAGTTTTCAAGCATTTTATTGAGCGTGTTTACATCTCTGTTCATAAGAGAAATAAGTCTGTAACTCTCTTTTTTGTGGACTCTTTATATGGTCTGGCTACCAGGTGAGTGTGGCCTCATAACAGTAATTGGGCAATGCTCCTTTTGTTTCTATTTTGTGGAGTAGGTTGAGGAGTATTGGTGTTAATTCTTCTTTGAAGGTTTGCTATAATTCTACTCTAAAACCACCTGGCCCAAGGCCTTTTTGGTTGGGAGACTTCTAATTACTGCTTCTATTTCACTTGGGATTCTAGGACTATTTCAGTTGCTTATCTGATCTTAATTTAACTTTGCTAGGTGGCATGTATCAATAAAACTATTCATTGCTTTTAAATTTTACAGTTTATTGATTTGTTATTTTGTTGTGGTGGTATGTTTTCCCTATCTCTTTTGACTTGCTGGACCAAGATTATTCATTTATTCTTTGTGGAGTTATTTTTTTGCTGGGAGGCTTAGGCTCTTGAGGTTGAGGTTTTTCTTCTATCAGCTCTTACAGAGCCAGATATGTAAATATATACTGCTTACATTTTATCATGGAACTTTCTTCTTATCTTGTAATTGAAAGTTTTGCTGGATATAATAATCTGGGATAGTGTCTGTATGTGTCCAGGCCCTTCTGGCCTTTAGTCTCCATTTAAACGTCAGGTGTTATTTCAATGACTCTGCCTTTATTTGCCACTTAGTCTTTTTCTTTTGTAGCTTTTAATACTCTTTCTTTTTTCTGTATGTTTAGTGCTTTGATTATTATGTATTATGGAGAGTTTCTTTTCTGTTTCAGTCTATTTGATGCTCTGTATGATTCTGTACCTTCTTCTTTCAGTTAGGGAAGTTTTCTTCTATGATATTGTTTAAAATTTTTTCTGTGCCTTTAGCCTGGGTTTCTTATTCTTTCTTTATTGCTATTGTTTGTAGATTTGGTCTTTTCATAGTGACCCAGGTTTCCTGGGTGTTTTATACATGGATTTTTATACATTTTCTTTGACTAAGTAATCCATTTGTTCTATCTTGTCTTCAATGCCTGAAATTCTCTCTTCCATTTCTTGTATTATATTAATGAGAATTACTTCTGAAGTTCCTGTTTGAGTTCATGAAATTTTCATTTATAGTTTCTCTCAGTTTGGGTTTTTTTTAGTTTGTACTTTATATTTCTAGAAGTGCTTTTTTCCCCATTTCATTCCACTGTTTATGTTTTCATAGGTTTCATTAATGAATTTGTTCATTTTTTTTCTTTAAGGCCCTTGAATATATTCATAATAGCTACTTTGAAGTCCTTATCTTGAGTTTTAGCCATACTGCATTAATCGGGACCAACTACAGTAGGGTTGCTGCGTTCTGCTGGAGGTATGTGGTCTTGGTTGTTACTGATTGTGTTTTTGTGATGGTGTCTAGGAATTTGGTTTTGGGCTGATTATGATTCCAAGTGTTGATATGTGGTTTTGTATCTGCTGCGTGGGTGTTCCACTTCTAGGTTTCTGTTGCAGTCTCTAGATATTAGGAATGTATGGTGGCTGTGAGCTTCCTGGTAGGGAGTGCTTCTGAGTCTCTGTCACTGTTGGTCCCAGGTAGAAAATATTTCTAGATATTGGAGGCTGATTCAAAGAAATGGGGATAGGCTACAGTGTGTGTGTGTGTGTGTGTGTGTGTGTATGTGTGTGTGTGTGTTGAAAGGGTCTACAGGAAGGAGAAAAGCTGGATGTGCAATGAGGTTTGGCAGAGACTCCAAGGAGTAGTCAGAGAGGGAGGACAGGATCCTGAAAATGTTCTGCTACAGAGGTGGGAATAAAAACAAGGAATCAGAATTGAAAGGCAGGAAGAAGAGTGAATATTACCTACCTGATTCCCAAGCCAGAGGAGGGGAAGCTGCGTCCAACAAGAGGATCATGCTACTATGATCAGGAAGGACTCTCCACTGTCTTTGAGGATCTTGGATGACTGAAATTACAGAGAGAAGAGGCTATTTGGAGATAGGTGTTATTCATTACTTTGTACTTCCTATTGGTCATCCTGGACATGGGCTGTACAATTCTGACAACTTGGAAATTAGAGTTAGAGCTGTATTCTTATCCCATTGCCTTTCCAATACAGTTGCAATTCTGTAACTACCTATGCCTTTATGCTAAAAGGCTGGGTGGGTTGGGGTTCAGCAAGCATTTGTTTATCAGAGCCATTCACAGGGTGTGGTGTCCAGGACAGAATCAATATCTGACTAGTGCAGAGATGAAAACCCTTCACAGCTTTGTCCTAGGGCTGAAGCTTCCATTGACATCTCAAGACATGCTGACTGCTGGTGGGCTCACTGAGCTGCTGACACCGAGTTAATATCAACCATAACTCCAGGTATCCTTGTGTTTAGCATTTTTATTGTTCTTTTTTTGGGTTTTGATACGTATATAGTTTGTTCCCTGTTAGCATCATTCAGTAGCAGAGTTTATAGTTCTCGTAAAACTCCAAGAATCAAATGTCTTCTGACTCTTTGGTCAGTCTGAGCTCAATGACTCTTCTAGTCAGTGTGAGGTGGGCTCTTTACAAAGCTTAGGATATCTGAGATTAGCTATTGGCACAACCATGTTGGAAAGAACTAGAAAAATTACTGTGAGAATAGATGATAGTTCTCCTACAGAATGTCTAAATGAACCAGTTATCTTGTTTCTTCACACACCTAAATTGATTCTCTCTCTTTTTTGTTTTCAAGACAGGTCTTCTCTGTGTACCCTTGGCTGTCCTGGACTCAGTTTGTAGACCAGACTGGCCCTGAACACACAGTGATCCACTTGCCTCTGCCTCTCTGAGTGTGGGGATTACAGGCACCCCCCCCCAACCTGGCTGAATAATTTTGTTTATTTTTGTTTATTTTGTAGGTCCGTTTTTCTAGGCGAGGTAGATGTTTTAGTCAAGGTTTTCAAAATAGCAAAGCTGTGTGTGTGTGAAAAGAGAGATTGAGAGAAAGAGAGAGAACCAACAAAGGAGATTTACTGATTCAATATGACCACATTATGAAGAGGAAACAAAGAAGTCATGAACAGGGTATCCCAAGTCTGTCTTTAGGGTCTTGACATGAGGTTTAGGTTTAAATAGAAAGCAAGTAGTATGCATAGCTAAATAGCCCTGGTCAAGGTGTGGGACTGCCCTCCAAAAACACAAGGTAATTTAACAAGTCAAGTCAGAAAGGTGTGAAATCTTTCAGGAAAGCAAGGTCTTTCTCTGGCTGGCTGGCACCGGGGCTCCAGCCTTTTCCTTCTCTCAACAGCAGAATGTTGGAGGAAATTATTTTTTTTCCATAGTTCCATAGTCCAAGGGAGAGACACAGGTGCTGTTCCTTTTAGAATGTCTGCCTTCCCAGCACGGTTACAGAGCCCCGTATTCTGCCTTCCTCTACATGTTATTGGAATGCCAGAATTCATACTAGTGAGCAGAGACAACAATCAAGTCTTTCAAATGTGCTTTGTTCAGAAAGCTGGCAATCTGAGGAAAGAAAAACACAATACCCCAAATGATCTGCCTTTCCTGAGCCATCTCCAGTTAGCATATCTTATAAGGAATTAGAACAAAGGCAATTAATCATTCTGAAGTTTAGTTTTCTTCTAGTCTGGCAGTCAACTTTTCCCTGAGAGTCATTTCATGTCTGCTTTTTTCCTTCCTCCTACACTTCTTCCTCATCAACATCCCCAGTGGGGGTTCCCACCATATGCAACAGTAAACAGTTATGCTGACAATAATTAATAAATTAATAAAATTAATAAAATTGAAAAGGATGTTTTGTTCTTTTTTTATTTTTTATTTTTACCAGAAGGTAAGAAAAGACATATCATAACTGAAGCAATTCCTTCTGCCCCGATATAATTTTATAAACTGTCTTAACATTTTTGTTAAATCTAAATACATTTTTAAACATCCTGTGAAAGTAATGCAATTTTTGGCAGATGAGAAACTTGTCACATCTCTCTCCCTGTCATGGTGTTTGCACATGATACACCTCAAATTGGAGCATCCTAACCCAGGGCAACACAGCAAAGTTCCGAAGCCTCATTTCGCCATCACAGAGATATCTCCAAGACTTGAAGAAAGAACAGAGCTTTAAACGAGCCATGGCGCCTTCATTAGAGAACCCATCTTGTTCCTCTGTTTGGCACCTTGAGTGGGGTGGAATGCTGGGTGTGTGTGGCTCAGGGAAACGCACATACAGGTTTTCCTTCCTATGTGTGTCAATGAGTTTTTGGAAAAAGGCCCTCATGGATATGTATGTGATCACTTTCATTTAAGCAGTTCATTTAGGCAGATTGTAAGGTCCGAAGGAGGGATCTTTCCTTTGACTCTGAGGATCGAGCAAATCTTGCGAATTCTGTTGCCTGTGAAAGACAATTCCTACCACCAGGTGGCAGCAGACCTAAAATCCTGGCTAATCTGTGTAACCGTTCTTGCACAGCTAGCTGAGCAAAGTTCACGCAGTCCCATGAACTAGGAGTAGAGAATCCCACAACCGACAAAAGCTAAGGAGACTGTCTTCGGCTTTGCCTTCTACTAACCCAGCGTGGACAGTCCGGGTCATGCATAGTCAACAGAACATCATAAAGGTTCACAAGTTGTCTGGAGTAATAAAGAGGTAGCGGGTGATCCTTAAGAACAGTTCTGACGCTCCGCCCCCGCCGCCCCCCCCCCCCCCCCACTTTATGAGGCCCAGTTTGCGTAAGTGGCACCGGAGCATCCCCTGGTGTGTCTTTGGTCTGTAACAAGTACTGAATGTCATGGAGGCCATTTCCTGGTCCCAGGGTGCCCAGGATGAGAGGCCAGGCTTGGTGCTTCTTCTGGATGCCTCCTGGAGTTTCTGCAGCCCTTTGACCTGGCTTTGTTATTCCATAGGGATGATCACATCACTTGCCTCATTCTTTTTTAATGCTTTAAAAGGGCTTGGCACACTGTGCAGAGTCAGTGCACACTCAACATGCTCTGACTTACCATTGGGCAACTCTCTGACTTGTTCTTGCGGTTTCCAAAATACCTCCCTCCTTCCTCAGAGAGCTCACCAAAATCTTGATGTTATCAGAGGCATGTGCTTAGGAACATCACACAGCTCACCTGGTGTTGTAGTTCATGCCTGTAATCCTAGCATTCAGGAGACTGAGTTAGGAGGATTGCCATGGGTTTCAGGTCAGCCTGGGTCACATAGTGAACACCAAGTCATCAGGATTATATAGAAAGACGTCTCAAAAACCAACCAACCAACCAAACAAAAAAAAAACATTGTACTGTGGCCAAGAGGTGACGACTCCTGTTACTAAGCAGGAAGTGGTTATTTTCTGAGCCTCAGTTTCCTCATCTGTAAAATAATTTGCCTTGTGTCCAAAGTAACTCCTTAAAAGGACTTTCTGTGTTCAACATCTCCTACAAAACCAGGGCTTAGATTATTCTAAGGGTTTTCCCCTATATCACCTAAGCCTCCTGGCAAGGGAAAGGGAAGAGTGGGTTTGCTCAAGAATATGGGACACCGAGGCCATCATGCAGGCATTCTTTCAGCCTGAAAGTTCACTGTGCTGACGGCTTATGTCTCTGTACTTGGGAACTGGAGCGAAATGAGCATCTTAGTAGGTGCTGTTCCTAGAAGTAGTTTCTTTCTATGAGCCTTATCTTCTCATGGCTGACAGCAGTGTCTGCTTTGATCTGCCACCTGCTGGTGCCCACATCAGCACAGTACCATATACATAATGCATCTGCCAGTGCAGGCTTGGGGGGGGATACTGCTGTGGGCACCTAGTCTACAATGGCAGCACCTGCTCTGTGAGGTACCCTGACTTTTCCCAGGATGCTAGAGACCAGTGTCTGCTTTCTGCAATTCTTCTCTGTATCCAGCTATTAGTTGTCTAACTCCACTTCTTACCCTCACCCCTGCACATGGGAACTGTCTGCTACCACAAATCCATATTCTGACCATATCATATGCTTATTGAGGAATGCTTTCAGGTATGGGGACAAGGAGCCTCTTTTCTATTATATATTGTCTTTCTTGGGCACCATATATCCTCGTTCCTACGAAAGAGTGTATTTCTTCTTCCCATTGACCAAAGCCAAATGCAAGGACATCAGTGTGGTTGAGAACCTTTCCAAGTCCTTCCCAATACCAAGACCATCACAAAGAGCCCCAGGAAGATCATCAAATAATAATCACTTCTTCTGATTGTGGGACTTCTGTGTGAGCTCCATGAATTAGAGGGTTGATTTTTTTATTCTCGAGTGAAACAATATCTTAAGTTATGAGTAGCAGTTGAAGCCGGAAGGAAGACATAAGTCTGGCACAAGTTCAAGCCAGAAAGAGTCCTAGCATAGAAGGTAAAGTAGGCACAAAGTCCCACATCTTATCAAGAAGCTTCAGGTAAATGGAAAAAAAAATCAGTCTTCTTCAGTAGAGTGACACTGGCTTTATCAACCACACTTCAGGGCAGACTCCATGCCCAGCAGTAGTTGGAATGACTTGGTTTGTTTGTTTTCTCTCTGTGTACGTTTTTCTTGTATTTTTGTCTCTTATTTGTTTTGATTTCCTTTTTCCTTTTAGAGAGAAAAGATACTAAGAACGTGAAGTTTGGTGTGTAGGGAGGTGGGAAGGATCTGGGAGGAATTGGAGGAAGGAAAGAATATGATCAAATATGATCAAAATATATTGTATATTTTTAACTAACTAACCAATTAATTAATTCACTTTACAGCCTGGTCTTAGTCCCAGCCCTTCTCACCTCCCAGTCCTGCCCTCCCTCCTTCTCCCCATCCTCTTTTCCTACTCCTCAGAAGAGGGGAGCTATCCACCATTCCTATCCACCCCAGCTGACCAAGTCATATCAGAGCTAAGCCTGTCCTTTTCCCCAGTGGCCTGGCAAGGCAGTCCTTCCAGAGGAAAGTAAGTAAAAATTGACAAGAGAGTCCATGTCAGAGAGAGCCTCCATTTCCCCTTATTGGGGTACCTACATGAGACCTAAGCTGCCCATCAGCTACATCTTTGCAGAGGTCCTAGGTCCAGTTCATGCAAGGTCCTTGGTGGTGCTTCAGTCTCAGAAGGTCCCTCTTGGCCCTGGTTAGTTGACTCTGTTGGTCTTTTTGTGAAGCTTCTGTCACTTCCAGGTCCTGTTCTCCTTCCCTCCACTTTTCCACAAGGCTCCCTATGCCTTGCTCAATGTTTGGCTGTGAGTCTCAGCATCTGTTTTGAGATGCTGCTGGCTGGAAACTCTGCTTGACTCCTGTCTGCAAACATAGCAGAGTATTGTTAGTAGTGTCAGGGGTTAGTTCTCTCCCATGGGGTAGGTCTTGGGTTGGGCCAGGCATTGGGTAGACTTTCCCTCAGTTTCTGTTATATCTGCTCTATCTGTATCCCTACACATCTTGTAGTCAGGGTGAATACTGAGTAGAAGTTTTTGTGGCTGGGTTGTGCTCCTCACCCTCTACTAGGAGACTTGTCTAGTCAGAGGTTGTCATCTTCCCTCTCTGTGACCCCTGCTACTAGGAGTATCTGCTAGAGTCCCTGGGAGCCTACCCTGATTTTGGTCTCAAGCTTGTCAGAAAGATGCCCTGGCTCACAGTTCCTCTTTTCTCTGAAGGCCATCTGTCCCCCTGCCCCTTCTCCCCCCAGGTCTGATCACCCTTGTAACTCTCCGTGTTTCCTTTCCTGCTTTGTTCCCTCTCCTCTGCCTATTCTATTTCTCTGTCTATTCTATTTCTCCTTCTGAATAAGAGTTAAGCATCCTTCCTTGGATTATCCTTGTTACTTATCTTCTTAGAGCCCTGCATTGTTGTATGTTTCTCCTATACTATATGGCTAAAATCCACTTATAAGTGAGTACATACTATGAGTGTTTTTTTTTCTGGTTCTAGTCAAAATATATTGTACAAAAAATTTTAAACAAAATATTTTTTATTACTCATTGTATTTTGAACATTATCTTTCCTTTCCCCATCTCCTTCCAGATATATGCCCACTTCTGTACCAACTCAATTTTGTGTTCTTCTTTTTCTAAGTACAAAGAGACCCACTACTGCTGCTCATATACTCTTAGGTATGCGGACAACTGCATCCTTAAAAGCTCACGGATCATCAAGGATGAAGGAGCAAAACAAGGGTAAGAACCAGGCGTGGCGGGTGACTTCAAGGGGACTGTTTTCCATGCACAATTGGGCAGTTGCACATATGAACTCAGCAGCCGTGACAGCATGTGCGGTATCTGCACAAGGTCAAGCCTTACAGAACAGAGCATGGCAATGGAGAGGTAGATGTGAGCTCCCACCCCTGGCTGAGGAGCTATTGGCCATTGCTAGTTCCCGGGAGAAGGAAAGTGAGTTTCCCTTAATAGAAAAGTTTTGGACCTGTGACTGCCTTTCACCTTACACCATTAACAAATGACCTCTGTGAGTGCCGAGTTAGCTCTTTGGCTTTTCATTTTTCTCTCAAGGTTTCAGCCTAGTAATTTTCCATTTATCAGTTCCCTTGAAAGAGAAGCTACTTAGATGTTTTTGTTATTGAATTTAGTGCAGGGGGTTGAACCTAGGCCTTTGTTCATGCTAAATGCAGACTTATTACCAAGTTGTATCTCCCTATTGTTTGATTTTCAAGGAATTTAGGGGAAGTTTTGTGTAGAATTTTGGAATTATTTGGCCTATTAGCAGAATTGGAAGTTATTGCTAAGCCTGAGTTCCAGTGAATGAAATGAGGCATAACTGGTTTTATGCTTTGGGGGATAGAGCTGAAACTTATCAATAAAATAATGTAACTGCTTATAGCTTCTATGTGCAGGCTCCTCTGCTAAGTGCCATAAGCACAACGGAAATGAATCTGCTGGAGTGCCCACCCTCCAACCACTGTGGACCAGCTTGGCAGACACTCCACACACTGCTGCTGTAAAGCAAACTATCCTAAAAGGCAGGTGTAGACAATAATCTTTGGAAGCCCACATCTGCCTCTTGGTATTGTGGAAGCTTCAAGCAGAGGAGATTGTCAGCCCAGGTGTGGAAGAAGGGCTATGCTAGTCAGATTGAGGATTGGAGATACACCGAGAGATCAACAGTCAGCAGATGATTTCTTCCAGGGGACACAGAGAAGCCTAACACAGTTCACTCAGGCCTCGCACACACACACATGCCTTCTCTGCTATGTCTGATTTGTAACAAATCTGGGATGTAGATCTGGCTGAGAAGGGAACTTTGCCGCAATGTATTCTTAACTATACTGTTAGCATAGTTCTACAGGGTGACTTGGACATTAGAAGAATGAGCAATGTTGATTTCTGAAGGTATTTCTATGGGGATGGGCACATGAGTCATGCATATTTAGAATCCCAACTGGCATTCCTGTGGCACATTAGCAAAGGTGGTTAAGTCAAACAATTATTTCAGAGCTGGAAAAATGGCTCAGTGGTTAAGGGCATATATTACTCTTCCTGAAGACAAGAGTCCAAGTCCCAGCACTCACATCAGGAGACTAACAACTGCCTGCAATCCCAGCTCCAAGGGAATCTGACACCTTTGACCACTGTGGGCACTTGTATTCATGTACATACACACATCACCATACGCGTAATTAAAACTATAAAAGTAAATCTTACAAAAGGAATTACTCCAACAATAACAACAACAACAACAAAAGTGTTCTTGAGGAAATTATTTGACCTACAGGTTGTCAGAAGCTCTGTACGGCAGGCCTTACTACGATGCCAGGTCCTGCAACCAGCCTATGACTCCCATGTGTTTTCTCTGACACGTTTATCTTGGTTGTGGTGCTTCTTTGGCTCAGAAGCCTGTGAAACTGACTCATCTTTCTGTAGACAACCTGAGAGTTTCTGAAAAAAAAAAAAGATACTGAGGGGAGGAAAGCTTGCAAACCAACTTTGAGTTTTCAAGTCTAACCATTAGTGTAGGAGGAGTTCTTAGATGCACAGCATTCCAGTGTGATGAGTATTCTCCATTATTCCACTGAAATACCAACGGGAGGATTTCCCCCCACCATTTAAAACTTCACCCACTCTCTGCCTCCTGTAGTTAGGGCTACTTCAGGAGAGGAGAAGAGGGTTTGGCTTGCTTTCTTTTGCCATGTTGACTTGGAATTTGAGACCCTGCGTATACCAATTGCCACCACCACCAGTCCACCAGTCCACTCTTGTTTCCAGAGTGGTTAAGTGACATCACCAATCCAAGTATCATTCCCAGGCATGTTGTTTTATACTTTTAGTCCATGTTTGTCTCCACCATTGTTATAATGTGTGTTATTATAGGTATTCAAGCTTCGTGAATAAAATAATGTTAATGATATAATTGAACTTATTTTTTTCCCACTGTCTTTATTACTCACTTCTTTCTTTTCTTCCTATGTGTTTTTTTATTGTCTTGGTAATTGATTTCTATGTTTTTCAGTCTGGCTTTTGAAGTAATAGATGCTTCCGTCTATAAATGTTTATATCTAATTTAAATATATCTACATCTACGGTGCATACAGAATTAATTTTATTGAAAATGAAAACTTTATTTCCGTTGCCAAAAACATGACAGGTGGCTTAATGCATCATGACATTCCCTGAATACCCACCACTTTTGCTATCGTTATGTAGAATTGTAGTCTACCTCTTAATAAGAAATAAGAGGCTTTTAAAAAAACATGCAATCAAATTTATCAGCATATCTTGATACTGTGCAGCACAGTTTGATACTGTGTTTCATCGTTACTTCTGACATGCCTTCTATCTGTGCTTACAGATTCTTTAAGACAGCCTTGTAGTGAAATGTACACTAGAGTCAACCAGTGAATGTTTAAAATGTCTTTATTTTTGTTCTTTCCCTTAAAGGATGCAGTGTTTACTAAGAATAACAATTTTAGGAAATATGTTCCTCAATAACCTTCTGGCTCAATTATTGCTGAGATGTCTGGATCAGTCTGCCCATCAGCCTGCTGGGAAAATGTTTTTTTCTAGTGTCCGCTGATATTGCTTCTGTTTCGGCAGCTCCTCAAGGAGGCTATCTTCCCTCTGCCCTTGCCTTTCCTATCTAATGTCTTTATTGCTTCATCTCAGAGTTTTTCTCCTTCTGAATTTTAAAGCAGATTCTAAAGATTGCTTGTTGTCCACAAACATTTTATTTCTGGTCAAATCATTGCTACTCTTTACACTTTTATTTGTGTGATACAGGTATTGATGGCTGTATAAAAACAATTTCCATAATTTTTTAGTATAAACAGTGATTATTTTGTATAATCCTTGCTGATTTTGAGTCATGTGTTTCTTCAGGGGAATGGCTTTTTTTGTGGTTCACCAAGTCTGAGGCCTGAGCTAGGAAGAACTGATTGCTTGGAAGTGCTTTGGCTCTTGAGAGACCAGAATCTTTACTCACATGTCTCGAATGTAGGAAAACTACGTGGCCACATTACATAGAAAATTTACCCAAACATCTATTTTTGACTTCTTCCTGTGGCTTTACCAGTATCATGGAGACGAATCCCAGTGCTCCCAACTACAACGCAGATTTATTCTACGTACAAAGCTTACATCCTAATGGGACCGAGAAGTGCTGTAGACATTAAACGTGGGCAGCCTGTCCTCTCCGCGGAGCCCACTGGGATGTGATCACCAGCTGCTACTTGTGCTATGTATTTGGATGTCTATAAAGGGAAAGCCAGTCCATTATCTATCATTTGGAGTCAGCTATTTCGTCATTAAAATTTGGACAGATCCACTGACAATAAAGCACTGTATGGCACATATTCTATTTGGGGTAACATACTTTCATGTAACATTGTTTGTTACTGAAAATGGGTCTAAGGACTACAGGTTTGTACACTTCAATATACAGGAAGCAGCTGAAAGAGCTATTAAAAAGCTTAACGAGAGGCTTGGAAAAGGTTACACAGTACCTCCTGAATGACTTAAGTCTCTTAAAGAACAAGGAGTAGAAGGTGGAGCATGGGCAAACACGTTCAACAATGTGTACATCAAGAATTTGGGAGAAGAGATAGGTGACTAATATCTTAGGGATGTCTTTTGCAAGTTTGGACCTGTCTGTAGTGTGAAAGTAATGACTGATAAAAATCCTAAAGCTGTGTGTGTAAGCACAAAAACACACAGGAAGCTGTGGGTGAGGTGGAAAGACAACTCATGTGAGCCAAGCGCAGAAAAGTGTGAAACAGAAGATGGAACCTTAGAGCAAATCAGAACAGATGAATCAAGATAAGAGGGTCAGATGCCCTTGTAATTCCTTCTGTAAAAAGTCTGGATACTGGTGCTATTGATAGTGAGTGTCTTGGGAGGTTTCTCCAGTCAGTGAAAGCGGGAGTGGAAGGGTTATGGTGGAGGGTACTTGCAGCAAAGGTTTTGTGTCTTTCTCTTCCCCTAAAGACACCACTAATACAGCTGCAGAAATGAGAGGTAGAGCTGTGGTCATGAAGCTACTGTATGTAGCTGTACCTAAGAGTAACCAAGCATATCAGGACTATTTCACAAAGGATGGCAAGAGTGGGAGCTGTGCCCAACCCTGCCGTCAACCCTCACCAGCCAGCATTTCCTCCAGGTTTCTCCATCACAGTTATTCCATAGACCCAGAACCGAGCCCTCTGACTATCACTCTAGCCAAACTGCTTAACCGGATCCTCACTTAACTAGTTAAGGTGCCAAACCTCACCCATTCTGAGCTTTGCCCAGTGCTATCTGCCCAGCTGCTTTGTTTTGTATAGTGAGACTAGTTCCCTCACAGGTGCCACAAGTTATGTTAATGCAAGTCATGGTAATTCAGCACTTCTGCAGGTATTCCTCCTGCCCACACTGTTTCCCAGTATAGATTCCCTATGGGAGTCTGCAGTCTCCAGTAACTTCTTCATGATTAGCTGCGAATCACTGTGCAGCAGGATGCCATTATTGCCCAAGATCAGGAATCTTTGACTGATTTCATGTTAGCATCTGTCCCCCACCAAGAGCAAAAAGCTGGGTGAACAGCTGTTTCCTCTTACTCAAGCCGCACACTTTCTTCTTGTTGGTCAATCACTGCCTTGCTGCTGTATATTGATGGCTCCGAACTCTTTCATATACTTGAGTTTCCAGAGTCTCTCCACTGTAAGGCTGCTGCAACTGTACTGCAAGGCCACCAAGCAATGTGTCTGTCCAGAAAGCTGAACTACCCATTCATAGTCTAGCTGTTTTAAACAGATCAGGGACTGAGAAAGAAGCCTGGACTTCACTGACAAAAAATATCTGAACACTGAAAAACAGTAATACGAAAATCATTGAAATTATAAAATAAATTTGAACCAGAAGAGATATGTTGCACCTTACAGTCTGAGCAAATGGCAGGTCCAGAAAACAATGTTAATTTTAGAATTATTTTATTTAAGCTTAAACAAGGGGTTTTGGGAGAAGGAGGGATGGCTCAGTGGTTCCGAGCATGCACTGTTCTTAAAGAAGACTGGAATTCAGTTTCCAGAACCCATGTTGGGTGAGTCACAACCACATGTAAGTAACTCAGGCTCCAGGGGAATAAGATGTATCTGGGCACCAGCACTCACCTGTACTTAATCCTCCCTCATAAACCAGTATGAACCACATAAACCAGTAAAGGGAAGGAGGAAGCAATGCACTTAATAAAAGACTTAAATAAAAGATGTGAAAAGTTAATTAATAGTAAAAGAATCTTAAAAATAACCTAACGAATAGAGGTCTGGAGAGTTGGGTTAGCAAGTAAAGTGCTCATTATGCAAATGTGATGAAAATTCGTAAGCACCAGGTAGGTGTGGCCACCCACTTGTAACCCCAGCACACAGCAGACAGGGGCTCCCTGGAGTAAGCTCTGTGTTCAAATTAGATTCTTTATCTCAGATGTAGTATGACATCTGACTTCAGTCTTCAGCCTCTACATGCATGTAAACATGCAAACAGGCTTATACATATGCAAAAAATCATAGAAAAACACAAGCAAGCAAGCATCTCACATAGTATAATATAAGAAGATGGTTGTTTTACAGTGTCTGAGGAAATTTTCTTTTAGGCAATATACACATATATAAAGTATCCTGTCCTACCTTAGGTTGCTTACACAGTTGGAGGCAGCGTGGGCTAACAGTGGCTGTCTGCATGGTAGACAGAGATCCCTGTAGTTCCTCATAATAAAAAGCTGGAAGCTTCCAATGAGGGGGATATAGTGGTGGAAGAGCAGAATTTGCATGTTCTGGCTGGCTTCTTCCTCTCTCCATGTTTAGTCTACCTGGACCCCCAGCTTATTGAATCCTGCTGCCCACCTTTAGAGATGGTTTGTCTTTCTCCTTCAGTTATTATCTGAGTGTAATTAGAAAATGTCCTTGCAGGCCAACACTATAGCGTGGAACTTCTCTCTGTTGCACCACCCAACTCGACCAAGTTGATAAAGGGTAATCATCACACGTCCATCTCTTGTCAACTTGACACCCAGGCCTGTCACCCTAAACTATAATTAATCTCCAAATAAAGACAATGACGAGGGCATCATTCCATTTAACATTCTATTGCTGTCCTGCATGCAACAGAAAACTTACTAATTCTTTCTTTGATCTGGTAGGAAAGTTTCTGCTGGGTGCTTACTCTTCTGAAATTCTCTATCTTAAATATGATGAAGCAGACTTATTAACACATACTGATTAGCTCAATTGATGTTATGTGATAAAAGAGTAAGGGGAAAGAAAATGAGAATATCTGCTAAATACAGTGTATACATGAACAGCAGTATTTTTAACAAATAGGGGATAATGCAATCACAACCCTCATGTCTGTAGTTGGTCATAGGGAGGTTTGTATGAGTGCAGATGCTTGTAAAGGTTAGAGAGGTTGGATTCCCCCTGAAGTTGGAGTTATGGTGAGTTTTTATTTTAAGCTGGTGTTTTGGGTGCTAGGAAGTGAGCTGGGGTCCTCTTAACCACTGAGATATCTTTTTAGCACCAATTAAAAAATAGGTTGCAGGTTCAGCTCTGTAGCTGAGCAAGCTTGAATGGTTGGTGTGATGCAGTCTGAGTATAGCTGCTGCATGCTGTGAGGAGAGTTCAGACGAGTTCCAAAGTCACAACATGAATTTAATTTAATTCTGGGAGGTTCCAAGATGGCGGCGACCAGTGTGAACCTTATGTAAGGGGCAGAAGATCAGAGACTTGCAAAACCAGTGAGTAGACAGGAGGCTGGATCCAAAACACCGACTGACCTTGGTGCTTCCTGCACTGGAGGGAGCATCCAGAGAGTTGGAGACTATCAGATCAAGGTCCCCCATGGCTGTCAGGGTGCAGGAGTCATGAGCTTTGAGCCCCTTGCCCTTTCCACATATTCAAGAAAGTGCAGGCCCTCAGGTCCAGAGACCCTTGGCTCCAGGAGACAGACATCAGCTCATCTCGTTAGAAGCCTGAGGTTATGAGAAGATTGAGGTCCTATTCTAACAGTCACTGCGAGAGAAAATTCAGACTCCCTCTTTCTTTTGTTCCATTTAGGTCTTCACTATTAGACACCCACCTCATTGGGAGGGCTATCTGTTTTATTCACCAAGTAAATATTACTCTTTTCTGGAAACAGGCACATGAAAAATAGTATTAAACTAGATATTTAAGCATTCCATGGCCCAATTAAATTGCCACATGAATTTAGCCATCATGAGACTGAACATGTTGTGCAGTCATATGGCACTAGCCTAGAATATACCAACCTCTAGGTTTGATCTCTACTGTTGCAAAACCAACCAAACAGAGACCAAAAACGATCACAAACTGATGGAGTGAGGTCTGAGTTTAGGGAAGGCAATCTGCATTACTCATTCTACTAAAGTGAATGTTAATCTCATTCACGAATGCCCTCACAGAGGCCCCTCAAATTATGTTTGAGCTGTTGTCTAAGCTCCCTATGGACGAGTCACATTGACAGAATTAATCATCCCTTTGACCAATCAGTTAAGTCCAGGGTTCAATTTTGGAAGGTTTGTTCAGCCTGTGTTTGCGTGAATCAAAAAAAAGAAAGAGAAGAGAGCTTGTGGCTCAGGACCACACAAATTGTTCAAGGAAAAAGGAGTTCAGAGTTTGGGGGTGGGTGTTGAAACAGCGAGAGATAAGAGCTAGAATGTTACTCAAGGAGCATGTGCTGAAGTGACTTGGATTCTGTGCCAGGCAACGTGTCCTTTTCCCAGCATGTAATTAAGGGCTCTAAGCAAGGAGGGTGCACTCAGATTTGCATTTTAGAAAGGTCTCCAACCTGCCTTCCTATATTGGGCCGAACGCTCCCAGTATTCATTACTGAAATGCCAACCTAAGTGGGCCTTGGAAAGGCTAAATCAAAATTGTATCTGTGAGGATTGTCAAATATAACCCTGCTCTTACCTGTAGTGACAGCTGAGTTCTAGGATGTGCAGAGCCACAGCGGCTGGCATGGTGTGTTCTTCAGTCCCGTGGAGACAGACTCTCCTTTACTGGGTGAACTCCATTTAGAGCTTGTGGCACTTCTACAATGAGGTTTATTTGGAGGTAAACCAAGTCAGGATCTGCTCCCTCTGGCCCTTGCTGTAACTTCTGTGACTTCCTTATGCATCAGGGATACAGACCAATCACTCCACCAGTCATCCTCCAGGCCATGCCTGGCTCCCCCTTCCTCTCTAGCCTTTGTCTCATGTTCTAATCAAAGCAGCCACTTTTTCTGTTCAACCTCGTGTTCTTTCTAGTTCTTTTGGCCCCGCCCTTTCCTTGGCCTGAAGCATTTTGTCCCATTCCTCAAAGCAAGGGTTTCCTCAAGTCTTTCAGGTCTAAGATTCAGTGTTGCCTCCACCAAGGAGTTTCCCTCTGACTACATTATCAGAGCAAGTCACCCGTTTATTTTGTCATCACAGTGTTTGCTTTTATTTTTTCTTGGGTCCTTTGGTAATCTGTAATCATTTCACCTCTGACTGCATTTGATTACCTGTCATCTTCCTCCCCTGCTGAAATGTAGTACCACAAAGGCACGAATATTGACTTGTCTTGCTTACCATCAAGTATCTACCAGATTGAATACTGCTTAGTGAGAAATAAGCACCTGATAAACACTTGCTAATTAAATGAGCAATACCAAAATGATATTCAGTCTGAAGTTTATGAGAGTAGCCTAATTATCACTATAGTCAAATACTCACAATTAGACATGACCAAGAGGCAGAAAATGGGAAAGGGAGAAATAATTGCAACATTGTCCAATTATATCACTTTTACAAATATTAGCTTATCTAATGAGAAATGAGTAGATCATCTGGAGACCCACATTCTTTTGCAAGAGATTGGTATTTTCTTCTGCATGTCTAGAGAAGGTCAGATAGTTTAAGGTCAAAGGACCCTCTACTTCCATTCTCCAACAATGGAGTAAACATTCATGATTAGTAATAACCATGTCCAAGTAGTGAGCAATGTCTATATCTGAGCACATTACATAACAGCCAGATTGCATTGTAGGCACTGTAATTTACCTGGCTGGAATCTAAGACTCATAGAAACCAAATGCCTTCCTAAATGCTGAAGGTGACAACAGCGAAATCTGAACTCAGGTCTGCCTACTTCAAAAGACCACACACCTTTTACTAAAACCATGTGGAGAAACTACTACCAGACAGCTTTGGAATTTGTATTTTCCCCTTTGGTGGATCTATTTCTGCTGCATTTCAGTCAAAGAGTAGGTAACTATAGTTGAATGGGACCAATCCTTAGGGACCAGTGTTTTCTAATAGAATAAGGTTTGGTGTGTGTTCTGGAACGTAATAGCTACTTCACAAATATCTGATGTTAATTTTTTTATTTAGGAAAGATAGAGAGAAAGTTATTTTTATTTTTATTTTTTAACACAACTACAGAAAAAAAAGAGGCCTGCAGAAGGAATGGGAGATGGGGGTAGGGGGAAACGTGTGGTTGTTTCTATCTCAATGGTTCTCTCCTAGGAAGGGCTTTTGCCCCTGGACGAGATTTGGCAGTATCTAGAGACAATTTGGGTCCAATGGGTATAGGTGAAGGATGCTTTAAACAGCCTGAGATACACAGAATAGCCCTTCAACAGAACAGCACCTGTCCAAATGTCAGCAGTGTTGAGACTAATGAGGAAAGATACAATGGTAGAGAATGGGACAGGGTGGCGGAGGTCCTTCACATTTCTGCCTTTGCATTCAGTGTGTGAGAAAGAAAGAGGTGAGAGGAAAAAGCAGGGACAACGATCTTTCTGTCAAATAGTTTTTACAATGGAGTACGTCAGGTGCCAATATTACGTACCATTTTCAAGTAGATGTGCTCACAGACTGAAAACCCATCAGCAGGTTTTCAAACCGAGTTGGGGAGTCACTTTGGAGCAGACATTCTTCGTTAAGAGTATTCTCCTTGATCCCTCACTAGGAAACGGTGGGAGCAGGGAAAGGAGTGTCTTGCTTGCAGTCCCCCAGAAAGAAGAACGTTCAGTAAGCCCTTATGGGATGGTGACTTACTTTGAGACGTGATTTCGGGAGAGCAAAGGGGAGGAAGAAAAGCTCACCAGGACTGCATTTTTGAGTTGGTCACTGATCCACTGAGAAGTAGGAAACAGGGCTGAGTGGATCTATGAATATGTCTAGAATGTGGGATTGCTGCGCCACTGGACAGGAAGGAAAAGTGGTACTTCATTGGCAGCGATCATTGTCCCTAATTATCCAGACACATTGAACACATTCTGACATGGCAGGGTATAGTGTTTAGAGTGTGTCCACTAGATGCAAAAGCGCAGAGTACTTGTCAGCTGGCTTTTGTTCTCTTCTGGTCAGGGTTACCACCATGGAATGTTAATGTTTTTCTAAGTCAAGGTAAGACATGGGGTTGAGTGCTGGGTGAATTCCCATGCTGAACCTGCAGGGAAACCCAGAGTCAGACAGGAGGAGCTCTGTTGTAGCCTAGGCTGGATTGTGTCAGGTATTTTGTGTGTTCTCCAGAATTCCCAAACCTTGATCCAGTGGCTGCTTGGCGTGGCGACTTACCTCTTTATCCCAATGAACTCTGCACATTTACTTCACTTGCCATGTGGGCTGGGTCTTGCTGCATTTGTCCCCTTACCATTATCTCATGATGCAGAAGAACTAAGACTACCCCAGCATGTCTCTGTGTTCCACATATACTCCTCTGAGACCTTACTGCTACAACTCCATTTTCTAGGGCCCATCAGGGACAATATACCTTGGCAATATGGCAGTTGTGTTACTTACTTTCTAATCAGTTGGTACCTGAATCCAAAAATGCCTAGATAATCATGTTAAGGTCCCACTTCAGTGGAATGTTAACGTGTTCCTGGTTAAGCCTCCCCCTAGATGTAATCTCGACAACCCAATTTAATTATAGAAGCACGCGCCCAGCAAGAAAGTCTTTGGGAATGAAGGGAGAGATATCATTGGTACTTCTGCCTTTAGGATTCTGGAACAAACACATTCTAGATGTTGGGTCATTACAGTAGGTGTAGCCCTTGGTTTGTAGCACAGATAGTGAATTGTAGAGGGAAGACACTAAATTCTACAGGTGTTGTCCCTATTCAGCCTCTTACTCAGTCTTTTCAGAAGACTTTCATTGTCTTCCTAGGATGTAGTAAATGACCACCACATACTCAAATGTCTCCTTTGTCATTTAAAAAAATCCCTTGAAGTGAAAAAATATTATTTAAGGTGGTTTTGTGCCAGCCTAATGTTCTGTGAATCCTTACAAGGGGGTACCATAGGAGGTACATTAGGTAGGTAAACTAATCTACTGTATGGATTAGGTGACAATTTCAGTAAGGTTGAGTTATGGTACCCTGCAATATGGAGGGGACTGTTTTCATTATCCTGGTATCCATAGTACACGGCTAGTGGTCTTAAGAGATTATGCCACATTAAAGGCCCTGTCTGATAACAGGACAACTAAAAACTACAGAGGGAGTTATATTGTGTTGGTTAGAGAATGCCCAAGACGAGGCATATAATATCTGTTCCTGCTTCTGTGCCTTCTCCATTTGTGAGCCATTGCTTAAACACAGCAGAGAAAAGCTGGCTCCCATTGACAGACAAAATTTGGCAACTGAATCTCCCTTTGTTGTGCATTTTTGGATAGGCAATGATGTGAAACAAAATTCTTCAAACTGTGGGCACAGGGTTTCCCATTGAGGTTCGCTATGAATCTCCTTAGACCTAATTATGAACATAACATTTCCAGTGTAGTTTAGTACATACAAAAGCATAAACTTACCCTAGCTCTCTAACTTAACAGTTGCTCAAAATCCCAGTAGGAACCCAGGTAAGCTGCGTAGTTTGCCAGAAGATGTCCTCAAACAGGAAGTGGTTCTCTGCTTCAGATGACATGGTTTAGACCTAGAGAGCTAGAGGTTTTAGCTGCAACTGTCCCGTTGTGTTTGCCAGAAATTCCGAAGAGCATCCTTGCTCACCATAGATTTTTCTAGCCCTATTAGATTTTTCCTATTGGGAATGAGTATCTTGGAAGTTGGTACAAATTCATGCGAGCTTGGTTCTGCTAGAGAATCCTGTTTCATTTTTGCCTAGCTCAAAGTAGGAACACTTCTAATAGATCTATTATTTGGCTTGAAATAATGTTCTCAAGGGCTCTTCATGATCCCTTCAAAATAAAAAAAAAGAAAAATGAAACCCTTAAACCTCCAAACAAACACTATCCCCCCCCCAAGAACATATTGAAATACATTATCAGTGTTAATGTGGGCAAGAAACAACAACCTACATTAGAGGGAATAACAGATTCTTTGGGTGGGGGTGGGGAGAATCAGGCAGGGTTTCCCTGTAGCTCTGGCTAGCCTGGAACAAGTAGCTCAGGTTGTCTTGAAACTCAGGAATCCAACTGTTTCTACCTTATAAAGGTAGCGTGTACTATCACACCTAGCTTGAATAACAGCTTCTCCGTGTGATATTTTTGTTGCTTAGACGTCAGAGAACAGAAGGGGGTAGTCAGAAAAGGAGAGGGAGGGACGCGGCAGGAGAACTTATAGAAAATGCTTCCCAGAAGGCGGAAACCTGGGTCTAGTTCTCAAACTGGGCATCTTTACTGTGTGGCTGGGTGTAAATCACTTGAACTCTCCCTCACTCTTGATTTTTCTCACCTCTAAAATGGAATCGGTGAGATTTCTTGCCTCTCAGGATTGTGAGACTCCAAAGGGAAAAGGTGCAGAGGTGTCACTGCTAGGGACAGAGAAAGCAAGTGCCCAGGCCTCTATATTTACATTTTCACCCCACTGGCCATCTCTCCTTTGGTCTCTGTTAATTACATTGTCCCAATACAATGAAAGCTAGGAAGGTAAAAGGAAACTCAACATGACACAGATTTCCTTGTTAACTCAAGTACATGCCGCCCTCAGGAGCATGGGTCTGCAATTTTTTTTCCGCAGCATTACTAAGAAGGCAACAAGAAGGCCCTGGTGCCTAGCAACCCATATCCAACTGTACTGTGAATCCTGTAATGAGGACAGGGCAAGGGGTTATATCCACAGGTGTAGGAAAGGCATTTCTCAAGAGCAAAGGCTCATTTATGCACTGTCAAAAACCTCTGTTTAGCTCTCCACTTCAGGGTTTAGACAGTCAATGCCAAGGCTGTTAGCCAAGGGATGTCTCTACAAGTCTCTATAGATGAAAAACATTATAGAAAATCAATGTACAACCTTTATTTTCCATTACAACTCAGGCACACTGCCCCAGACACAACCAGCGAACCAGGCGATAATGATTAGGGCAGCAGTGAGTGCAGTTCAGGCTGTTTGCAAAGTCAGAAACACTGTTCAGTGTTCATGCAGATGGGCCCACTCAACATTAATTTGTTAGATGATTATTCCCCAAACAAATCTCAGTTTTCTTCATGTACAGCCCATGATTGTTAGAGCAGATTTTAATACATGGCTTTCAAAACTAATGTTCCAAACACTTTAATTGAGCATTTGGCTAAATAAAAACACTTCAAATGTTTTCTCCAGCCTTCTGCTTTCATTAGAAAAATCTTGATTTGTATTATAGGAAAAGATGACACCCCCCCCCGTGCTTTGTTGACACATACTATGGGTGAAAATGTGTTAACGGTGGAAAAGCCAAACCAGGTTATAATTTGGTTGGAGTTGAACTTTGAGTTCTACTTGGCTTCATGCATCTGCAGATGAATCATTTTGCTGCTCTGAACACAACTTTCCCTAACTGTAAAATAAGCCATAGCATCTACAAGAAATTAGTGACCTTAGTTGCTCTCAGAGAGATAAAGCAATTACCTGGGAACAAGTTTTAGACATTAGGTGCTGTATCTGATTGATGCTGTGCTTTATTGGACTGGTACTTTTCCAGGTACCTTGTATACATTTTTATCCTATGAATTTTACACAGTAGACATTTACTACCTATTCACCATGCAAACAAATACTTTAAATGCAGTAAGTCCATGGACTATAACGGTATACATTTCCTCTCCAAAGAAAAGCCTGTGATATTATTTGTAGTCCAGAATTCTATATTCTTAGGATGATTCATGGCAACCCCTTCATTTATCATCCTTACAAACTAATAAATAAGATTTTAAATGTCCTATCTTTCTAGAAAGCCAAGTAAAATGACAGTTGAAGCATTCCGTTCTCATTCAGGTCATTAATAAGTGTGAAAAGGGCCGATTCTGTTCGTCAGAATGAAGCATCCATCCTTATTAGCGGAGGCACAGGAGATGGTGACACTGTCATCTAATTGCATCTTCTTAATCCATGACAGCACTTGCAGGGGCATCCAAGATGTGCCCAGCCAAGGACTGTCTTTGGGTCCAGGACAGCACACAGGATTTTTATTGCCATCAAATGGAAATTGGTTTATTTAATATAATAAATTACGTTGCTAACTTAATTTAACAGGAAATGCCTGCCATTTGGGACCTATGAAATGCTGGAAAATTCAGCACATGTGCTTAAACTTTGGCTTATGGGAGGAGGGAAATAGAAGATATGTATGTGATATTCACACACATTTTCACAGATGTACAATAGAGAGAGACTGTGCCTAGCACAGGAAGAAGCGAGATGAGGAAAACTGACGGCAATGTCTCAGAAGCAATGACTTGCAAGAGCCTCAATTTAAGTTACAATTTCCCAAGTCTATCATAATAAATTTTTAGGACCATGTTCTGCATTTTAAATAAGAATATATGGAAAGAAAAATGCATACTTATGTCAGGTGTGTGTGTGTGTGTGTGCGCTCACGTGTGTGTGTCCTTTTGACTTCTAACCACGGAGCATCCTCTTGTATTTGTTTTTCTAATTTAAAGCCCAAGAAACATTCTGGTTGGTCACAATTAGCACTGAAAAAGAGTTTTGTAGCATCTCAGGGCCGATATGTATATATATATTGAATCAAGTAAGGCCTGTGGAAAGAAACAGTTGCAGAGAGATTGGGTAATTCACCTGGTACCAGGTAGACATAGAAGAGCAAAGCCTAGAACCTGTTCCATGTGCTTAATGATTCTGAAGAACTCTAAACTCTTCAGGTGAATGAGGAAACTTTCTGGCTATGAAACAATAATTTGAGGTATCATAGAGGTAAAGGAAAGGTCAAGTTTTCATAGAAGAGGCTGAGAAAACAATAAAAATAGAGCTTGCAGATGGAAGGCTTTATCCTGGGCAGTTCCTGTCTCCAAATTTCATTATTTGAATACTTCCATCTTTTTGAATGATGATGCAACTCACAGAAGCGATATAGCTGTGGACCTATGCTCCCTCCAAAGAACCGGCAAGGTGATCATTCTGTATCATTAGTAGCTCTTTAGAGCTCTGATTCATCCTGCTATTAGACCATCAAGAGAGCACATGGCAGATGCTCTGCAGAGCCCAGTGAAGGGGTTGATGCTCTACAGAAATAATTGGGAGGCTCAGATCCAAGGCTCTTTTTCTAAATTAATTAATTTATTCACTTTACACCCCAATCACAGCCCCTCCCTCTGCTCCTCCCATATTCAATTTTCACCCTCACTCCCCCTTCCCCCTAAACTCCCTTAGAAAAGGGAAGCCCTCTCTACCTTCCCACCTGAGAACATCAACTCGAATCAGGACCGAGTGCCCCACCAGAAGGGAGTAATCAAAAAGCATGTAAGAGAGTCCTTGTCAGAGACAGCCTCCTATTCCCCTAAGAAACCCACATGAAGACCAAGCTGCCCATCAGGTACAAATGTGTAGGAAGCCTAGGTCTATTTCATGCATGGTCCTTGGTTGCTGCTTTAGTCTCTACAGGCTCCTCTGGGCCCTGGTGGGTTGGCTCTGTTGGTCTTCTTATGGAGTTTCTGTCACCTTCAGGTCCTTCTATCTTGTCTCTTTCTCTTCCACAAGGCTCCCTATGCTCTTCCCAATGTTTGGCTGTGGATTTAAACATCAGTTTTGATCCTTTTCTAGGTAGAGCCTAGAGGACATCTATGGTAGCCTCCCATCTTCAGGATTAGCAGAGTGTTCTTAGTAGTATCAAGGGTTGGCTCTCTCCCTTGGGGTGGGTTACAAATTGGACCAGGCATTGGTTGGACTTTCCCTTAATCTCTGCTCTATCTTTATTCCTGCACATCTTGTAGGCAGGTAGAATTTGGGGTCAAAGTTTTGTGGGTGAGTTAGGAGTCCTGTCTGCATAGATAGTGGCCTCTTTAATCTCCATGACCCCTGCTACTAAGGGTCTCAGCTAGAGTCACTCCAATATCCTCCTAGGAGCCTACCCTATGGTAAGTCTCTGGCTTGTCTCAGAAATGCCCCTGCCCAAGGTTTTTCTTCTCTCTGCAAGCTCCTTTGTCCTTCTCCTCAACCCCACTCTCCCCACATCTGATCCCCACCCTCATTTCCCTTAGCATCCCTTCTCTTATCTTGCTCCCTCTTTTCAGGCACTTTCTCTGTCTATTATATTTCCCCTTCTCAGGGAGGTTCAAGCATCCTCCCTTGGTTCCTCCTTCTTATCTTTTTGGGGTCTGTGAATTGTAGGTTATCTTTTACTATATGGCTAATATCCACTTATAAGCGAGTACATACCACATGTGTCTATAGGTCTGTGTTCCTCACTCAGGATGATCTTTTTTTAGTTCCATCCATTTGCCTGCAAATTTCACGATTTCCATGTTTTTAATAGCTGAGTAGTATTCCATTGTGTAAATGTACTACAGTTTCTTTATCCATTCTTTGGTTGAGGGACATATGGGTTATTTCCAGTTTTTGGCAATTACGAATAAAATTGCTATGAAAAAAGAACAAATGTTCTTGTTGTATGGTGGAACATCTTTTGGGTATATACCCAGGAGTCTTGATGTAGAGCTACTCCCCAGACTGATTTCTAAAGTGGTTGTATAAGTATTCCCCTTTCTTCACATTCTCACCAGAATGGGCTGTCACTTGAGTTTTTGATCTTAGCCATTCTGATGGGTATAAGATGAAATTTCAGAGACATTTTGATTTGCATTTCCCTGATGACTAATGGTATTGAACGCACATCTTGGTTGGAGTAATTATCTTCCAAACACTCCCAGGATGACCTGAGGAGAGGAAACTGGCACTGAAAGAAGGAGTCTTTACTTTGTCTCAGTTCATATTTATTATTATTTTTTGGTGCTAATTATTGACCATACATTATGTGACAAAGAACAGCATGGTAGAGTAGACTTCATATACTTTATATACTTTGTGTTGGGATTAGAAAATATATATAAGGCTTGGACAGCACTGTCCTATTCCCTTTTGTGGTGAGGAAGTCTAATGTCACTTTGTCTTGACTCATAGAACTGGACACACTGAACTATTTTAATTTCATATTCTTAGTTTTGTCAGGTCTCTTATTTTTAATAAAGCAGCCAATAAAACATCTTAATATATTAATAAAATTTGAAAGAACCTACAAATTGTTCAGCTTAGATCTCTGTATTTCTTCATGAGCAGTTTCCTGATTATACGTTGTTCTGATTTTGAGATGAATTTAATTTGTTATTGTCTTTCTAGTAAGGGAGGAAGCTAGACTCTTTGGAAACCATAAGTCAAAGTTGACAAGAGTAGCATCTAAAACTTTTTCACAGTGGAATTAATTAGAGGAAATTGGTGATGAATTTGGGTCAAGGCTCTACCCAGTTGGTGAGTGAACAGAGATAAGTGAGTGCAGGTGTGCTGAGACCAGGATCTTGAGGCTGCTGCTCTCTCTCTCTCTCTTTTTTTTCCTGGTTAGTTTCTTTTTTTTATTATTATTATTTTTATTTTTTTATTTTTTGTTATCAATCACAGGTTAGGTACTTTGCATCCCATGCGCAGCCCACCCACTCCCTCCCACCCTCCCCAACCCTCCCTCATCTCCTCCCCACCCACTCCAAGTCCACCAACGGGGGAGGACCTCCTCCCCTTCCATCCAACCCCAGCTCATCCTGTCTCCTCAGGGCTGGCTGCAATGTCCTCCACTGGGATCCAGCCAGTGTGTCACTCCCCGGCTTGTATGGGGGAGGGTCAAAGAGTCAGCC
>CM053749.1:29211189-29239487 GCA_028658305.1 Pachyuromys duprasi
TTTCCTTTTGCATGGCATGAGGTGTGTGTTCGTGTAAGCCAGCATCAGAATAAAAACAGCATTCCCTAAAATATGAAACCCCGACTTTTATTTCAGGCTTGTATGTTGAGAATATAGTTAGAAAGCTGGAGAGAGCTGAAAGGTTCACAACAATTCCATGGTGTGGTGAGAACGTAACTTCTTCCTCTTCCAGTCTTTTTTCTAGTCTTCTTCCTCTCACAGCAAGGTGATACTTTTAGAGAAACTTTTGTAGAAAAATCTTATTACTGTTATATTTTCTTCTCCATACATTTTGATTCTTGTCCACATACTAAGGGATTTTCTTTGCATTTGGTTTCTTCAGCGTTTTTTAATGCCATATCATAAAGCTGTTTCTCTGTTTAAATGTCAGTCCTACTGGAGTGGACCAAGAACGTATCACCTAAGTTGGGGGTACCGTATTTTTCAAAATCCCACCTTTAGCACTACAAATTGTCTTCTACCACAGATAAAGCTGTTCCACACACCTTGGCATCCTACTCTCTCTTAAAAAATGTTAAGTATTGCAATTCTTAGTTCAACTTAGAACTGGCAGCTGGCATTTGTATTTCCAGTATTTCTTGAGTTTTTTACCTGACACATGTGGAGAGGAGGAACTGATTTGTGATGGAGCAGGTTTCTTGGACCCAGGCCAGTTAGTATCAGCTGCCTGTAATGAGAATCTCAGCTTTCCAGCTCTGTCATCTCTCTCTAGGTGACACAAGTCTCATTTCTCCTGAACAGACTCACCTTATTAATAATGGCTTCATGCTCTGATGGGACCATTCCTTCCCTTTCCCCATTAGAGACTCTCCCAACCTCTTATGGACTTTGATCTTCAAGGTGAATAGTTGTGAGGGGCAAACCCATTATGGAAATAGCTTGAGATTCTGAAGGAAGTAAGAGCAGAAAGTGCTAAAAATGAGAAGTCTAACAATATACTTCTGACTGTCACAAACTCACAATGGTCTGAGAGACAGGTCGAGAGCATGCTAGGTGGCTAATGAAGACCACACAAGAACAGACATCTTAGTCTCCAAGAATATGCACCATAATCTACTGACAGAGAAGCCACTGATCTTCTATTCTCAGTATTCCTCCCTGTCCATCTGAATTCAGAAACAGCCTGTGACACTGTATCCAGAACACTGGCATTTATACTGCTTGTTACTACAAATGCTAATGAATAAAGAAAAGAAATAAATTTTCTATGGTTTACCCAAGGAGCCAATGATCCAAGAAGCCAGTGGGTCCTAGAGATAGTTCATCCTTAGCCAGTAGGTCATACAAAAAAGGGAAAGGCAGTCAGTCATCCAAAATCTCAGTCTGGTCCTACTAGTTGAGTGGTCAGCTTTGTCCCTGAGATCCGTGTCCTTGGTGACGCTTTCCTCCTCTAATTATCTATGTAACTTTCATTATCATCTGTCTGGGCAACTGGATTCGGAGACTTACAAAGATCCTGAGACGGGTTAGTGTGGGCAGTCTCAGTCTTACTGTCTACTTGGGTGAAGTTTAACTCAGACAACATATGAATTAAATATGTGTGCTTGCTAAGCTACTCATAATATGTATATGTGCATGTTCTTTTCAATAGCATGGAGTACAAGCGCATCTTTATATATAGAATTATAGAACTGCCTCTATCTGTCCTTGTGGTCAATGCTAACCACCAATGAACTTTACCATGGAATCTGGTAAATCTGCACCTTGGTAGGGAACTTTAAAAAATCTCTGTTGTGGTGGGTACCCTAGTAAGGGGAACAGGGACTATTTTGGACATGTACTAGATGGCTGGCTCTTCAACCCCCCTCCCTGCCCCCCAAGGGAGGAACAGCCTTGCTAGGCCACAGAAGAGGACATTGCAGTCAGTCCTGAAGAGACCTGATAAGCTAGAGTTAGATGGAAGGGGAGGAGGTCCTCCCCTATCAGTGGACATGGAAAGGGGCAGGGAGGAGACAAGGGAGGGAAGGGGGGATAGGGAGGTAATGCGGGAGGGGGCTATGGCTGGGATACAAAGTACATAACCTGTGATTAATAAAAATGTTAAAATAAAAATGTTAAAATTAAAAAAAAAAACTCTGTTGTGGAGCACTGTCCTTTGGGTATGACATGGCAAACTTAAAAATGAAGCAGCTGTGATCTCTAGCTGTAAAGTTAGCTGACAAAGGGATTCTGTTTATGCAGCTTTCAGAAGGTTGTCATCATCCATGCTAGGGTGGAACTATTTCATGTGGCAGCCATCCTGGGGTCATCCATACTTCTGTAAATAAGCCCAATAAGCTCACTGGTTTAGCTGGACTTGGGTGGAATTGTTTCTTTGGTTTATCATCAGTGCTAGGTCTGGGGAGAGTAGATGTTTGTTCATATTTCCCTTGGAAAAGTAGCAGAATATTGATTTGCCCTCGGGCAAACAGTTGGCAGTCATAGGTAACCCTGAGTGAGCTGAGCTGGACTTGTTCATTCCAAGAGCGAGGTAGCATCCTCCAACTGGGCAGTTGCCCAATTATGTTCATTTCTTGATGGGCTACTTTTCCTTCATGTGTACTCCAGATGAGAAGATTTGAGTTTCGAATATTGCTCACAGTCCACACAGTTCAGTTTTCAGCAGGCACAAGTTTATAGAATACAGTTTAGAAAACTGTTAACTTAAGCACCTGTCTATTAAACCCAAGTAGGTCCAGACATCCCTGCAGCCAAGTCTTATTAACTACAGTTAATGACTCTCTCTAATCAGCACAGTAGTTCTCCATAAAGGCTGAGCTGAGAAACCATCTATGGTACTTGTAACCTGTGGTTCCTGCAGACAAGCTTCCTCTCCTCTAAAGCTGCAAGGCTTTAGTGTTGAGTTCAGATGGTCAGTGGCCTCTGGAAGGGCTCTTCCTTCATCACTAGTGATCTCTCCTTGGCCCACCTCCAGTGTCTTCTCTCAGCTTCCCATGACCTTTCCATTAAGCAGGAGCAAGAGAGTTTAAAAATCTGTTTGCTGTTGCAGGCCCAGTGGGCCCTGTTTGGTTAATTTCTTACTAAATCTTCTAGGTGACTCAGAATTCTTTTCTAATTTAGAAAACGTGGAGTAAGCACACAGCCGGTCTAAAGAACAAGAAACCAGGTTTCTCTCAGACAGAATCCTTATTACCAGGCAATTTGGGGTGGTGGTCTGGGTTAAAAGCCTCTCCCTGGTAGACATGAGTTGATATACTGAAAATGAAACATAGTTGTCTCTGAAAGAGTCTTAATACTGGTGCTCTTAATCATGGTGTCACTCATACAGTTTATCTGCACACCTCATGAAGTTATACTATGCAAACAAAGATAAACTTTGGTCTAGGCACAGAATTATCACATATTTTAGATTAATATCCTCCAACTTGATGAGTTATTTTGCTGTAATGTCAAGAACAAGCTTAGCAACTGGGAAGAAGTAGGACTCATCATATGATTTTTCTTGGTGATAAAGGACAGCTAGGCTAAGAGATGTTTATGGAAGCAACTTAATAGGTGTTGCTTGAGGTCCCCATAAAGTAATTGGCAACCATGTAACTACTTGATTCATAAGAGGCTTCTAAAATGGTGACAGTGGCCAAGCCTAATAGTGATAGCTATATTAAAATAGTGCCATACCTTTTTGTTATGAGGTATAGTTTTCATATTCAATTCATTCACTTGATATTTATAAGCTTTTTGGATGTGGAGATGGTTTAGTTACCTCTTTAGGGATCTGTGGTGGCTAATGGTCATTGTCAGCTTGACTGGATTTAGAATCACCTGTGTTCTGTAGTAAATTCCTTCAAATGGAAATATTCCCTCCAGACTGATAAGACTCAGGAAGTAAGCAAAAGTTCCAAATCTCAGAGAGCAGGGACTATAGGATTCACAAGACTTTCCCCTAAGGCTGTATAGGCAGTATCAATTGCTAGGGAGAGGAGAGTCTCTGAATGGCTAGTTGTCTGCCAATCATGCAAGAACCCCAGGGAGGCAGCTTTCATGAGTCCTCACCCCTTTTGGGATGGGGTTTCTGGTGATGCAGCTGCTTTTAAGTCATTCATGACCTTCTAAGACAGTGGTTCTCAACCTTCCTAATACTGTGACTGTTTCCTAAAATTCTTCACATTGTGGTGACCCTCAACCATAAAAATATTTTTTATCGCTACTTCATGACTGTAATTTAGCTACTTTTATAAATCGTAATGTAAATATCTGTGTTTTTAATGGCCATAAGGTATCCTGTGAAAGGATAATTTGAGGACCAACAGTTTGAGAAACACTGTGCTAAGCAACCACAATAAATTCACAACTTCAATAAGCTTGGATATAGGTAGAATTGTTTCTTTGCTTTATCACCAGTACTCTGAGATGTTCAGACATTTGCTTGTATATTCACAAGAAAAGTCTCACAACAACCCAGGAGACACACCTTTACCCATGTCTCTGTGTTTCCAGAGAGGTTTAAATGAGAGTGGAAGACTCACTTTGAACGTGGCTAGCACTGTCTTACGGTCTAGGGTCTCAGGGTGACTAAAAAGAGAAACAAATTGAACAGCATACTTCACCTCTCTGTTTCACCCCCTGCAATGAGACCAGCCACCTTCTGCTCCCCATGCTATTCCTTCCTTGCCATGATGACTTTACCCCCTTAAACTGTGAGCCAAAATAATCCCTTAAGCTGCTTGCTTTTATTTTGTCTTTTTTTTTTTTTACAGCAATGAGTCAAATAACAAGCTCATTTTACTCATCCCTTTAACTGATGCACACAAATAGGCCAATAGGGAAAAAAAAGGAAAAGAAAGAAGAAAGTAAAAGAAAAGCCCTGTTGCCCCTCTTGAGCACTTCATATGTAGTACTAGTGCCTGACCCAGACCATTCTATTCACTCCTTACTACTATTCAGTTTTCACTTTACTTTATACCATTCAAATTTCACACAGTAGCACACTATTTTCTGTGTGATAAAGAATAAGCTTAATACTCCTCCTTGAGGTTTGGTCACCCCTCCAGTGTCAGATGATCCCTGTTATTCTTCAGTGACCCCTCAGAACACAACATGACACAGATGTCCATATCCTCTGAGCTGGGGAGATTTTATACAGCAGTGATGTGCAAACTGTCTCTTTTAAAACACCACATTGTGTGTTTTTAATTAATTTATTTTTTATTAATTACTGTTAATTCACTTTGTGTCCCAGCTGTAGCCCCATCCCCAATTTTTCCCAACCCCACCCTCCCTCCCTCTTCTTCTCCTATGCCCTTCCCCCAGTCTACTGATAAGGGAGGTCTTCCTCCCCTTCCATCTGACCCTAGCTTATCAGGTCTCACAGGGCTGGCCTCATTGTCTTCCTCTGCAGCCTGGTAAGGCTGCTGCGCCTTCAGGGACAGGTGATCAAAGAGCCAGCCCCTGAGTTCATGTCAAAGACAGTTCTTGTTCCCATTACTAGGGTATACACTTGGAGACTGAGCTGCCATGGGCTACATCTGTGCAGGGGTTCTAGGTTATCTCCATGCATGGTCCTTGGCTGGAGTATCAGTCTCAGAAAAGACCCCTGTGCCCAGATTTTTTGGTCCTGTTGCTGTCCTTGTGGAGCTCCTGTTCGCTCCAGGTCTTTCTCTCTCTCCCTTCTTTTATAAGATTCCCTGCACTCTGCCCAAAGGTTGGCTATGAGTCTCAGCATCTGCTTTGATACCCTGATGGGTAGAGTCTTTCAGAAGCCCTCTGTGATAAGCTCCTGTCCTGTTCCCTGTTTTCTCCCTCCTCTGATGTCCATCCTCTTTGCCTTTCTGAATGAGGATTCAGCATCTTACCCAGGGTCCTCCTTCTTGATTAGCTTCTTTAGGTGTATAGATTTTAGTATGATCATCATGTATTATATGTCTAATATCCACTTATAAGTGAATATATACCATGTGTGTCTTTCTGCTTCTGGGACACCTCAGGATGATGGTCTCTAGTTCCCATCCATTTACCTGCAAATTCCATGATTTCCTTGTTTTTTATTGCTGAGTAGTATTCCATTGTGTGAATGGACCACAATTTCTGTATCCATTCTTGTGTTGAGGGATATGTGGGTTGTTTCCAGATTTTGGCTATTACAAATAAAGCTGCTACAAACATGGTTAAGCAGAAGTTCTTACTGCATACTTGAGCATCTTTTGGATATATGACTAAGAGTGGTATAGCTGGATCTTGAGAAAACACCAGATTGATTTCCAAAGTGGTTGCACAAGTTTATATTCCCACCAGCAATGGAGGAGGGTTCCTCTTTTTCCACATCCTCTCCAGCATGTGTTGTTACCTGAGTTTTTTATCTTAGCCATTCTGGTGGTTATAAGGTGAAATCTCAGGGTCATTTAGATTTGCATCTCCTTGATAACTAAGGATGTTGAACATTTCTTTAAGTGTTTCTCTGGCATTTGATAGTCCTCTATTGATAATTCTCTGTTTAGCTCTGTACCCCATTTTTTAGTTGGATTACTTGATTTGTTGTTATTTAACTTCTTGAGTTCTTTATATATTCTGGCTATTAGCCCTCTGTCAGATATAGGGTCGGTGAAGATCCTTTCCCAGTCTATAGGCTGTTGTTTTGTTCTGATGACAGTGTCCTTTGCTTTACAGAAACTTTTTAGTATTGATTGTTGATCTTAGAGCCTGTGCTTTTGGTGTTCTGTTCAGGAGGTTGTCTACTATGCCAATGAGTTCAAGGCTCTTCCATACTTTTTCTTCTAACTAGTTTAGTATGTCTGGTTTTATATTGAGGTTTTTGATCCACTTGGACTTTAGTTTTGTGCAGGGTGATAAGTATGGATCTATTTGCATTTTTCTACCTGTAGATATCCAGTTAGACCAGCATCATTTGTTGAAAATGCTATCTTTTTTACATCGTATTGTTTTTGGAGTCTTTGTCAAAACTCAGGTGTCCATAAGTGTGTGGCTTTATTTCTGGGTCTTCTATTCAGTTCCCCTATGGGATCTCATGAAACTGAAAAGCTTCTGTAAAGCAAAGGACACTGTCAACAGAAGAAAACCACTGCTTACAGACTGGGACAAGATCTTCACCAACTATACATCTAATAGAGGGCTAATATCCAGAATATTAAAATTAATATGTATAATTAAGAAATTAGACATCAAAAAACCAAATTATCCAATTAAAAATGGGATACAAAGCTAAGCAGAGAATTCTGAACAGAGGAATATCAAATGGCAGAGAAATACAGCACACACCTTTAATCCCAGCACTGGGAAGCAGAGAAAGGAAGGCAGATCTCTGAGGTTCAGGATATGCAGGGCTACTCAGAGAGACTCTAAAAGAGGGGGGCTTCTAAGTGCTATGACAGACACATGACTGTGTGGCATGAAGAAGACGTGCAGACACACCTGCTCTTACACGTTCCATGAAAAATTAGACTTTCTCCAAGGAAGACAACACACCATAGTCCAAAGCTGCCACTTCTGTGGTTGGAAGAAAGCGGGAGAGAGTGGTTGACCTGGTGGTGAGAGCTTGCTCAAGCTTGCTTTGATGTTGAAGGAAATAGTGAAAATCTGAGTATATGGGGACCCGCTTAGCTAAGTAAACAGCTTGTCACCAGGGAGAAGGAGCCAGACTAGTAGCAGAGCAGCCTGGCAAGAGCTCATCTCTCCAAGAAACTAAAATATTTCCCAGCCTCAGCCTTGTGTCTCATCCAACCTAGTGAACCGCCTCCAGCCACATTCCTTAAGCAGAATGATCTCTTTGTTCACAACCAGGTAACATCACTTAAGAGGTCCGCTCCCAAGTAGAAGAGTCAGGTATTTCAAGATAAATTTCAGTCAGAAATGAACAAAATCCAAAAATCAGCATGGAAACTAAAGTAGGGAAAGTAGGGTATAGAACTGAAAAACAAACAAACAAACAAATCCACCCAACCATCTAACCAAACACACAAACAACAAGACAAGAAATTTAATGGAAAAAAATCACAAAATTGGGCTGGTTTTATGTTATGGTTTCCAAAATAAATCTAAAAAATCAACCTCTTACATATCAGCAAAGCTCAAAGAACAGAAGAGAAAAGGAAGGAAAAAAAATGCCCTCAAACAACCAAAGAAGATAAGCATGACCTAGGGGAACACAAAAGATAGTTGAGAAGAAATAAAACCATTGCAGAACTGAAGTCCCAACCAGAGGACAATGTGCTGATAGAACCTCAAAGAAGGATAAAATTTCAATATTGATACATTAAAATTTCATGTGCCCTTTGCCTCAGCAGTTATACTCGCAAGGATTTTTCCTACAGATATTTAATCACTAATGTGTGAAATGGTGTGCACAAGGACATTAGCTGCATCAAAATTTCCAGCAGTAAAAATCTGAAAATGATCTGGATATCAAACGAGAAAAAGTCATTAAATAAAGGATGTGACCTACACACTGGAATGTTTAACAACTATAAAGGTGATAAGACCAATGTGTATCAGTCCAATCTGTATAATCTCAAAATAAAGTTTAGGAAAAGAATAAGATAGCTTTAGAGTATATATACTATACATACGTGTATATACGCATATACATATTTGTATACCTATAAATACCTATATACACATATACATATTCATGTACTTATGCTGCTTGGGCAGCAAAGGAATTTATTGGGAAGAGTCAGTAGCTGACAAATCAGTAGACAGGTTAGAGAATCAGCTTGGAAAATGCAGAGACTGAGGAACCTGGAGGAGAAAAAGGTGGCTGAAATATCATATATGTATGTATATATGTGTGTGTGTGTGTGTGTGTATACACGTGTCCATAGATATATGTATATGTGTATATGTAGCAATATATACTACTCCTCAAAAATAATTTAGTGCTGGCAAAATGAATTTGTAATTAATATGTAAATAATGTGTATAGGATAATTGCCATTGGATAAAAATAGCACTATGTTAATTGGCTTTTATTTTCATAGTCTGCCTACGGAAGGGCATATAAAAAACTGGCAAAGTGGTTTTCCAGGAGAGGATAACTCTTTTGGTAAATAACGCTTGCTGCAAAAGTTTATAGCATTGTGCCTATAACCTATTCAAAGCAGTAAATAAGTTATAAAAAAAAGTGACACTCTTTTCATCACTATGACCTTTCTGGATTTAATGGTCTCCACACCATTCTGGATTTAACTGATGACCCTGAGTTTTCAGGACTTTTTTGGTGTCTATCTTTCCTAGTGGAGAGCAAGGCCTTTTAAAGCAGAAATCATGTGTCTCTTACCCACTCTCGTGTCAAATGGGCTTCTGTAACAACCTCTGTTCCCCTCACCCAAAGTAACAGCTTAGATAGGAAGCCACAGAAGAGAACTTCTGAAAATTGTAGTAAGGGTGCTGAAGTCTAGCTTTCCACAATTGATGCCTTCTGGCTGGGGAGAAGGTGGGGAAGGAATCACTTTTCTTTAAGGGGCTGGCCACTGGGAGTTTGCCATGCTCCAATGAGTATATGAGCAACACAAATTGGACTTGTAGTTTTTTGTTCATTTGTTGTTGTTGTTTTGTTTTGTTTTTCTTGATTTCTTTCTTTTCTCCTTCTCCTCCTTCTCCTCCTCCTCCTCCTCCTTCTCTCTCTCTCTCTCTCTCTCTCTCTGTGTGTATGTGTGTGTGTGTGTGTGTGTGTGTGTGTGTTGGGGGAGGTAGATCTAGGAGGACTGGACAGTGAATATTATCAGGGTGCATTATGTGAAATTTCCAAATAATATAAATATTACGTTGGAAAAATAATGAGGCAAATGAAAAGCAAAGAGGAAATGCCATAAAAATTGGGGACTATTTTGTCCTGTTAAATGCTGTATTTTGTGATGTTAAGGGGGATTTAATTATTCAATTATTTGCCAGGGACTGATAGCTGACTAATATTATGGCTGAGAACCACTGTTTTAGAGTCAGACTTCCTGGGTCCAAACCTCTGGTCCAGTGCTTATGAGTAATGTGACCATGCGGAAAGGAACAAATCTCTCATTGCTTCAACATCCCATCTGTGAAATGGGAACAAGGATATGGCTTGATTTATAGGATTTTTGTAAAGATTAAATAAGATAAGTCCTAGGACAGATGTTCCACATACAATATGTTCTAAATAACCGTTAGCTGTTGGTGACACCACTGCATTCGGTGTACTCAGTGTGTCTATGGTATGGGTAGATGCATGCTACCCTGTGGTCTATGCTGACAAAGCTGCCTTTCTTTTGCTTAGCTCAGAGGTAGCTTTGGGTGAAATAGGCTTGGCAGCAGCCTCAACACTCTGAGGTGATAGAGTACATAGTTATTTCAGCAGAGACCAACCTGGAGACATATATATTTGTGCCAACCTTAAAAATAGTCTTGTTTATCTCAAAGATCCAGGGAACTTGGGGGAAATAGTGGAATCTCAGAGGGAGGCTTGGTTTCCAATATGATGGGGAGGTCAGGCTTTATCTGATCACAAAACCCCATTCACAGCATGAGCAACCCATGCCAAGCATCAAGGGAGTTTTCATAACTATTTTTTTTCTGGATCAAGTTTCCTTTCATTGACTTCTGTGAAGACAATAAAATTTAGTGCACTGAATTACGTTATAGTTTCTTTTTGAAGTTTAGCCTAGAGGAGAAAAATGCCAGATCAGCATTTGACAATGCTGACCCCCCCTTTTCCAAACAGCCTTGTGAAGTTGTTTTATTCAGTGTACGGTTTTGTTCACCCATCTGTCACCTCAAGATAAGAAAACAAGCAAACAGAACTTCTTCTCATGGGGGACAGCCCAGATGGAATTCTGTGGAAATCCAGAAATGAGTCTGCAAACATATGCAGAGTACCTCTTACACCTTGGGCTTTGCACTTTATTTTTGGGGCTTTCGAGTGATTTGTTAGAAGTAATTTATACAAGGGCATCTAAGTCATGAAGTATTTATGGAGTGCCTATGTTTCAGGCACTGTTTTCCTGCTTAATATATATTGACCCAGATCTTCAAAGAGTCATTGTTTTGGCTCCCCAAGTCCCTTGGATGTTCTTGAATATTTGGGTGCTGTTGAAAATAAATAGAAGAAAGTCCTAGTTTCTTACTTCAGAGATTCAAGTTTCAAGGTAACAAACACTCTATGAATGGCATGCTGTCGAGAGGAGGAACTGTGGATTTCCCTTAGCATACTGTATGGCTGTGGGCCCTTTTGGACAGTGAAGTTAGTAGATAGTGAGAGTGTCCTGTTCCCCAATGGCAGCATAGGTCTCTAGAAACATCTAGTGCAAACATCCTCCTCATGGAACAAGTAAGGAAACAGAAGGCACCTGGCTCAAGAATCAGAGATGATAGAGCTAGCCTGGAAGAAAAGCTTCCAGACTCTTCAGCAGACCACCCTATGGTACATCTGCCATCTAACATAGTTCTGTATCTGTGAAGAAGGAAGCAGTGGGTACCCTTGTGGCTCTATGAATGCATTTCTTACACTCTACATTCCATTACAGGTTAGAACCCCCATCTGGGAATTCCAGAGCATGAGGATTGATTTCCAGGAGTGCAAAGCCAATCCTTCTTGTACTAGGCAGTCGGGATTCTGAGTTGCCCTCATCAAACACTGGCTCTGCCTGCTTGGGCAACAAAGGAATTTCCTGGAAGGAACCAGAAGCTGACAAATCGGTGGTCAGTCTTTAGAAGCAGCTTGAAAGTTCACAGAGACCAATGAACCCAAAGGAGAGAGGAAGGGTGTCTGAAATACCACCCAATGCCATGCCACAAAAAGGGCCTGTTAAGACACCATCACTTTCGCAGCTTTCCAGGCCACTGTATCATAGACACCCACAGGGTGTGGAACAATGTCTAAACTTAGGCATGTGGCGGGCTTCAAATTCACAATCTCAAGCAAGAGAATGAGATTGACCAACTGAGACTACCTGTGTATACTCTAGCTGCCAAGGTTCAGAAGTTTAGACATCAACAATTCACAATGTCAGCTTCTTCCAAAATAGGAGGATGAAAAACCTGGACAGCCTTAAATGGCAACAGTAATGATGTTAACAATAACAAGTATCCTCTGACCTTCCAAACACACCACCTTTCTCCAGCTGGACTCAGGGAAACTCCTGGACAGTGTGGAGGTGCCCTGGCTGTGCACTTGAATGCAATGGAGGAAATTCAGCGAGGAGTCTACTGTGAGCCTTGTGCTGCATTGGAAAGGGCTCTGTTCTATTTTTCAGACCCGCAGAGTCTGGTTCAGAAGCTTATAGCCCCTTCTGAGCTTCATTTGCATGATCAGCAATCTGCTAATATCAGCCTCTATACACTGAACTCACAGTCAAGTATCCACTGCTGGTAAGCCACTCTGTTCAATGAATCCAAATTGTATGTCTCATAAGCCTATTGCTGTACATTCTTGACAGAGATGATTGTTCTCTGGGAATAGTCATTTATATCAAAACATTGGGAGGTTAAATTAGAGGGTAGAAACTGCCTTTCTATTGTTTGAAACCAGGGTCTTAATCTCTGACATTTCTTTCTGTTTAATACATATCCTTTTAAGTCCTTAGACATAATACAAGACTAGTGAGGTTTAATGTGATGGGACCTAGAAAGCTTCAGGTAATCCCATACTGACAGATAACAGTCCTGGAGCTCACAGGAACTGTGAGGATTCAAGATTCTTAGTCTGCCCAGAAGAGCAATAGAGGGTGCTGTTGAGCTCTGACCTTTGTGCTCATGTCCTTAAGATTGTGCTACCTGACATTTTAAAACAGCAAGGAGACAGTATCTCTCAGGAGACAAAAGGAAGCTACAATTCACCCTTTCTTATCAGAGGAGAGAAAAGTTTCCCCTCTTATTAGTACAGTCAAGATTTTGCCTAGATCTCTGAGATATAAGGTCTTTCTTTTATTCCTTCTCCTTTCTTCCTCTTCTCTTTTTGTCTCTTCTCCTTCACCCTTCTTTCTTTTCTCCTTTCTTTGCCTTCATTTCTTCTTTCCTCTCATATCTTCCTTTCTCACCCCCCCTTCACTCATTTTTCTTCCTCCTCCTTCCTTTTGCTCTTTTGCCACACACATTGCCTGGATGTCTATAACGAAGCATATGCATGCATAGAGTCTAGGAAACTAGACTCTATGAGGTATCTGACTTCACTTTTATAGTCTCAGAAACCAAAGCTCAGGAGAGACTGAGTGAGAAATAGTATCAGGTGCCTATATAGTCATCAAGCAAGAAGAGGTAACATCTTTGCATACTGATGCTGCAGCCCGTGTCCTTTTGAATGCTGAAGTATATCTACAGCACATCCAAAGAAAATCTAACTATGATGGACAAAAAAGTATTTATGTGTGAATGAGGGTAGATTTTGCTTATCTCTTGAATTCTGATTTTGCTCATTTCTCTTTGTCCCTATCTTTCCTCTGAAGTAAACAGAGAAATATGTGTGTGTGTGTGTGTGTGTGTGTATGTGTGTGTATAATGTATAATGAAAGAAAGTAGAGAGGGGACAGGACAGGGAATATGCAGAAAGATTTAGTTATGTATTTAGAGAGATTCTGGGGCCTATTAGAGAGAAAGATTTTGAAAGAAGTGAAGTGAGAAGGGGCTAGAGAGAAGGGAAGATGTTGGTCTCTGAGAAGTCCAAATAAAGAATGTGAGTGTTGATGTGCATCCTCTGTGTGTGCTTCAGTGATTGGGACATCGATGGAGGCAGTGTATGGACTCCATAGATTTATCAGTTTCATATACCTCAGGTTCTATGTAACTGTAACTACCCATGTTTCCCAATTCAAATATTAAGTTCAACTAGGACATTTAAGTAAATGATTTGTTATGATCTGGGTAGTGAGGTGAGTGGTATAGAAAAATGACCTTCCTTCTCAGATAGGTACAAAGCTGTGTGCATGAGAATGTCTAGTTTGTACAGGGAGGCAGGGTGAGGCAAAATCCCAGCCTTTTTCCACTGGGTACCCCCTACCAGAGTACCAATTTTTTTTAACACATAGACTTCTGGGGAGACAGTTATCCTAAGCATGTGTTCTGCATGAGGAGAAGTATGATGCTGCATAGAAGACAAGTGGAGATTCACAAGGCCTGAAGTCATTTGAAGGGTAGATTGTACAGAATCCAGTTAGACCCAAGGCAGTGTAGGCTCAGAGACAGGTACTCTACTTTATACTGTTTAAAATGTGAAAGTTCATACTTTCCAAAAGTTTCAAATTTCCAAAAGTCTTTTTTTTTAAACAGGGAAAGAAGTGAAATAAAACAATGCTCTCTCCCCACTCTAAGCTTTAGGCTTGTTTCCTTCTGGAGTTTGGTCTCGGAGGTACTCTTTTAGGAAGAAGTGGTAGGGGAGATCCACTAACAAGTCAGAGTCAAGGAACAGGCAGGTGCCGTCCAACTCCCCATTCCGATTGCTTCATTTCTCTGGGTTTTACTAGTCTTGGCTTTGGGAGAAGGTTCTGTTTGCTTAGATCCTCAGTAACTGACCCTCTGAGTTGGGAGGGCAACAAGGCTGCTACAGCATTCAGTCTTCTTCAGTTCTCTCCAAATGGACTCCTCAGGCAGCATGGTCCCTTATTATTCCTTGCAGCCCACCTTTGCCTTCTCTATAAATGAACAGATCTTTGTTATGCTGATAGAACGCTAAGTAGCTCCACAGAATGTTTGGACACCATTGTTTACATATTTAGACCACACAGGCAAACAAATTACAGTGGAGTAAATAAACTTCATCTTTATTTTACCTCTTCAGATGCTTTTGTCTTCCCTAGATGGGTTTTGGTCTTGCCTGGCATTAAAGTAGTAAGGACGGAATTGTGGGAAATCTAGCTGGCAACTTATTACCACATAAAAGCTTTATTTAAAGTATCCGTGTTTTGGCAGGTTCACTTTTAGAGCACAGTCAGTCGCTTCCAGTCATAGCAGGGAACTCACACAAGGAAAGCTGCCAAGGAAGCCTGTGTTCTCCAGCCCCCACCACCTCCCAAGACCACAATGCAGACCACAGGTCACAAAGCTAGCCAGGTACCTGCATGTGGCTGCACTCTTGGAAAAAAAACACCTCCTATGACCAAGAGAGAGGGTACTACCCCTTAGCTATTTGTTTCCCAGTAGTCGGGTTTCTCTCTCTCTCTTTTCCCCATTTTCTTTAGATTCCACCAGTCTGACACTATGACTCCGTTTTTGTACTGTAAATCGCTGTCGGTGTGACTTTCCCAGCAGAGGGAGACGATCTGATCTGTGTAGATGGTGACACCAGGGACAGGCTGCTGCGTGTCAGTCCCACTGCAGCACGGAGGGTGACTTGGGAAAGGCCTCCAGTCCTGATCGATGTATCCAATTGGACTTTTGGAAATCTGTTCCGCTGTGTGTGTACGTGTGTGTTTGGGGAGGGCTGGTCACGTGGCCTCCAGTCTCCCCAATCTAGGTACCAAAGAAGCCAACTCGGGCCAGGAGGGAAAAAAAAAATCAATGAGCGAAGCGACCACTTTGCCCTGGCCTCCATAAGCACTGCAGAGTCTGAGGCCCCGGAAGAGCGAGCAGAGTGCAACGGGAGAAAAGGAGAGCGGCGGACACCTTTAGCTACTGCTTCGCCACTGGGGGCCGCAGTCACCTTCAAGCTTTGGGAAATAGGGAGAAGCAAACCCGGGGGGTGGATCTGGTCGTTAGGCTCCCTCCAGCTCCCTCCTGCTTGCTTTTGCCCCGGCGGAGCAGGCGGTACCCAGAACGATGCAGAGGCTTTCTCAGGACTCTGGGGGTGCTGGCACCCACTCTCTAGGTGGCTGCAGCCTCTAGCAGGGCACGCCCTCGGCGCTATAGCCTCGCCCCTCCCAGGTCCGCCCCTCCCGCCCCAGGGAGCGCGCACTCACTGCTGGAGGGTCCTGCCTGCCCCAGCTCCCCAGGCAGGGAAGTCGATGGGGAAGCCAAACTGGGTCTCCGGCCATTGAATTCCTGGCCGGAGTTGCCCACGGTGTCCAATCGCGTGACGTGGCGGCGCTGGCTGAGCCTCGGAAACCGAGGTTGGGGCCGATCAGGACGCTGAGGCCGCATCCCCCGGCCGCTGAGAGCTTTGGCATCATGTAAGTGGGCACTGGCTGCCGACAGCCCAGGAAAGCCAGGGTGAAAACCTAGAGGGTTCTGAAGATCCTGACCCCGCGAGGTGGGGGCCCTCCGAAGTCGCCCTGCGCCAGGGGTGTTGCCCCAAGTGCAAAGCTTAGGCTGCCCTGGAGCCTAGGACTTCTTGGCCAGGGAACCTTCGGGAAGCACGGCATTGGAGGCTCTGTAGACCCCCACCCAGAGGCACCGGAGACGTGTAAAGAGGGCTGGGAGCCAAGCGCTGGAGCAGCCTCAGAGGTAACTTTGAAGAGCGGGAGACCAGACCGGTGGGGACCGGAGCGCACATGTGCAAGTGTGTGTGTGCAAGGTGTGATCGCTATGTGCAGGCTGCTGGATACACAGAGGCGCTGTGTAAAGTCCTGGGTTGCTGGCGCTCCTCCCAGGCTCTCTTAGGTGCCCGAGTGCCGGTCACCTGGGAGCAGGGACCCTTTAAGCTGAGCTAGGCACTGTAGCAGAAAAGGGGTGTGAGTGTGCGTGTGCGCGCGTGTGGTGTGTGTGTTTATGTGTGGTGTGCATGTGTGTGCGCGCTCTCATGTGGCAGGTGCTAGGCTGGCCATATCTGGTGTGGAGGGGAAATAGATGAAGGGAGAGAGACAATGGCCAAAGATCACGTAGTTCTGGGCAAGTTTTCCCGGTTGAGAATTCGTTTCAGACAAAGGTGTTTTGGGAAGGGGGTGGGGGTGGGGGGTAGGTGAGCTGTCAGTGTGAAAAACCCCAACATACCAGAGGCGCAAAGTAAAGTGGGAAACTGACAAACCCCAGAAAACCGACCAGTGTGGCCATTCTTAAATTGAGATTTCCAGCCACGTTGATGTGGAAAGAGGGGCGTCCTCTCCTCCAGGAAACGTTCAACTTCACCTACCAGAAAATACCAAAGCCAGGCCTTGCTGGCCGAGGGGGCTTGAGTTCATTCACACCCTAGCTCTCCGCTCTGCAGCCTTTCCCACCTGCTCTGCCGCCATCCCTGCCAAGTCCGGTACTCTCCGGGGCCACCAAACCAGCAAAGTAATCATTGGTCCTCTCCGCAGGGGTGAGGGGGAGCTTCCGGGAGGCGTTGGAGTAGCTTGCTTGAACAGCTTTCAGGCTGGCATTGTTTGTGAAGTAGTGGCTGTATTCAAAGGTTGTACACACAGAGGAGGGGTTGGTAGTGGTGTTTGCGGTGGGACAGTCGGATGGTCTTTTCAGTGGAAATTAAGTAACGTTTGCCAAAGGCCAAGAGGAGGAAAGCCATCAAGTCGGTGCTGTAAAGGACACAGGTCGGTTTTGCAGAACTCCTGTTTTCTTTTAAGGATGGGGTGATTTAATTGGGAGCTGGTGGGACCATGGCAGCTGCCCTTGCGGCTGCAATCAGGGGTTTGACTGGCCCTACTATGATGTTATGCAGCATGACATGAAGAATTTCCAGGAGTAGTTGAGGGGCAGCACACTTGACCAGTTATTTACTCTAATCTCTCTGCAAACAAGCTTCCATCACCATGTCTCCTGATGAAGTCTTCCTTGCAGGTAGAAGCTAGCCACTTGCTGTGGGTATAGAAGTTTTCTGAAATGAACTCCATGCCAGCAGCTCATTGACAGCCTGGGAATGGGGGTATTTCAGGGACTGCTCAAATAAGAGTAGTGGGACAGAGTTGAGTGGCTGGCCTAAACGACCCCTGAACAAAAATAATAGGTTTTCTTTTTGTGTATCAGAGGATAAGTGTAGAATGGGAAAGGCTAGCATATCTGCAAAAAACAACCAATTTAGAGATGTTTCTGAGGTGCTGGAGCCTGCAGGGAAAACCTTAAACGTCTAGGAAAAGTCTGGTTCTTATTGTGTGAGAGACATTTTGTATAGATCTGCAACCACTTGAAAATGAATGTCAGTTGCCAGGGAAAGAGCAGATCAAATAGTTCATTTGCATTTCTGATGAATTTGGTGTGTGAAAGTGTTGCATAGCACTTAATAGTTGGAAGAGAGACAAAGGTTTCATTGTCAGTGTTGTATTCTTTTGGAATTTTGGATGTATAATGTCATCATTTTCTTGGCCAACACTGGATGCAAAATTAATGTGTCTTTCACCATCTAAAAACTCCAATGTCCCCCTTGAAAGATTTGTGCTTCTGGTAAGTTGTCTGCTCTGCTTCTGTCCATAGCACAAATAATGAGAATGGGAATCTGCTCTTTGCTTCTCCCTCAAACAAGCTCTTTGGAAATCCTGGACAACATGAAGCAGAAAGCATGGTTGCAGTCATGGCCTGTGCATGGGGCGGTAGGATGTGAAGGCAAGGAGGAGGAAGGGGAAGGCCCTGTTTACAGCTCCAGCCAAGTGGCAATGTGTGTTCTCAGACAAGCTGGGAAAAGGTTCCAGATTCCTCTGTGAATATGGTGCTAATGCTCACTGATTAGCTTTTCCCGCTGACATTCAAATGTTTGTTTTTGGAGCTTACCCTGCAGGCTCAGTGTAAATTAAAAGGAAAAAGAAAAAGAGGGATATTGAACTTAAGACAGGCAAAGGCAGCTGCATGTTTCTAATTCATTGTGCATTTTGGGTAATGCTTAACTTTTTGCATTTTTTGCATATATGTTATATACGCAATATATGCAATACATACATATTGAGAATAAAAAAAAACCCAGATGATTGAATCATGTCCCTTTCCTCTCTCTTAGAATAAAGCCCTTTATATTACGCTTACATAAAATTTAAGTGGATGAAACTGATTAAAAATAGAGGGAGGGCCACAGCAGCCTGTGTACTCTCAGTGTGGTGTCTGGCTTCCTTTGGAGTGCTTAAGGGCTTCTCTGAACACAGCTTGTGAGTCACTGTGAGGCTTCTCTCAAGAACATGGCGCACTACATCCTTTCAGCATTCCAGATGAAATGCTGTGGTCTCCAGCTTAATGTTGTCAGCGCGCCCTGTCCCTTTCACCAGCACAAGGTCCTTCTTAGCCTAACAACAAGCACATACCTCAATGTGGTTTTTGTACTCCAACCCCTTGAAATCATGTCTCATTAAGCACTATGGGAGTGAGATGAGCTAAAAAGGCCATGTCATATAGCTATGGCATACTGATTGGTTTTTTAAAATTATTTATTCAAATTAAGAGAATGACCTTCATCGTGGACTGTGGGTTGCATGTGTGTGTGCCTGTGTGTGTGTTCATGTGAGTGTGTGTGTGTGTGTGTGTGTGCATGCATGACTTGATGTCACCATTCCAGCATGATTTATTGAACTATGTGGCTTTTCTGGTGCCTTGATTATTTTTCTAGGCCCTCTGCTAATGAGAGCTTCTATGGCAGACTTTTCTATTTGCCTTGGTGGGGCTTGCCAGTGAGTGATCTACTGCCCTCTGGCTTGAGAGTCCTCCTCAGTGATGACCATTCTCTGTGCCTTTACTCCCTGCCATTTACTTTGTGTTTGGTAATATTAACCTGCAGTGACCACTCTGGTTTGATGGCCATAATGCAGCATCTGGAATGACTCTGGGACTCCACAAAAGTAACATTTCATGCAAGATGATAATCACGTAGCTTTATGAGTATCTAAGAAAGCCCAAAAGAAGTAGCTGAGAAAGAAACCAACATAAAAGGTCAACAAACTTACAGGGACTGGAGAGCTTTAGAATGTCAGGGCAGCTTAAGTGACGGGCAGCATGAGAGGCCACCATCAGAAGTGAGGGAAAAGTTGTTGGAGGATCCATCAGAGCTGTACAACTGAAATCTTTTGGCTATGTGTGTGGGATATGGGTAGGTTAAAGGGGTGGATGGGTAGAAAGTATGTGGAGAGTGTAGTAGGTCCACAGTATGGGTAAAGTATAAGTAGGTGGTGGATGGGAAGGATATGGGTAAATGGTATGTGGGCTGTTGGAAGGTAGCGAGTGGGGTGTAGAGTGAAGGTTGAGGTAGGGAGAGGTGTAGGGTGTACGATATGGGTAGGGTTTATGTGTAGGAAGTGGGTAGGGGTTATGTGTTGGTATGGGTAAGTGATGTGTGTTGGGTAGGGGTAGACGGTGTGTGTGTAAAAGGTGTGGGTAGATGGTGTGGGTAGGTACTGTGTACTGGATATGGGAAGTTGGTATGTATGGAGTTTGGATACTAGTGTGTGTGTGAAGTGTGGTCTATGGCTATGGGGAGGTAGCGTATGGCAAGTTAAGTAGTGTGTGGCTTCTACCCCACCACCTAGAGCTTCTACCACCTTACACTACTAGCACCACAAACTCATGAGCAAGCCCTCAACACAGAGTTTTGGAGTCAGCTTACCTGAACTATATCAGGGGGTAAACACCTCACAGTATTTAATACTTTTCTACTACTTCACAAAGTATTTTTTTGTTTCTTATGTTTATAAATAATAAAATAATCAAACGAATTGCTGTTCTGTTTTGCTTCATTTGTTATTTGCCTGTTTTTTTCTTTGCCTTCCTTCCTTTGCAAGTTGACCATTTTTGTTTTGTGTTATTTATTCCTTATTAATTTTTAAGATCTCACAATAAGATACAAGAAGTGTCTGCTACCTGACATTTCCAGATTTTATAATGTCTAGAGACTGGGTGACCAGACACTTTTCACTTTATCTAAATGAATGTGCTCTTTTCTTACTGGTTTTGGTATTTGGGATCTTGTAGAATATTCTTTCAGAATCTCAGATTTTCTAAATCTTGACTCAAAATTTTTGCCTTTTTGTTTCAGCTTTTATGTACAGGCCATGAGTATAGATGAAGTCATTTTTTTAACCAATTGGTTTACTGTCTACTCAAGTAAAATTTAACCAATATACCACTGACATATTTACTTTTATCAAACAAAGCACTATCTTGTCATTGCCTTGAAATTCCATCTCTAGCATATGCTGTATCCTGACCTAACTCTGCATCTTCTTCTTGTCCTTCTGTTCCATTGATTTATTTAAGTTTTAATATTTAGCTACCCAAACTGTTTTCTACTTTGACCAGAATTTTTAAAATATGTTTTACAATTTACTTTTATTTATATGCATATGTGTTGGTGCCTGTGTGAATATATACTACATGCCCTAGGAGGCCAAATGAGGATGTTCGATTCCCTGAAGCTATGGTTACATCAGTCATGAGTCTTTGGTGTGGGAGCTGGGAAAGGAATTCGGTTCCTCTGAAGGAGCAGCGCCAGCTCTTAACCAGCGAGCCTTCTCTCCAGCTCTGTCACCCGGGATCCTTAATTAGTTATCTTGAGCAAGTAATTATTTTGTGTTCCCTTTAATGTGAAGGGCTTTCCTCATAAAACGAAACAAGGAAATTAAACTGGCAAAACACAAATAATAGCAAACCACAAAACAAACCCCTGCCACCAGTTTTCTTAGTGGCTATTGCCTTTGCAGAGCCTTATATGTAAAACTACATTAGCTCCACATTTAACATGTCTCAGCCAAAAGGGGTCAAGCGGAAACTTAGTCGAGTTTTAAATTTTTATTTAGTTCAGTTCAGTTCAGTTTTTATTTTTATTTTTGACAATGGGTCTCATGTAGAGCAGGATGGTTTACAACTTTGTAGCTCAGGTTGGCCTTGAACTCCTGACCATCCTGCTATAGGTCTCAAGTGTACTGCCATGCTTAACCTTTTTTTTCTTCCAAATCATTAAGATGAATACATAAAATAATCTAATGGATGCCTATGGCTAATGAGATTTCAAAGGTGGCAATGATTGTCATTTTTGCTTCAGTGTCTGGCATTTGTTTGTTTAAAGAAAAGGCTGTTATAGTTTGTTAACTTTTTGTTGTAGTCACCTTCTATTCATCCCCTTGATGAGGGAAGGTGTCCACCCCCAAAATAGCTGAATAGATAGCTTGTGATGCTGGGATTGACAATGACTTATTAAGAAACCCAGTGAAGCCAGGTGCAGTGGTACATGCCTGTAGTCTCAGCACTTGGGATGGCAGAAGCAGGTGAATCTCTGTGAATTTGAGGCCAGTATGGTCTGCAAAGTGTGTCCGGGACACCCAAGGGTACACAGAGAAACCCTGTCTCAAAAATACCAAAAAAACAAACAAACAAAACCCCCAAACAAACAAACAAACAAAAACCCAGTGAGTACTGCGTACTGCCAGGGCTACATGGGATTGGACTGAGCAGGAACTGTGCTGTGTCACCTAAGTTATAGGGAAGATTGTGTAAGGGAGCTTAGCCATGGGGGCAGAGTAGGAACTTGTGGTTACATTACCCCAGGCTCTCCTGACTTCACCATATGTCAAGAAGAAGCTTTAATTTTAGGACTTTCACTACATCTTTCTTTCCTCTTGTCCCAAGCCTGCTGTTTTTATTTCCATGTGTGCTTTTATATATTCTTTCAATATGACTCTCCTACAGTGTATTTGGGTTCCACTTTAACTTACAATGATGATGCAATAGATTTACATGGAAGCTTATTTTTCCACACATTCTTTATGTTTTGAGGGTTATTCTTAAGTTTATTAAAAATATATGGATTCATGTTTTGAGGAATTCTGAGTCAATTCCTCCACTACACTCTTCTTCTAGTAAAAGACTACATGGGAACAGTTCTATTTATTTGTGAACCCATGTTAGTGCTTAAGTTAAATATTTTTACCTTAAAAGAAATGGGTACCCTAGGAAGGGGAAAAGGGATTATTTCAGACACAAACACAATGGTTGGCTCTTCGACCCCCTCACCCATGAGGGAGGAGCAGCCTTGCTAAGCCACAGAAGAGGACATTGCAGCCATTCCTGAAGAGACCTGATAAGCTAGAGTTAGAAGGAAGGGGAGGAGGACCTCCCCTATCAGCAGACTTGGAAAGGGGCAGGGAGGAGATGAGGGAGGGATGGGAGGTATAGGGAGGTAATGCGGGAGGGGGCTATGGCTGGGATACAAAGTACATAACCTGTGATTAATATAAAATAAAAATGTAAAAAAAAAAGAAATAGCGTTTGTTCTTTAGAACTTTAATTTATTTTTAATTAAGAATTTTATTCTTAGGTTCAGAGTTCTGTGTATAACATTCTTCTAATGTTTTATTAAAAGGTTAACTTTCTTTCTTTAGGATCTGTGTGTGTGTTTGTGTGTGCGCGCATGTGTGTGAAAGAGAGAGAGATCTCAAGATGAGATCATGAGTTTGGCATGTTTTCTATCTTTTGTGAGTTTTTTTTCATCATTTAAAAAATAGTTTTCTGAATCCCAAATACTTTTTGTTCAATTTAAAGTCTTCTCTTCTATGTTAATATAATAAAAAATAGTTGTAGTGCTTACATAGTATTTGCCAAGTACTGCTACAAAAATAACTCAGTCCTATGCGACAGGTGCTATGTCATCCACATGTTTAAGCTAAAGAGATACCATAGAGAGAGACTTGTAAGCTATTGAGTCACATATCTACAGGACAGAAGAGCTTAGATGAAAACATGGGCAACTTTTCCAGAGTCTGTGATTTTTAAGTAGTATGTTATTTTACCTACAGTGAATGTGAACCACATTCTGATATTGTTTAAGCTGATATGTCCGGTTTTCTTTATATTTTCACTATCTATGGGATTATATTTGTGGATATATCTCTTACAGGTAGTATTTGGCTATTTTATTTCACTTTTTAAGAATACAGCATCAGAGACATTGCCTTTTAACTGGCGAGTTCATAGTCTTTATATTTATTGTGATATGCATTTAACAACAATTCTATCCTCTGGTTCAGAAGCCCTACATTAAATGCCATAGTTTATTTCTGTTCTTTAAATGACCACCTGTGATGTTTCCTAGATCTTAGAAAATCTAATCTAGATCTAGATCTTAACTCATTATACAGACTTACTTGACTTCTCTTTCCTAATCCAGGTAATATAAGGAAACTCACAAGAAGTTTAAACTCTCATCTGGCCCTCTTCCATTTTGCTTGTTAAAGAAGTTATCATTCATTTTATGTTTGTACAGTATTGCAGTCTGTTTGGTTTTTTAAACTGAATTCAGTTTCTTCGTGAGAAATGTGAATGACAAACTCTTTAGTTCCTCTTTCACTCTTTAATTCCTAAATAATATCTATTTCCTGATAGAATTGTGAACATTTTGTTTTCTTTAGCATGTTAAAATTTTTATTTCTGTTTATTGCTCTTTGTTTTTAATCTTGAAAACTAAGAATTTTAGAATTCAATTTTTTTTTTCTAGACAGGGTTTCTCTGTGTAGCCTTGGCTGTCCTGGACTCGCTTTGTAGACCAGGCTGGCTTCAAACTTCCCTCCCCCCCCTACCCAAGGGCTGGATTACAGGCATGCTCCAGTGCACCAGGCTTACAATCCAACATTTATTTATTTATTTATTTTTAAGTAAACTCTTTCTTTTTGTTTCTGGAATACTTTAGAGTTTCAATATGATGTGCTTAGGTATCTAAGATAAATAACTTTTAATGTATCTTTGGAACTTATGTAAGGTTTTGCTATTCTTTTTTTTTTCTTTGTTCTCTTTAAAGGTTTGTGTTGTAAATTCTAGAACATTCCTAGACATGAGCATTTTTCTACAGTTCTCTTTCTTTTTTTTTCCTGGAACGCCTGTTAGACATCTTCTGGACTTCTCCTACGAGTATGTCTTTTAACCCCAATTTTATGCCTTTTATTTTGGTTTTGTTAGTCCTGCCTCTGCTATATTCCCTTAGATCTTCCTGATCACTGGTTTTCTCCCCACTTAAGGAACATATTACTCAATTTGTTCATTGTTCTTTAAGAAATGATTATTTTTCTAAAAATACAATTATTTACTTTCCAAATTATTAGCTATGTTTTCAATGTTGTACTTAGATCGCCTATTTTACATATATATGTCTATATACATTTGTGGTGTATTTGTTTTAAATGTATTTATACTTCTTAAAATTATGGTTCCCTTTTGTGAAATTCGTGAGCTTCAATTCCTGCTAGTTATTTTGTGTCTTGAGCATTTTTTAATTCTGTGTTTAATTTTTAAAATCTTTACTACTGTTTCCTTTCTGAGACAGTGATTTCGTACACCTGTGATTGCCCATAGCAGTTTTATAATTTGGTATCAAAGAGACTGTCAACATGGAATAGGCTTTGATTTCTTAGATTAAGGAATTTTTGTACCCCAGGGCAACGACTTTAGCCCCCAGAGTATTTACGGTGTTGAGATACAAACACATACCATTGTTAAATACAGAACCTAGTCAGAGGGTGACAAATGCCTTTGTTTCCTGTTTTAAACAATTTATTAGTGTTATTTTTTAATTAATCATTTAAATAAGTAATTACAGTTTATTTACTTTGTATCCCGACTGTAACCCCCTCCCTCATCCCCTCCCAGTCCCACCCTCCCTCTTCTCCTATGCCCCTCCTCCAGACCACTGATAGGGGAGGGGCTCCTCCCCTTCCCTCTGACCCTAACATGTCAGGTCTCATCAGGACTGGCTGCATTGTCTTCCTCTGTGGCCTGGTAAGGCTGCCTCCGCCCCCCCCCCCCTGGGGGAGCTGATCAAAGAGCCAGCCACTGAGTTCATGTCAGAGACAGCCCCTGTTCCACTTACTAGGGTACCCATTTGGATAATGAACTTCCAGGGGCTACATCTGTGCAGGGGTTCTAGGTTATCTCCATGAATGGTCCTTAGTTGGAGTATCAGTCTCAGAAAAGACCCCTGTGCCCAGATTTTTTGGTTCTGTTGCTCTTCTGTGGAGCTCCTGTCTCCTCCAGGTCAATCTGTCTCCACCTTCTTTCATAAGATTCCTTGTACTCTGCCCCAAAGTTTGCCTATGAGTCTCAGCATCTGCTTTGATACCTTTGGGGTAGAGTTTTTCAGAGGCCCTCTGTGGTAGGCTCCTGTCCTGTTCCCTGTTTTCTCCCTCTTTCGATGTCTATCTTGTTTGCCTTTCTGAATGAGGATTGAGCATCTTACCAGGGTCCTCCTTCTTGCTTAGCTTCTTTGGGTGTACAGATTTTAGTATGATTATCCTGTGTTATATGTCTAATATCCACTTATAAGTGAGTATATACCATATGTGTCTTTCTGCTTCTGGGATACCTCACTCAGGATGATCTTTTCTAGTTCCCACCATGTGCCTGCAATTTTCATAATTTCCTTGTTTTTAATTGCTGAGTATTATTCCATTGTGTAAATGTATCACAATTTCTGTATCCACTCCTCAACTAAGGGGCATGTGGGTTGTTTCCAGCTTCTGGCTATTACAAACAAAGCTGCTATAATATGGTTGAGCAGATGTCCTTGTTGTATACTTGAACATCTTTTGGATATATGCCCAGGAGTGGTATAGATGGATCTTGAGGTAGCACTATTCCTAATTGTCTGCGAAAGCACCAGATTGATTTCCAAAGTGGTTGTACAAGTATATATTCCCACCAGCAATGGAGGAGGGTTCCCCTTTCTCCACAACCTCTCGAGCATGTGTTCTCACTTGAGTTTTTTATCTTAACCATTCTGATGGATGTAAGGTGAAATCTCAGGGTTATTTTGATTTGTTTTGCATTCCCTGATAGCTAGGGATGTTGAGCATTTCCTTAAGTGTTTCTCTGCCATTCGATATCCTCTACTGAGAATTCTCTGCACTGCTGAGGAATATAGAATGGCAGAGAAACACTTAAAGAAATGTTCAACGTCCTTAGCTATCAGGGAAATGCAAATCAAACGACCCTGAACTTTCACCTTACATCCATCAGAATGGCTAAGATCAAAAACTCAAGTAACAGCACATGCTGGAGAGGTTGTGGAGAAAGGGGAACCCTCCTCCATTGCTGGTGGGAATGTAAACTTGTACAACAACTTTGGAAATCAATCTGGTGCTTTCTCAGACAATTAGGAATAGTGCTTCCTCAAGATCCAGCTATTCTACTACTAGGCATGTATCCAAAATAGGCTCAAGTACACAACAAGGATATTTGTTCAACTGTGTTCATAGCAGTTTTATTCGTAATAGCCCAAAGCTGAAAACAACCCAGATGTCCCTCAATGGACGACTGGATACAGAAATTGTGGTACATTTACACAATGGAATACTACTCAGCAATTAAAAACAAGGAAATTATGAAATTTGCAGGCAAATGGTGGGATCCAGAAAAGATCATCCTGAGTGAGGTATCCCAGAAGCAGAAAGATACACATGGTATATAGTCACTTATAAGTGGATACTAGACCGATAAAATAGGATAAACATACTAAAATCTGTACACCTAAAGAAGCTAAACAAAGAGGACCTGGGGTAAGAGGATCAATCCTCACTTAAAATGACAAATGGGATGGACATTGGAAGTAGGAGAAGACAAGAAACAGGAGAGAAGCCTATCAAAGAGAGCATCTGAAAGTCTCTACCCAGCAGTGTATCAAAGCAGATGCTGAGACTCATAACCAAATCTTGGGCAGAGTATAGGGAATCATATGAAAGAAGTGGAGTTAGTAAGACCTGGAGAGGACAGGAGCTCCACAAGGACCAAATATATCGGGGCATAGGGGTCTTTTCTGAGACTGATTCTCCAACCAAGGACCATTCATGGATATAACCTAGAACCTCTGCTTGGACATAGCCCATGGCAGCTCAGTATCCAAGTGAGTTCCCTAGTAAAGGGAACAGGGATTGTCTTTGACATGAACTTAGTGGCTGGCTCTTTGACCTCCCCAACCCCTCAGATGGAGGAGCAGCCTTTCTAGGCCACAGAGAGAGACAATGCAGCCAGCCCTGATGAGATGTGATAAGCTAGGGTCAGATGGAAGGGGAGAAGGACCTCCCCTATCAGTGGACTTAGAGAGGGGCTGGGAAGAGATGAGGGAGGGAGGGTGGGATTGGGAGAGAATGGGGGAGGGGCTACAGCTGGGATACAAAGTAAATAAATGTGGTAATTAATATAAAAAATAAAAAAAGAAAAAAGAGAAAATTCTCTGTTTAGCTCTGTACCCCATTTTTTGATTGGATTACTTGATTTGTTGCTGTTTAACTTCTTGAGTTCTTTATATATTCTGGATATTAGCCTCTTTGTCAGATATTATTATTATTATTATTATTATTTATAATTTATTCAGTTTGTATTCCAGTTGCAGCCTCTCCCTAATCTCCTCCTGGTCCCACCCTCCCTCCCTCTTCTTCCTTTATCCCTATTCCCTAGTCCACTGATAGAGGAAGTCCTCCTCTCCTACTGTCCTGTTTTGGCTCAAAGAAACTTCTACCCCTTTTCATTCTTTAACTGCAGTTAGATGGAGAACAGTTCAATGCACTCCAGGTTCCTACTCTCCACCTTGTCATGCTCCTTCTACTTCC
>CM053749.1:29239587-29281431 GCA_028658305.1 Pachyuromys duprasi
TACATGTTAACAACAAAAAAAACTTTCCAGCAACAAAAATGCTTTCTAGCATTTCTAGAAGATCAGAATAGGAGCGCTCTCTCTACTATGTTAAGAATGGACCTTCCTTTTAGATCTTGGGATAGTTTTATAACCTTCTGAATTCTGAACTAAGGTCTTTAAGCTAAGGCTAAGCATCTCAGGGCCACACTATTCTAATAGCATAGCAGTTACCTTCCCAACACTCTAATACCCTCTTCAGCAGATCTTTAAGGAAACACTTGGGCTCTCCTTCCTTTGATTTAAAATTTAAATTAGTAGTAATACAGAATGCAGAAGCTCCAGATCTCTAGTTTGAGGCCTTTCTTCTTCAGTTCTGAGTCCATATCTGCATTAACTCACAAGAACAACCAACAAATTGAAAACAACAACAACAAACAATAAGCCAGGATTTCCAGCTACACTGCAGATGAATTATCTCTCGGTGTGCTTTTTATCAGTGTGAGGTAAGAACATTGTGGCTACTTCATTTCATGTTTTGTAAAGGATTTGGGGATGCCTTAATATGAATACTTTACAGCTGGCTCTTGTTAATCCAGCCCAAGGCTGGATTATTCATTCTCAACAGATTTCCTAGTTGTTAGTGACAGAGGGATGATTAGACCTTTAAAGCATCGAGTAAGAATGATATTCACAGAAGCTTATCTTCTGTCCAGAGATCTCACTCAGCACTCCTAGAGACTCTTACTCTCTTCTGCTCTATTTTGATTAAGATCAGTGTCAGTACTGTGAGCACTGATGTCTCAGGCGGAGAAAGGGCAGACATTCACTTCAACCTTGTAGGCTGTGAACCAGCCTTTATCACTGCTAGGATGTGGTTGAAAAGTAACATAATGCCACAATGTAAAGGGGGAAAACTCAAGCATCTGGTCTCTGCTCTTTCCAAAGCTGTAGAGTGTTGTATAGTAAGAACAGCCAGGAAACAAAAGAGCCTGGGATCCCCCCCTCCCTTGTCCGGGCACACCAGGACTTCTAAAAGGTAGGAAAGAATGTGGATCCCAGTCCAGGCATGCTAGATGAGGGATGGTCAGCTTCATACTAGTGTTGCCCTTAACAACAACTACTTTTGGCAGTACCCCACTCCTATGTCCTGTAACCTCCTTCCCTGGAACCAGCATCCTGCCTGTCTTAGAAAACTGCTGCTGTCACAGAGTACCCCAGCCTGGGTAACTTAGAGAGAGTGTTAATTTATTGTTCATGTTTCTGGAAGCTAGGTGGTCGTATGAAGGCAACAGCTTCATTAGAATGTCTAGTGAGGGCATTCTTGGTATACCCTCAACCTGGCAGAAGGCAGAAGAGCAAGCATGTGTCAGGCTGTATGAAGTGTCTTTCAAAGAGACCCCAATCCCACCCATTAGACACTCCATGGCTAATTGTTTCTTTAAAAGCCCACTTCTTGATTATGTCTCAATTTTGAAGACATCTATTCAAAGTACAGCATGCCCCACCTAAATCCCACCTGCTTGTCCATTCCTTTCCCCTTCCTCATCCTGATCAAACTTATAAACTCTACTCTGTTGACCTGAACCTTCTGTCCACCTTCCTTTTGCCTGGAGCACCTCTTGTCTCTTCCTTCTGTACTCAAAACATTCTCCTCTTCAGTCTTCTAGGCCATTGGAGATGGTACTATTTCTACAAAATTGTCTGCTCTTCTCTCTTTTGACTGGATTCCATCTCATCACCAACTTAGGTACCCTGATTGAATTCCCCTGGCCTTTGATATTCACCGTTAGCATGTTGTATAGAAGCTTGTAAAAATCGGATAAGTGTCAGGAGCTCTGTCTTCTAGGACAGGACCTACCACTACTTCCATATGTGCTCTTGAACAGTCAGGTCAGCATCTTGTCCCTAATTTCCATATCCATAAAATGAGGCCCATTACTGACGATCACTGTAGCCCCGACCATCACTGATCCTAAAGACTGTTTTCTGCCCTGACACCATGGGCTCCAGGAAGAGAGTCGTGTTAGCTTTTCCAGCTGATCCTAGCATAGTGTTACACATTCTGGGTACTTCAGAAACAGAGTTTTGTGTTTGCACGCGTAATACACATTCATGTGTGTGCACATGTATACAGAGACCTAGAAGTTGACATAGATTATCTTCAGTTGCTCTCTACTTTACTTTTTGAAAAAGGGACTCTCACTGAACTTGAAGCTCACCTCTTTGGTGAGACTGGCTGGCCAGCAAGCCCCCGGGATTCTACCTGTCTCTGCTTCCTCACTACGGGGAATACAGACATACACCAACCTACTGTGCCTGTCACTTAAAAACATGGGTCCTGATAGACTGAATTCAGTTCTTCATGCTTATGCTATAAATACTTTATCAGTTGATCCACTTCCCAGCCTCAGAAAAAGGGGCTATCGGGCTGAATGATTGCAGGTAAGAGACACGTGCACAGGGTGGGCACCAGGAAGCAATGGCTGGAGAGCAGGCTGGCCTGGCAGTCATATGTGTTGGGAACTCAGAAGACATTATTTTTACTCACTCTGAGTAAAAACTTCATGCTTGGCTTTCAGAACTTCCCTGTGGAATGAGTTTATGTTCTTTCTTCCTATTTAATAAGAGTTGAATAATGAGTCCCACAACCAGCTTGTTATTTTGCCTCTGAGGAGATGTATAATCTAGGCAGAGGCAGTAACTCATGGGACTAGGTGAAGGCCCCTGGAAATGAGTGATTGAGAATGGAGTTTTTCACATGGGAAATGAGAAGGCTTTCAAGAACTTGGGAATGAAATACTAGGGAGGCCAAAATCATGCTCCAGGTGTGGCTTGCCTTGCTCTTTATACAGACTGGAGTCAGTGTTCAAAGCTGATATCACATAGTAGATAAGCTCCACAAAGGCCTCATCCCTCGGCTCTATCTCACATAGACATATTTTCTGCTTTTAATACAAGGTTGAATCTGATGCAATGTCAGGAGGCTTTGAGTCTCTTATTCATTTTGGACATTAAGCAACTTAGGTATTTTCTCTGGTTAGTATAGTACTTGTCCATCAGGTCTTCAGTTTCCTTCTCTGTGAACTGAGGATGCTCTTTCTATCCTGTAGAGTTGTTAGTGTTGTTAGTGAGGTAGCCTGCCAGTGGCTACATACTGCACATGGGCTCCTGTTGTGTCCCAGAGTGCCTGGATGCTTACTGTTCAGCACATCCCCCCTTTGCTCCCGTTCTTCCCTGGGTATCTTGAAGTTTCATAACAAATCTTATGGCTTCTGAAATGACTGATCATCCTTTGTGTATGTGCTACCTCCAAGTGCAGGGACCTGTTTTCATCCACAGGAGACTAATGCCAGTTTTAAGTATGGTGTATGTCTGTGGGTATGTACACATAAGCTCTACTCTGCTTTCTGTTGCCATGATAAAAGACCACAACCAAAAGCAACTTGGTGAGGAAAGAATTTACTTCATCTTATAGCTGATAGTCCAGCATGAAAGGAAGTCAAGGCAGTTATTTTAAAAGGGAACCAGGAGGCAGGAACTGAAGCAGCAGAGGTCATGGAGAAATGCTTTTTATGGTCTTGCTCCCCATAGCTCATTCAGCTTGCTTTTCCTAAAACTGTAACCACCTGCTTAGGGGTGACACCACCCACGCTGGGCTGGGCTCTCCCACATTAATCGTTAATTAAGAAAATGCCCCAGAGGCTGGGCTAAAGCTCATCCTGCTAGAGGCATTTTCTCAATTAAGGTTCTCTCTTCCCACATGACTCTAGTTTGTGTTGAGTTGACAAAAATTTACCAGCACAATATATAGGTACACATTGTTGACATTGGGTTATTTCCTCCATCACTCTTCACCTTACTTCTTGAGAGAGGGTCTTGCACTGAATATTGAACTCATTGACTCAGCTAGGCTGGTCTGCCAATGGACTGCAGGAATCTGTCCATCCCCTACCTCCGAACCCCCAGCACTGGGGATGCGTTTGCACACTGCAGTGCCTGGCTTTTTTTTTGTGGGTGTTGTGTATCCAAACTCAGATCCTCATGTTTGCACAGCAATCAATTTACTACTGAGCCATCTCCCCAACCCTCCAATGTCAGTTTTAATAATAATAAAAATTAATAATAATAATAATAAATGACCCAAGCTTACCCATAACATTTAAACTTTCATCAGGAGACAATGAGTCTTAGTTTTGTAAATAGGTTTTTTGCAAATAGATGTTTTGGGGATACATTTAAGCCAAGTAAAGCACCAGTGAGGGCTGGGAAGGCCTCCCCAGGGAGCCATATCTTGGGGCTTTCCTGGGAAGTACATGGCGTACACAGCACAGAGAGAGCTCAGCTCAGCAGCCCTGGATTTAGATCTTACTGATTTCAGTTGCCGCAGCCCTGTAAGTCCCCCAGTCCCATTTCCTCATCTGTCAGGGAGTAATTGTGAAAGTAAAAGAGGTCTCTTAAGGTAGTTACAGGGATTAAAGTAAAAAATTGCTGTGAATGCGATTTGTGCCACCAAATCCATAAAATACGATATGCATTTGCTGCACGCTATTCTCTAAATTACATTCATTTGTCCTCTGCTCCGATAGCTACACCCATTTATTTACTTCAAGACCAAGCGTGACAGGTTGTCCTCGCCTCTAGCAAGCCAGAACATCCTGACACAGAATGTTTTCATCCGAGGGAAGCAAGGGCTGGGGCAGGGCAGAGGCACTGTGTGTGGGTGAAGTCCGTCTCCTGGTGGCTTGTTCCTGGCAGGAACAAAGCCTGCAAGTAAAGGCTAGCCACGAGTCTCCAGACATTCATGTCAGAGACCACACTGAGATTTATAAAAGCCTATTAGGAGCAGCTGCCCTCAGGACATAGAAAGAGCCCATGGCCTCCTGTTACTGAAGCATAGTCTGAGGAAATGAATTGCTTTTGTTAAAAATGAGCTAGACCTTCTAGAACAGTGTCAGTTTAAAAATCGATGGCAATTAAAACATGTCTAGTGTTTGGGGGACAGAGTTTTGCTGGATTAGAAGTCACTATGTAGACCAGGCTGACCTGGAACCAGCAGCAATCCCCCTGCTTCTGCCTTGTGGGTGTTGGGATTGCAGGGGTGTAACAAATCTGGCTTTGATGGACTTTTCTAGAAAGCATGTGCTCAGGGTCGTGAACACATGGTGCATGTCACTGATGTATCTTAAACCTCAGAAGCTGTACCTATGTTTGTCAATAGGGAGTTTTCTTATAGAAACTATATTCGACTGGATGTTTTTAATTTTCCTGTTTCAGATTAGTTGATGCCATAATTCTCTTTCAGTTCACCCTCCTCTTCCCTGGTTGAATTTAATGCAGAGATGGCAGTTATGCACAGTGTGGATACACCCGGTGAAGAGAGCCCACACCTGCCATTGGACCATTGAGCGTGAGGGCTGAAGCTTTCATTTGCTCCCTTAGGAAAACACTGATGTGGCCTACAACTGGTATGGGAAGCATGGCTTCCTGGCCCAGGATAAGCTCAACATCTCTACAGGGCAGCCCTCAGGGTGGCCAGTGAAATAAAGAGGAACAGTCTGCAGTGAGGTGCCCATCATGAAAACAGCAGAAAGCAAGCAATGTGCTCAAAAAAGGCAGACTAGGCTGGCCTCCCTGGTTGCCAACTGACATCAGCTGCTGAGGCTCATGGGAGCTTGCAGGCCATTTTTGTTTTGAGTTCAGGGTTAGGGGCAAGGTCTGGAGTGGGACAGACAAGGGGCTTTGCATTTCTCCCTCCATGACCTGCAGAGGGACTGCAGCAGTACCTGTCCAGGGCAGTCTTCCTCTGCAGGCTTGGCTGGTCAAAGCCAGATTTTATTATTATTATTTAGTGATTGCATAATATTTGCTTACTGTAGTAATTTTATAAAAGGTGAAAATTTATGAAGAAAACGTTGTTTATAAACTAAGAACAGTATTAGGGATTTTGTGAGGAAAGCAAGGAAAGATTAGTGGTTCTCAACCTGTAGGTTGCAACTCCTTTGGGGGTTGAATGATTCTTTCACAGGGTCTGCTTAAGACCATTGGGAAACAGACATTTACATTATGATCCATAATGTAAACAGTAACAAAACTACTAGTAACAACAAAAATAATGTTATGGTTGGAGCTCAACACAATACGAGGAATTATATTAATAAGTTGCAGTATTGGGCTGAGATCTACTGTTCTAGATCATTCTATAGGCATTGACTACTACATAGACATATATATTTGTCAAAATCAGCCACAGTATTGTTAATATTTGTGCTCTTCGTTGTTTGTAAAGTTTATAGAAAAAGAAAATCAAAATCACTATTGAGCTTGTAACACTGATGTATGTTATAACTTATTTAGGGGCAAGTTACTCTGAAGCATATATAAAAAAATCAGATGGTTTGATGATGGATAGATATGTGATCAACCAAATATAGTAAACCGTTAATGGTTGGATCCAGATGGTGGATACGTAATTGTTCATGATAATATTCTTTCAGCTTTGCTGTAAGACTGAAAATTTGCATGATAAGATATTGAGCTAAAGAGAGGGCTGTTTCAGGAAAAGATCCATATTTAAAACCCAAATTTAACTACTATTTACATTTTAGTGCACATCATCTTCTTTAATTTTAATTTCTAGGAATACATAATTTCATATCATGAAGATCTTACTTTATGTGGATTTATTTTCATATTCTTTACTCAGTAATGTATCATACTTTTATTGTAAAAGTTTTGTATAATTTTAAAGTTAAGGCATCATTTGTATGCAATAAAATTCATACTTTTAAGTGTGTCATTCTGTGCACTTAAACTTGGCTATCACAATGTAGGATATCATTGTAGATGATTTCTCCATGCTACTGCTGGCAACTACTGATCTACATTCCTGGATGGGAATCATATAGTACAAGTGTAGTCTTTTTGACTCTGGCTTCTTCCATGCTTTACTCGTGTTGTATGTTCCAGAATTTTTTAAAGCTGATAAGTTGCATTATAAAATGTACACTTATGAAATTTTCATGTTCAGTAAAGCTTATTATGTGCTATAACTTGTTTTATTTATGTATTTCTCATTAATTGGATATTTACAGTAATTTTGTTGCTATTATGTATACTATATGGTCAACATGTTCATGTCTAATTTTTATTGATGGTTTCTTTGAGGTAGATTCCTAGGAAAGGAATTCCTAACTCAAATGCTGTGAATATTTTAAAGCCCTGAAATATTTTTAGTCATTAAAATGTTTTCCTTGTTTTTATTTAAATGGTCCAGAACAATCTGGACTTAGAACCTTGCTGCTGTTTCTAACCATCTTTCCCATCTTTTCCTTTCTTTTATTGCCACTATAGAACTGACTGATGGTCCAGTGTAGTCAGGGCGCTTGCAAATTCTAAATCATGGAGGCCAATCAGGAAGCTTCTCTCTTTTTGGTGAAGATCTTAGAAGAACTGGACAGTAAGCAAAATACTGTTTCCTATCAAGACCTGTGCAAGTCACTGTGTGCACAGTTTGATCTGTCTCAGCTTGCCAAACTGAGAAGTGTGCTTTTTTACACAGCATGTCTTGACCCCAACTTTCCAGCCACTTTATTCAAAGACAAAATGAAATGCTCTGTTAATAATCAGCAGTCAAAGAAAATCATGGTGGCAGCAGATATTGTGACTATCTTCAACCTGATCCAAATGAATGGGGGCACTGCCAAGGAGAAGCTACCCACAAGCTGCCACAAGGTGCGCAAGAAGGAGGCTTCCTTTGAGTCTTGTAGGTCAGACACAGAGGTGTGCAGCCCAACAGTGTGTGAGCCTCTGAACTGTGAGTTGAGCGAGAGGCCCTTCAGCAGAGGCTACCCTACCAGGCAGTCATCCAAATGCCGGAAGATGGACTGCAAGGAATGCCCACAGTTTGTCCCTGCATCTGAGCCCAATTTCCTGTTGGGTGTCAGTAAAGAGGCGAAAAACCGGGCAGCCTCTCTGGACAGGCTCCAAGCCCTATCCCCATATTCCGTGGCCAGCCCTCAGCCCTGTGAGATGCAGAGGACATATTTCCCCATGAATATTGAGAATGAGTCCATTTCAGATCAGGACTCTCTGCCCATCAGCCAAAGCATCAAAGAGACCTTCATATCCAGTGAGGAACCGTTTGTAGTTCAGTCCTGTGTTCAGAAAAGGAACATCTTCAAAGAAGATTTTCACAATCTCATGACTGTATCCCCCAGTTTGGTTGGTCCCACTAACAAAGCAGAAGGGGATCATGGGGAGCCCCAGAGTCAGAAGGAACTCCACAAGCCGCCCTTCTTCAACCACAGCTTTGAGATGCCTTACCACAACCAGTACCTGAATCCGGTGTATTCCCCCATCCCTGACAAAAGGCGGGCAAAGCATGAAAGCTTAGATGACCTTCAAGCCTCTACCTATTTTGGACCCACCCCAGTGATGGGAACACAAGATACTAGGCGCTGCCCAGGGAAGTCCAGTAAACAGACGCCATGGCCAGCCAAAAGCTGGAGCCTAAACACAGAGGAAGTGCCTGACTTTGAACGGTCATTTTTCAATAGAAATCCCTCTGAAGAAAAGCTACGCTATCCAAATTCTGGCAGCCAGACACCCAATTTCTCAGGCCCAGACAGGCATCCAGCTTACCTGGTGCCAAAGGATCAGCAGAAGGTTCTCCCTGTTGGCTATGCAGTGAAACCAAATGGACTCAAACCTAAAGAGATCTCATCTCCTGTTGACCTGGAGAAGCACGAAGCAGTCAAGAAGTTTAAAGACAAAAGCATCGGCTGCACCAGTGGCCAGCACAGCTCAGACACCAGCAGTGTGGGTACCCAGACAGAACAACATGTGCTGGACCCCCCCAAGTGCAAAGACTTGTGTACTTCAGGTCAGGCCAAGTACAGTGACAGGCATGCCATGAAGCACTCGGATGATGACTCAGAAATCGTCAGCGATGACATCAGTGACATTTTCCGATTTCTTGATGACATGAGCATCAGTGGCTCCACGGGAGTGATACAGTCATCCTGCTACAACAGCACTGGCTCCTTGTCTCAGCTTCATAAGTCAGACTGTGACAGTTCACCAGAGCATGACCTCGCCAAAATCACCAATGGGGTCTCCAGCAGCAAGGGAGACAAGTGTAACCTCCCTGAAAAGGTCCATCACTCAGAAGAAGAGTTGAAGACCAGCGTGTGCAAACTGGTTCTTAGGATTGGCGAGATCGAACGGAAGCTGGAATCACTGTCAGGGGTCCGAGAGGAAATCTCCCAGGTCCTTGGAAAACTCAATAAGCTGGATCAGAAAATCCAGCAGCCGGAGAAAGTGAATGTGCCGATTGACCTGAACTCCTTGACCAGTGAGGCACCTTCTGATGACAGCGTCTCTCCTAGGGTCTTCCGTGCACACAGCGGCTCCCACGGACCCAAGCTGGAGAGCAACCCTGACTGGTGCTGCTCTGATGCCAGTGGTAGCAACAGTGAAAGCCTGCGTGTCAAGGCTTTAAAGAAAAGCCTCTTTACCAGGCCATCTTCCAGGTCCCTGACTGAGGAGAACAGTGCCACAGAGTCCAAAATTGCCAGCATTTCCAACTCTCCCAGAGACTGGCGAACCATCACTTATACCAACCGCATGGGCCTCAATGAGGAGGAGTTAAAAGATGCAGGTCCAGCTGATAACAAAGACTGGCATCGGAAATCTAAGGAGGTAATGGAAATTTAAGTTCTCATGACTGGTTTCGGCATTGTCACAGCCTCAGACATTCCGTGAGAAGCCTTGCCGCCTTCTGGTACCCGTGCCCTGCTGGTTCCCTTTCCAGAATTGGCAGGAATTGGCAGGCTCTGCACATTAGAACAGAGAGGGCAACGCGAGCAGCCTGTTTGCTCTGCCAAGGTGCCAGTCAGTTGGGTGGAGCTCATGCTGGGATGCTGCTGACGGTAGACAGTGCAGTTGGGATATTGGACAGGTGGTGTGAGAAGGATTTTGCAAAAGGGGGAGTGCGTCAAGGCAGGCAAGCACCACCAAGGTTATCTTCTTGTCCTTGCTGGAGTACTGAGATCTGCTCCAGGCAAGCACAGAAAGAGGATTGCTGGTCTCCCTGTCGTGAGGTCTCTTGCCCGAATTTTGTCCCATGCATTACACTACTTTTGAAAATAAGATCTCTTTCACTATAAGATAAACACCTGGTTGCTAATAATAAGAAAACAGTTTTATTGTTCCACCATGGAAGAACAGCCAATCAGAAACAATGTCTCCTTTTCCTCTTCGGTTCTCTGTTTTTCCTACATAGAGAGTGCTTTGCACTTCTCATGTGAGTGCCATTTTTGACCTCACTCCACCAGCACTAGAATCCATGCCTGTCTGTGTTCAAATATGCCTTTTTTCTTCCCTGTGGACATTGCTCCAGTGGACACGCATCTGATAAGTTCTAGATAAATTACTCTAGATAGGTTCCAGTGGTTCGTCTTTGGCAAGATGATGCAGCTTCAGTCTTGTAGCTTGTCTTCCTGCAAATCTCAGCTTCTGTGGTCAGTGAACAGGGTTTCAAGAAGCTTCCCTCCCAGGGTCTCTGAGAACCGGATTATGAGTGGGAGGGAGTAGTAGGATGGGCTTCAAGGGTACTGGGCCAAGGAAGAGGTGTGCGTTTCCAAGTGATGTTAAGAAGGGCAAGCTTGCAAAAATGGGTTTGACTTCACGTTAAAGAAGGAGAAAATTGAAGGAGTATTTTTTTTATCTCTGATCCCAAAGAAGCCCTTGTATCCCATGATGCTTTTTTCCCCTTACATTTCTTGCCATGGACACCAGGCTAAGGCCAGATTTCTGGAACCCATGTGTTTATAAAATTGAGAAATGACCATTAGAGAACTCACATGGTTAGGAGATTGTTTTACCAAACCAAAGTGAACCAGCCTGACCTCCAGTGCCTCACCAAACCAGCAGGACTAGCTACAGCCTTAAATAAGATCCAACTTGAAATACCTCACATCAAACAGCTACCATCTGAAGTAAGCCTTCTGTACTGTGTGGCTGTTTTCACTGTGGCCTTTCCTCTTGGCATTTTCCAACTCTTATTCATGATCCTTGTTGGGGTAACCAGCTTTGGTCTCCGTATCAGCTTTGAACCAGTGTCAGAAATTGCTGAAGATCATGCCCTCTCAATGTTTTATCACCATGCCCAGGTCTCAAAGTCCTTGGGTCCCAGATTAGACTTTCCGTTGTTTTGTAGCCAGTGTTTCTTCTTCATTTCTTTTGTGGAGGATGGCCACCATCTCAGCAATTTTCCCAGTGACAAGTACCACCTGAGCTGTGGCTCACATGTGCCCAGTGTAGCTGCCAGCTTTGGTGTACCTTTTGTGATGTCTCTTACATCTCTTCTTCATTTGCCAATCGGCATCCGCTAGTCCAGCTTTCACACCCTACTTGGGGCTTGGGGATCCACCCTCCATCTCTCACCTCATCTCCTAGGCCACTTCTGTGTTCATTTCCCTAAAAGTACTCTCTACATATGTTCAGTGCCTCCAGTTTCCAAATCCCTCCAAATCTCCTTTGTGTCAGTAAAAAGTCTCGAAGTTCTTACTTTCTCTCTCTCTCTTTCTCTCTCTCTCTTTCTCTGTGCATGTGGAGGTCAGAAGACAGCTTATAGGAGCTAATTCTCTGTCTAAAATGTGAGTCCTAGGGATTGACACCCAGTCATCAGGCTTGGTGGCAAGTGCCTTCACCCATTGGAGCCTGAATTTCTATACATACTTCTTTCTAACTAGAATGCTGTATTTTACTCCAAAACCTGCTCTCCCTTGATTAGTCTACATGTATTTACCACCAAATGCTATAGCCATTCATTCAATCACTTACTCAGTAAATACTTACATAATTCTTGTGGCTAGGCCTTGTTATATGATCAAACTATTCTTCACCTCATTCCTAAATCAAGATAATCTGATCTACTTCTGTGTTTCAGATAAGGCAAGAATGGCTGGTACTGACATCTGCAATCTCTGGCCTCTGTGTTTTGTGCACTCCTCAAGGCCTTTTCATTTTCACATATTTGGACACTTCTACAGGGATTGTTGCTCATCTCTGACCTCTAGCTTTCAGTTCTCTTTGTTCAGATGTACTGGACAAAGTCATTTACTGAAACATAGAGTTATGTATATACATACCAGCTGTTATCTCAGAGGATAAGCTCATCAGAGGAACAAACCTGAGTCTCAATGAGATGTCCTGGCTCTGTTATTTCCTCCCTGTCCAGATTGAGTGCATGTCTTAATCTCTCTGACCTGCTCTTTCACATCCACATTGGAGATAATTTCAGTCCTGATGCTGAAATGTTAATGGGAAGGTGGTATGAGATGGTGCACATTTGGCACTGGGCAGAGTGATGGATATCCAGTCAGCCCAGTGGCTACCACCAAGGTTATTGTCATGGGAGTTTCTCATATCCTCAGATTTTTGCAAGATTTACTTACTTTAGGAGCTCTGTCAGGACTGGAGGATGATGTGTGAGCAGAATAAATAAAACCAGTGGATCCTTTTAGGAAATCCTGGACCTTGATGAGTTACAAAACAAGAAGAAAACCCATCTTCTTGTTTGATTTACCTAAATCTGTGCCTCTTGATGGTTTTAATAGCTGATTTTCACACATTATCTCTGATCATGAGCCGGTGGATCAGGTATGCTGATATGTGCTACCAGCCCACATCCAGGTGTGTAATATGCAGACTCAGAGCCACACACATTCGTTCTTAATGTGTCCACTTGTCACACCACTTCAATTCACATTATTTTTGTTTTCTCTTTCTATTACTTTTGTATAGAATGCTTTGCTTCCCTTTGCTGTATCATTGGTTTCTATCCATTGGACAAGTTATGGTGGAGTGCCCTATTTATTCTACCATTTTTTTTTTTTTTGCTGGAAACAGGACTAAAAGACAAACAAGCTTGGAAGAACTCAAAGTTCAGTGGAGGAGTCAGGCTGGCAGACAAACAGTTACAGTTTAGCATGTAAAATTCTGGCTGAAGGGCCTGTACATAGTCCCAGAAGACCACAGTGAGGAGCACCATCCCATTTGTGAGGGAGCGCTTGCTAGACGGGAGTCTATGTGGAAACCTCAAGGTGGATTTAGAAAAGATGAGAGGCCTTGTTCTTTCAGATTAATGAGAATAAAGCAGACTATGATGTGCTTCAAGGCCCAAGGACGTCATTAACATCAAGCCCCTTTAGACACTCCCACCTCCACACCACCACCCAAGCTGCCCTTTTATCTTAAGTGTTGTACAGATGCTTTGGAAGAGCCACCTACCACCATGGACAGTCCTACTAGAGACTCCCCATGTGGGATTTCCAGCTTAGTGTCTCCCTTCCAAGGCAGGTTCTCAGCAACACTTTCAGGTAATTCCATGTGGAATGACCTGTGTCTTTTACTTATTGAGTCTAGGTATAAAATGGGACAGAAAAGAAGGGACACTAACATGAAGGAGTCAAGCAGAGGTTCCAAAACTAGTTTATTAGATTTAGAACCCGAGTCAGCTTTGTGTCCAGCTGTACGAAAAGGTGGTAAGGACCGTGTATGGATCAGTTTATAAAGGACTCCCTCTTTATGTGGAAACATTTGGCCTTATTAGTATTATCAAGACCAGAAATTGTTTTTAGAGACGTCTCCCCAAACAGGAAAACTTTGCATGAGTTCATAAGTAAATTCATATCTGGGTATTTACCAGGACCTCATTGATAAAAAGCTGGCTGGCTACTCAAATGCACTATGAGACCTGATGGCATCTCTGTGGCTTTTCTGGATGTCTTTGTGCTCCTCTGCAGGCAGACAGGCAGTATGACATCCCTCCACAGCACCGACTGCCCAAGCAGCCCAAAGATGGCTTCCTGGTGGAGCAGGTATTCAGTCCTCATCCTTATCCTGCCTCTATCAAGGCCCACATGAAGAGCAACCCCATGTACACAGACATGCGGCTGACTGAGCTAGCTGAGGTTAAGCGAGGCCAGCCTTCTTGGACCATAGAGGAATATGCTCGAAACTCTGGTGACAAGGGCAAGCTGACAGCTTTGGACCTGCAGGTGAGCCTCACTGTTCCCGGGTGGGAAGAGCCCTACCATGGGCTGTAGATAATGTAAATCTGGCCTCTCCCTCAACCACCTCTCTGGGTCTCTGTCATGGAATTCTGAACTTTAATAAACAAGAGAGCAGAGAGGTCTGTTTTTGTCGTAGCTGTTGTTTTAAACAAGGGGGTTTTTTCTTTGCCAATCTTACCATAAATCTGTAACAACAAGGGTGCTTGCTTTATACATTTGTTGGCCATCTGATTTGCTAATGATGCTTTTAAAACAAAGTGCAAGTTCTAATCTTTGCTCACAAGACCTGAGCCAAACTGTTTAATGCAACACAAGCTGATTTCTCCTTCCACATGTAGCACGTGGGATAAGCATGTTTGTGGGAGCCAAGCTATGGATTATGTTCCCATATGGAGCCACCCCAGGTAAGAGCCATTCCTGGAAGGTCTTTGAATGCCGTTATGGCTAGAGGGCATGCTTTTCTGTTCACCCACCACAGGGTTGGGTTTTGGCTGCACTTTTATTTTGGTGGGCAGCTCTAAGTGGTTCCAGTCACAGCATGTCTGTCTATGTTTCCACATCACTGCAAAGGAATCACCATGGGCACCTGTGGGCTTAGCTGTGTGGACACTGAGGCCATATAAAGGGAAGAGTTATCTCCAGACAGCCCAAGCTTCTGAAGTCTGGTTGGTGAGAGCTGTCTGTAGACCCACAAGGCTCTTGTGTCATGGCCTTGCACTAAACAAAGGAGGTGTGGAGGTGCAGCATGTGGCAGAGGAAAGGCACTGGGTTTGAAAAGCACCAAGGCCTAACCCAAAGCTTTTTCAAAACACTGTGTGACCTGGAGCACTTATTTCACCTGCTTTAGTTTTGGTTGTCTCATGTGTGAAATGGGCATAAATGGCATTGTTGTGAGAAGTGGAAATAATATATACGAAGAAACTGACACTCAGTAGGTGTTGAGAGAAAAAGCCCTCAGGAATTGGTAGTGGATGCTGAAGTCAGTCACTGAGCATAGTACTTTGCATATCCATCTCTTGGTTCCAGACACAGTTGCCTGTGAGTCAGGCATTGCTCTGACCATCACCAATTCACAATCCAGGAAACCATGGAAGAAGGAAGCACAGTGAGTTGGCTGATGTCTAACAGGTCTGGAACTACAGTGGACCATTGGACAATAAGTCTCCTAGTCTTCCTCCTCTCTTCCCTCTGTAGCATTTCTCTTTGTTGTTGCTAGGAGTTTAAGAGAACTTCATTTTCAACAGAAGTCTTGTAATCACACTTGCATAGCTGGAAACCTAATGGTAGCAATTCAAGGGAGCTCTGGCCCAATCCTGGGAAGGTGGTCTGTGGTGACAACAGGAACATTCTAAGTTTCCCCTCATCCATCCTTCTCAATGTACATAATATCCCCATGAGTGAGCCACTTGTCCCTTTGGGCTGCTGTCAGCTTCCTGATGACAAACAGGCTAGACTGTGATGATCTCATTCTCCCACAAGCAGACCGCAGGGCAACTATATGTGGCATCCTGTGATCAGTGTGTCTTAGGTTATCATAACCCACCAGCCAGGAAACACTCAGAATTAGACATGGCTCAACAGGTTGTAGTGACCAGTATTCACACTTTGAATACAGATCTTGAAAGTTTAGGAAGAGAGAGCTGAGAGGTCTTGCATCTACAAATATATGAAAAAATAAAAAGATACATCTGGGTTACAGAGCTTAGGTGACTTTGCTTAATAGAGGAAGGACAGAGTGTCTGGTCACATGTTCTGAGGGGATAGAGAGCCCTTTGTCCAGTGATGTGTTGATAGCAAGGCAGAGCAGACACGGGAGGCAGGTGGTCCAGTGAGACAGCAGCTTCTTCACTTGCATTGCTTTGTAGAGGTTTGAGTGCTATTCCAGGTGAGCTTGGGACCAGGTTTCTCAGGGCCCATTTTTGTCCTTTTATCAATCCATAAATGATATCCACTGAGGGCATAGGCACTGGTGTCGGGCTGGCTTTGTTTTCATCACTTGGAAGGCCTAGTTAACAAGTGAGTATGTGTGTACTGTCCCCGGAAACCTGGGTATTACCTCTCTGTGCTATGGTACCATTACAGCTTGAGGTTATTGGGGGGAAAAACTAATTAAAAATAGTTTATTTCACAGTCAGACTCTTAACCCATAACAAAGTGTAGATACTTACAGAAGGAGGCTGATTTTCTTTTCTCTGAGGTAGGGAGAACAGAGCACAAAGTGCACTGTACGTGTGTGTGTTGTATCCCTCCTGGGCAGCTCGGGAAAACTGGGGAAAAGAGAAGCTTGTTTTGGCCATAATGACAAGAGTTTGTCTTCAAGGTTATAGGGCAGGGAAGGCTGACTGCCTAGTCTTCCACCCAAACCTAATCTTCGCGGGCATATCATTCACATTTTAGGTCCGTATTCCAACAAAACAGGGCTATTGTTGGATCCTTTTCTTTCTTCTTGAGTGTCTATTCAGCTGCTGAAGGATTTTCCTGTCAGGGAGAGCAAGTGGGGCCCAGCTGTGTCCATGAAAGTCAGAGCATGCTGTCTCTGTCCTCTCTCTGCCTCACCTCTCTTTCCTCTCTCTCTGTGCGTGTGCATTGGTATACATACACACATATATGAATTGTGTGTGCATGTGTTTACATATGCATGCACATATGTAAGCCTGTGTTTGCATATGTGTGTATTTGGGCGCATGTGTATGGGAGGCCATGACACAAACATGAAAAGACAGATGCTAAGTAGGAGAGCTTAGTCACTGCAGAGCTGTTTAGATCAGCTTCAGGGAGGCTCCTGGACTCCAGCAGTGGACAATAGGTCCTAGGAGTTTCTTACCAGGTCATCTACAGGTTTTCCCTTCATTTAGAATATTATGGTTTACATTAGAGGTATTGTGGGTGGCTGGAACTGCCTTCTGCCCTACTAGCTAATTTACAGAGTTTATAAACAGTGTTAAAGTGAGCCATGAATTCCAGTCTCTCGCCACAGTACAGTGCTTCCAGCCTGCTCACCTACCCACTGTAGCACCAGATTGGTTCCAGTTGACCTGTAAATAAGTCGTTCTGACTACTCTGATAACCTTGTTTTTTTTTTGGTGGGGGGGCATCATACTTAACATGTCATACAGTTTTTTTACAACATGTCATCAAATGTTATACTCATTTGATTCTCTTTAGTGATTTAAGTAGAAAAACCATTCTGAGTGGAAGGACAGGCAGGAGCCTGACTAGAACCAGCCTGTAGTCCACAGTTTGAGGACCCCTCCCTCCAAATATATGGCGGTTATCAACAGGGCAGTGATGAAATCTTGAGACTGAATGGCTGTGGGTTGTTGGTACCCTGAGCAAACAGAAGGCATGCCCAAACGGATGCTGGGAAGTTGGTAGATTGGATCATTCACTGTAGTGTGAGCAGGTTAAGGGCTAGAAATAGCCAGTGAAATACCCAGAGAGCAGTACCGAAGAGAGAAAAGAGCTGTTGCCTTTCTTGGGTCTGAAGGACCAAGGGCAGGGGCAGGAAACTCACTATGACCCACAGCTCTGAATATTAGAGTCTGGTAGGAGCCTAGCTGTTAAAAGATGCAACCCAGTGGGAAGAACACTGGGAGAAACATCACCCCACTTTTCTCTCCTCTTCTTTCCCTTGATTGAGCCCATTCTGTGGCTCCAGGAGGCACAGAACAAGGTGCAGAAGGAACTGTCTGGAAGGGCAGGTGGGAAATCATGAGCATGCTTTAAAGTCAATTACTACTCCACCAACAGTGTGCCATGGCTGAGCTATCTCAGTGCTGCAGGCCTGGGGTTTGTTTGTGGATTTGATCATGTTTAACTTTAATGTGCTCATGTTTATCAAACTTAAACAATTCAAGAAGCTTTCTCACAATGGATATTTGGTTTATGATTTAGAGATTTAGGTGGCCTCACTTGGGACTTCAATGTGTTGTTGCCTTTTTTGTGAGACACGTTATTAAATGCTTGCCATAAAACAAGAACATAGCTTTGCTTCATGGAAATAGATTATAGCCATCAATGTGCAGTGGGGTTCATGGGAAATGTAGGTTAAATATGATATTTCCTCTGCAGACAATACATTAATCCTTGGTAGGCATTTGCTGTAGGAGCTGGCTTTGGGGGAAAGTGCTACTTGCTCTAGAATCACTACCGACCAGGGTGGGAACAGTCTGCTATGGGTCTGCAGTTCTTGACTTTGAATAGCCTTCTAACCTGTTCACGCAAATGCTTGAAATGAAAATATTTTACATTTTGATTAAGCTGGAGGTGCCTTTGATTTTCAGTAGAAGCTCTGAGAAATGAGCTGACTGAAAATTACAAGACAGTCTTGATTCCAGCAGATTTCTTCTTAGAGGCTTCTGGTAGAATATATTTTTCAATGACTTTTCTTGCTTCTCTTATAGCGAAGCCAAACTACTCTTCTTGGACACATACCCTTGAAGCTGATTCTTGTTTCTTTTGGACATTTTGCTTACTTATGTAGAAATGGCCTTGGGTTTCCCTATGTAGAAGCTCTTGTGTCAGTTTTAGTGAGGGAGGAGCCAGTGACATGTGATGTCTGGGATGGGTCCTTGGGAGCCTATTGATGGCACAGACCTGGTAGAGGAACATTGTATAATGCTGTCATTGCTAGACACCAGCTGCAGACAACTTTTAAGTGTTCCAGGATTGACAATCATCAGGATGTCTTAGACCTGGTTTCAAGCATTAACCATGTTTCTAACATCTTCCCTTTAATTTTAGACCCAAGAATCTTTAAACCCAAACAACTTAGAATACTGGATGGAAGATATTTATACTCCAGGCTATGATTCATTACTGAAGCGGAAAGAAGCTGAATTCAGGAGAGCCAAAGTCTGCAAGATCGCTGCTCTCATCACTGCTGCTGCATGCACGGTCATTCTCGTCATTGTTGTGCCCATCTGCACTATGAAGTCCTGAACCTGTGGACTCAGCATTACATGCAGCTCACGACTCCCACTGTCTTCCTCTGTATTTCAAAAGCCTACCCCAGTGTGGCTACCATTTCCTGAAATAGAGACAAAGTCCAGGATGCTTTTCTATAGTCCTGAAGGCCATCTTCAGAGAATATATACTCTGGGAAGAAATCTACTTAGCTGTTAAACTGTAAGACGTAATTACACTCTGATATATTTTAAAAAAATATAATATCCTTCTCCACATAAGGAGTGCTATGGATTATTAGTAAAAAAAAAGTTGTATTCTTTCATTTTGATGATGATTCATGGTGGGCATTAAGTTATACTGAACAGAACTAAATCCTGTTCTTTGGAGGAGCTGATGGTGACACAAAGACCAGAAAACCAAAGGAGTGGAATCTGTTTCCTTAACATTCTAAGATTGTCATCGTCGATGTAATTGGATGTGTGTCAACAAGAATGTGGCTTCTCTTCAGACTTTTATCAAGGGCTATTGACTTCCTTATTGCCCTTCTGTCATTGTCACTATAGAACACCTGAATCAATGCAGCTCTTGACAGCAGCATTCTGAAACTTCTTCTTGGGCCCAGGAAAGAAGGAGCTATACTTCTAAGCCAAGCATGATATGCAGATATTCTCTTTTTGTAGAATGGGTCAAGATACTCAGGATAGGCAACCTTTCTATTGTCCCCACATGATGTGGGGAAGCTTTTCAGTTGGGGTATGCTCAACATCTGAAGGTCACAGGCACCCCAAAGGATCTACTGTTCTAGCTCTGGCATGTGGCTCTGTTCCTTGTTTTTCTAGCTCTTAGTGGTACCTGATGCTCTTCTCTGAAGAGTTTGGAACTTGTCCTTGTGCCTTGAAGAGCAGCGACAATGGTGACACTTTGACATTTTAAGTATAAACCACAGTTTCTGTCTACCACTGATACCAACCATTTTCAGTGGCTTTAAAACAATTTTGAATGCATATTCAATAATGTGATAAAGGTACTAAGGTTTCCTCAACTACAACAACATCTACTCCAGAGTTTTAAATATTTGTCATCTGTGCAAAAAATAATATGTATTTAATAATTTATCTATCTACATGTCTAAATACCTGATTTCTGTTTATTCTTTTCACCGCTAAGTAAGTTGAGAGCAAGACTTTTTCCAAGTGTACAAGAAGCTGTTGTAATTTTTATTGAAGTTTGATATTTGTTTCCACCTGATTGGTGCTTTGACAATAATTGGGCAGAAAGACTTCTTATCAACATCTGTGTCTAATGTCTTACTCCAGATTAAAGAAAGATGGTTGTCAGAAATGAACAACCTTAAATTCATTTCACAACAAACTGGAGCATACACACATCTTGGTAGTAAGAATTATCACTTTGGAAAGTATGCACACTTTCTCTAAGTGGAAACTGAGAAGCCTTTTAATTTCTAAAGCAATAGGAGTCCAGCATCCATCCTAAATATTTCCAAATAATGCTGAGCTTGCTGCACCAGATCCTGCTGTCACTGGTGAAGAGTAGTCAGTGCATTCTATGATCCTAACAGATGGGATATGGATTTTCTCACCTGTAGGAGGCCTTTGTTTTTAGAGGTCTTCATGCTATCTACTTCTATTGATATGTTTACTAATGGATCTTATATTAGGTGACTGAAACTTAAGCCTTAGAATGGAGGATTTGTGGTTGAAAAATGACTGAAAATGAATACATACGTACATGCATGCAAACATACACACATACATGACTGTTGTCAGAGTTGTAGTCTTTTGGTGCTCTGTTTTAGATTGGGCACTTCAAATGAGGTCTCTTTCGCTCCAAAGAGGATACTAGGTTAGGTCCTTTGAGGGTCCCTGCTGCACCCCCTCCTTGTTCACAATGACTGTGTACCACATGTTGGCACCACCATTCTGCCCCACACCACATATTAAGCTATCAAAGAATAAGAAATAGCAGTTTTCAACCTCCTGGTCTGTGATTTGCTGAACAACAGACACGTATACTTCCAGGATAATAAAAATCTGGTGAAATCCCAACCCGACTTCTCTATATTACAGTTGGGCTTATGGGGTCCAAGTGGCACACCATTGATAAAACTGCTGATATAATGAAGCCAATCACACGTCATCCATTGCTACTGCCCCAGGGTAAATCTATTTCTAATGGGCAGTATGTGAATCATGTTCCTATTTAGGGAGGGCATGACTAGAAGCCTACGTCATGCACAGAAGTGAAAGAATCCTGTAGAGTTTTCTTATACCTTTTTCATTTCTGGGGAGGTAGTCAAAGAAATCCAACCTTGCTCTAAGTCCAAGTCAATGCTGTCACATATTGAAAGCATCTAGACCCAGTGATAATCCAGGAACCAGATCATGAAGGACAAAGTAAGGAAGGAGGTTTTCTCTGGAAAGTGGTTATCCTCAGGCAAATGGTACCAAGTCTGGTGTTGAAGGACCACACTTTTGCCATATCTAGGAGGTCATGGATGCCCAAAGTCCCAGAATCCTTAAAAGATTATGTTTATAGTTTACCCCCTTTGACCCAAATTTGATTTTCTTAGATCCTATGCTCATTCTAGCTCCTTTACCTACTCAATTTTCATAATGAAGTAATTCCATTTACTTGACAGAAATGTATGCATCCCGCAATATAATATGTCCCTTTTATCTCTTGTTGCAATGCACCACGCCCTTCCCAAGGCAAAGATGACTTACTGGCTTTTTGTTCTGAGTGTCTTCTTCTATTACTTCATAGTTTTTACAGAAAATGTATGTTTCATACCCAAATCTAAAGTCACTACATGTTATTAATCATTTATTTTTGTTGGCTCTCTCTCTTTCTTTAATATTAAAAAACAAATCAGATGACCATTGAAGGGATTATTTTACAATCAGATGTCTATAGGCAATGATGAAATTCAGAATCATCTCATATTTTTACTGATCTGAAATTGTTTAAACACGGCCTTGCAGAAAAGCAATCGTCAATCAAAAGAACTTTCCAGCTCTCTGATATCAGGCACTTTATTCCAGCACTCCCTTGTTTTAACTACTGAAACAATGAAGCCAATCACACATTATCTGCTGCCAGCTAATCATAAATTGTTTGTTATTTTAGGGCATGCAGTCATGTGGATAATACCTGCAAGGCTAGCTTAATAGATGTGCTAAAGCAATCAGTATTCCAAATATCTGTACTATTGTTGCCATTGTCTTAATTCCTTGCCAGAGTTAGGCAGTGTGGATTTTGTGAACAGTGACACCTTGTTTGTTTGTTTATATTTTTGCACAAAGCCCCTCTGTTAATGGTTAAATGGTATGAGAATTTATAAATGTTGGAATTCAACATGCTTCCTATTATTAATATAAGCAAACCTATGAGAATATTGTGGTCAATTGTGTGAATACCAAATAATTATATACTGTATATTGTATAACAGAAATTTGTATTTTAAGGCAAAGATTTGAGCAATTGTTGGCATAACTGAAGAGTATGAGATATTTATTAAGTAACAGTAAGAAATGCAGCAACCTTCCTTATTTATGCCTTATGAACAATAGAGTGCGAAATGCAAGGCAAAGTTTTATGTGAAGACCCTGAAAGGATGGGTTTCCTTGAAGGCAGGGATTGTGACTTTCTATGTTTGTTCTGCTCTCAGCACACCCTTGGTGCTTGAAAAATGTTATATAATATCAACGACTAAGCACATTTTTAGATCTTTTTCAAATGGCTCGTGTAAAATTTGGTTAATGTTGGTTTGAAGCTATCATGTGAAAATCTGCCTCTCCAAATATAATCAAAATAAATGGAAAATATGCAGTAATTTGTGGTGAGATTTTATTTTAGCCATAAACTATAGGTTCCAGTTTATGAACATGTTATACACTGTCCATCTTGATTATTTTGTCTCAAATTGAATGATTCTGAAGTGAAATATGAAAATATGTGGGCAACCTGATCTCCTTCCTATCTTACCCCCACTAAAACCTCACAGAAAAATCACCATCAATCACTCAGTATGTTGTATGTGAAGAATATCTCCACAAGCAGTTTCCTGTTGTTTCACAACCACAAATACACTACTATTTATCTATTCTTTCTACTGATGAATGGATATTCAGGTCCCACTTACAAGAGTACTATGGTCAATTGGAGCAGACCCACAATTCTGGTCACTATGAGCTGAGAGATAGACATTGGTGCTCCTGGGGGGACAGGTTCGGGTTTATGAATGTTCTTGATTTACTTTTTCCTGTAACACATATGACTGCTGGTTCATGGGAGATGCTTAACACTGAAGACTTTCTAAATACAGTTTTGCAAATATGCCCTGTTACTTGGTGGAGGCCCAATCTCCACATCCTTCCTAACAGTGCCTAGCGTCTCTTTCTTTCTAATGAGTATTCAGTGCTATATCACTATTTTCAAAATTATTTCCAGGCTGGAGAGATGGCTCAGTGGATAAAACACTTGTTTCCCAAGCCTGGGGACATGAGTTCAAATTCCCAGAACCAATGTAAAACTGTGCATGGTAGCAAACATCTGCAACCAGTCCCACTCCTTCTATTGTGAGATAAGGGATCCCTGGACACACACATGCCAGCGAGCTCAGTGTACAGCACGGTGCTAAACAACACAGATCCTGCCTCATACAAGGTATATGGTTAGGAGTCTGAGGCTCTCTTCTGGTCATCTTCCATATCCATGTTTGGCATTTAAAATCTTTCTGCTGCTCTTCTGCAATGGCACCTGCGCTTTGAGAAGGGGAAGTGTGATGTAGATGTTGCATTAAGGGCTGAGTATCACAGGGTCTCTTATTCTCTCTATCTTGAACCAGTTGTGGATCTCTGCCTTAATCTCTATCTATTCCAAAAAGAAGCTTCTACTGCAATGCTGAGTTTCAGAAATGCACTAATCAATGGCATGACAATAAATCATTAGGAGTCAGTTTAATGGCACTATGAGGTGTCTATGTTGATGTTTGATGACATACATAGAGATAAGAGTAGGATAGTGAAATCACCACTATTATTGCATAAGACATGAATTTTTATGTTCAGTAATTTTTGTTTTATGAAACTGGGAGCCCCAGTATTTCCACACATATATTATATATGTGTATAATTGTTACATCTCCTTAATAAATAGATTCTTTATTAATATGTAACAGCCTCTTTACCTTTTCTGATAAATTTTTCTTTGAAATTTACCTTATCAGAAATCAAAAAAGCTATGCCAGCTAGTGCTTGATTTCCATTCATTTGATAGATTTTTTTTTCTTTTCAGGTTGTCAATGGATATCTTCATTAGTGAGGTATGTTTCTTGGAGACAAGAAATACTTAGATTTAGCTTTCTTTTTTTTTTTCTTCTTCTTCTTTTAAACCAGTCATTTAGTCTGTATGTCTCTATTGGTGAGTTGATTCCATTTATACTTAATATTATTATTGAGAGATAAACACCTCAAAGTCCTCTGATTTTGTTGGTTTTCTCCCCTGTAAGTATTATGGGTTTGATGCTTAACTATGTTGGACAAGATGAGTGCCATCCCACTTGTTCTTTCCTTATCTATTTCTGGCATGAAATTTTGCTCACATGGTGGTCATGAGCTCCTCCCCGCCCCTTTAAAACTTTTTATTGGTTCTTTGTGAATTTCAGAACATATACCCCAAGCCCTCCCATTTCCCCCTCCCCTTGCACTTACTCTCCACCCTTGCAACCTCCCCCACAACTGAGAAAAAAAATCTCATTGTAAAAGCTGTAGAATATCGCAGTGTTTCCTACAGTCTACCTTTTTGTCCATACTTCTTTGCTTGCAAATGTTCATTGCAATGACTTGGTCTGGTATGAGGCTTCTGGCTTTTGCTAATCTATCAATACTTGAACCCCACTGGGACTCCTCTAGGATAGTGTCATGATCCTACAGTTTTGGATTGGTAGGACCAGCCTCTTCATGCACTCATCAGTGGGGGTAGATACTGGGGTGGGCCAATTCAAAATCCTGGATCTGTGCTGAGAGGTATCTGAGCTGGCTATCCCACTGGCTCTCCTGCTCTCATGGCCTTAGGCTGTCTCACTAGCCGCATGCTCCACCCCAGCCCACCAGGCCCAGCTCCTCTGCCCATGTAAGGTACAGAGCCAGCTTTCAGCTGGTGAGGGACATGGCCAGTTCTCCCACTCTAATGATCCCAGGGCCAGCTTTCTTGTCTGCCATAGATAGCAAGAAGTAAGGCAGGGGAGAGGGCATCTCTCCCTTGTTAGTACCACTGCCCTGCAGACAAGAGGCAGAGCTGGCCCTCCCACACTCATACCCTCAGGCCTTCTCACCCACAAATGCCACATTCAGGGCCAGCTCTACTGTACTTCTCAGGTGAGGTGGAAGGCCTGCTCTCCCAAGTGCTGCGGCAGGTAAAGGGCAGGACAGGCTCTCCTGTTCTGATGATCTTGGGGCCAGCCAGCTTTCCTGCCTGCTATTGGTGGCAAAAGGTAAAGTGGTGGTGGTGGTGGGGGACGGGACTTGGGGACAGGACACATCTCCCCCTCACCCGTGTCACCAAAGGGCAGGGCCATATCTTTTTATGTTCACAGCCTCAGACACCCTCCCATCAGGTTCAGCTCAACTTGCGCTGCCCAGGTGAGGTAAAGGGCCTACGTCGTAAGTTTCCTTTATTTGCTTTCTTCTCAAAATGTCCTTATTCCTCTATCAGTTTCAAAGGGTAGGTTTTCAGAACATAGAAATCTTGGTTGGCAATTATTTACTTTCAGGACTGCTTTTCTGACTTTTAGGGTTGCCAATGAGAGACTTGCTGTTATGTCTTGTACATGATGCTTCTGTCTTGTAAGTGACTTTCTGTTTTGTTTTGTTTTGTTTGTTTTTTAACTTACTCTATTGCTATCGTTTCTTTGCATTGTATTTTTCACATCTTGACAATTACATATCGTAGAGAAGGTTCTGCTCTGCTCATGTTTGTTTGGTGTTTTAAATGGCTTTTGTGTGTAGACGGCTATTTCTGTGTCTAGATTTGGGAGAATTTAAAACAATTGTTTTCTTCTTTTCCTACTCTTTTTCTTCCTGTCCCCTTTCTTTTTCCTCTTCTGTCCTCTTGCCTTTTTTTGAGACAGAGTTTTGTGTAGAGAAGGCTGCCTTTTATAGTTCTGTGCTGTCTGATAATGTCCTTGAATTTATGACCCTCTAGCCTCCAACTCCGAAACTGTACAAACACACAGAGTTTATCTGGGGACTAGTCCAGAGCTTCACGCATGCTAGGCAAGCATGTAACTAACTAAGCTGTATCTGCATCACTACATTTGGAAACTTTTATGCTATAATTCATTGAATAGATTATCAGTTTTTTTTTAAATGTGTTTATCTCAGCTTTTTCTACCCATGGATTCTTGGGCTTATTTCCTCCAATGTATCTCAAGATTTTAGACATTACACTCTTGTTCGTTTTTTTCCCTTGTTGATGTCTGAACATAATATTTTACCAAAGGAATTCACCATCCCTGAAATTCTGTTTGGCTGAGTCTTACTAGAGATGCTGTCTCCTTTTAAAATTTGAATCATTTTGCTTTGCATTTCCAAGATTTCTATTTTTTTGTTATTGTTATTGTTTTTGTTATTGTTTGTTTGTTTGCTTTTTTATTGTTTGTTTGCTGTTGTCAGGTCTTGTCTGTCCTGGACTCACTTTCAGGCTGGCCTGAAACCCTTAGCGATCTGCCTGCCTCTGACTCCCCGAGGACTGGGATCAAAGTCCTGCACCACCATGCTCAGCTACATTTCTGATTTTTATAATCCTGGTTTCCTTGCTGAATTTTTCATTTATGTTGCCCTTTTCTCATCTGTTTTACTGACTTCCCCCTCCAAAGTTTAGATTGACTCCATCTGCTTCTTTCTATCTACTTTAGGGCATTTACCACTTTTTAAAAAATCAGATGACCTTTTAAATCTTCTGACTTTTTTTTTTCCTGTTTCACCATATTTGTGGACACTAGTTGAGAAATTAGGGAGTTTTGAAAGCCACATCGCCTCACTTTTCCTGGCTTCTTGTGTTTGTTGTGTTTCAATGTGTGCATCTCTTGGTTTATGCATCTTCTACAGGTTTTTTTGGGGGGGGGGAGGTGTGATGTTCTTTTTGAGCAGATTACCTTTAAAGTCTCAGTACTTCCCAGTGAGGAGAAAATTAACTGCTTTTGAAGGTGTCATCTGCTGCTTCTCTTTAGATTATGGAGCTGTATGATGGAATCTGTTTCTACCCTACTGTCAGAATCATCCACCTTTCCTCCACTCTTTTTATCACATCTTCTGTAGATTTCTAAAACTCGTCGTCTCTTGGCAGTAGAGCATACTTTTTTCTTAATCTGATCTTCTTCTTCACTAGCTCGCATGAAGACAGCCTCTGCTCCTTCTTTTGCCCAGAAGTCTTCCTTTATACTTATCCCTAGCTCCATGTTGGGTTGTGTTCCAAGCTTCTTGATTTGTAGAAATTAATTCTGTATTGTGTCTACTAACTCTTTTCTAGACATACATAAAAATACTATTTTCCATCTTGTTAACTATGCTTTTCAATTGTCTTGATGATATTTTGCTATGAATAGAAGTTCTTAGTATTAATATAAAATATATAATTTCTCCCATGTTGTTGACAATTGGGTCCTGGTCAAAAAATCTTTATAGATTCTAGCTCTTGAATATGTTATAGGCTTCATTTTCTCATAGTTATAGCTATATTCCTATTGGAATTCTTTTGTACATGATATAATATAGGAGATCAAGAATTGTTTTCTTAGACATCTTGCCATTCATTAGTCATGGCCACTTATTAGAAATACTATTTTTCCTCCTTCATGTAAAGCTACTGATTATATGATTTTCCAGACTTTTATTCTACTCTACTGGTTTACTCTTTCCTTGTGTAAATACATCTTCAATTTATCTTTGTTATCCCAGAGGCTTTAACACATGTTCCGCTTGTGAAATGATGTCTTGGGGGATGGTGAGGAAAGAATGTATCTGGTTTCCTTTCTCCCTTCTATTGTTCTCAAATGTCACTGGCTTTCCTGCTTGAGTCATTAAAGAAGAGTGATTACTTTAAGTATGAGTCACTGCACACTGGAAGAAGTAATTAATACTTTGACATCTAAACAGAAATCTGAGACAAGCTTGGAAAAATTTTAGGATAAGTATACTATAGTGGGCAAAAATACATTTTTGTTTTACAGTAAATTATGTATAAAATAATAAAATTAATAAAATATTAAATCAGATGTACTGATCCAAAGTTCTCATTTAGTTGGACTGCATCTGGGTTGACTGCATCTGTTTCTAAGTGTTCTAAAAAAGTGAATTAAAAAATATGTAAGCTATCTCATAGGAAAATAAATGTCTGTCTTCCCTAAAAGACAAATCAATATGCAATATGCTCCTGTAAGGCATTTTAATCTATCACTAATTTAGCTTTCTCCATCCAAGTACAAGCAAAAGTCAATACTTGGTTAATTTACTTTACATTATTGAATGTACTTTTTGGAACAGCACATATCACTTGCTAGTTCTCTAGAATTCAGGCTTTATAATCTCCCACTGGCTTTCTCTAACATGAAAATGAATCATTGAGATCTTGCTGAACTTGGACTGCACTTATAACTTCATTAGTCCTTTTGATGCCAAGGAAGGGAACATGGTACATGTTGCACAGAAGTGATACTACATTTAGCTTGAGCAATGGCACATGCTTATAACTCTACCATTTGGAACACAAGAGGGATGACTTCCAGGAGTTTGAGGATACTTCCCTACATAGGTGGGTACCAAGACAACCAGGATTGAGACCCTATATCAGTCCAAAACTAAACCATGCCCCAAAGCAAAACCATATAATAACAGCAGCATCAACCTCCCCCAAAGCAATAAGAAAGTAAGTAACATCATAGTGTTAAAAAATAAATTAGAACCTGAAAACAGGAAGGTAACCTGTGAGTTTCCGGTCAGAACAGGGCTCTACATTCAGCTTATGGAAGGATATCCCTGATAAACAGCCTCTGTGAGTCCCAACATGGACTCCAGCTCTTTGTTGGTTAATTAAAATACCTAAAAGATTTATCAAGTCCTGCACATAAAATTATTGTTAGAAGCAGCAGGGCAAGCATGGTTATTGCAAATAGAGCTTCCTTTCATGTGTAATACAAAGCACTTAATAAATTAGGCCTATTTGCTCCAGTGGTCACCACACTCCTAACGAAGCAGACATGGCATTTTCATGCCGGTTACTCAGGGTCACATTCCACATCGTAACAATTCTTGTGTAATTTCAAGAGTCCCAAGAAGGAGCTGTTCTAGCCAATTTTCTGTCGACCATGCTTGATCTATGCGTCTCAAGCATCTTAATTAGCATTTGGTTCTTGCTTTCTTATTGCAGTTCGTTTTCACTATTAACAATGTACATTGAACCTACATACTTCTTCCTGACTCAACCCTTTCCCCTGCCATTTGACTTATTCATTTATGTACTTCACTAATTGATATTTATTGAGCAAACAGCATATTCAAAGCAACGGGTTGTTGATGAAATGTTGCCTGTGATGCCTCCAGATCCATCAGGCTTGTATATACCAGGGGCCTAGGAAGTGTTTGCTGAGAATACAGTGATGTAAGGAATGGAGTCTTTCATCTGTCCTCATAACTTTAGTGCTAATGGGTACTCAGGCAACAATCAATCAATGAAGCTAAATAATTTCAATCATCAATAGATACAATGAAAGCAAAAAAAAAAAAAAAAAGAAATGATGTCAGAGAAATCAATTTGGAGAGGCCAGGGAAAGCATGCTGGAGGTGATGTTCTATGAATAACTAAAAAAGAGCACGTACAGTGCAAAGGTCCTTAAGTAAGCATGAAGACTGAGGGAAGCTTGGGGTAGCTTGAACTTAGTGAATTAAACTAAGGAGTGTGTGTTTTGGGGGGAGGTTAGATGTTGTAGAGTTCTTTTAGGCCATAGTAAATAGGTAAAATGTCACATTAAACATGAACAGAAGATTTTGAAGTTTGTTAGCAGGGAAATGGCATCACCTGTCTTCAGTGTGAGCACTGGCATGAGCGAAGCAAGGAAAGAAGAGAGAGACTAGTCAGGAGCTGCTGGCAGTAACCCAGGACCTGAGTAAGGCAGTGATCTGAACACGTAATTGTAGGTGCAGCCAGCTTTACTTGTGCTTGAGGAAAGTGAAAAAATTAAAAGCATTAAGGATGTCTTTTGTGTTTGAGATTTGAGGAATGGGGTAGATATTGATCTATTTCTTGAAGAAAACATTAGAAGGATCAATATCTAGGGCTTTAAGACATGTCATATCTGATTTTTCTTTTCTGGGCTTTTACATGATGGCTTTTTGTATTTTGTATGGTTATTAATATATAATAATTGTGCATATGTGGGGTATAACATGCTTTAATTCATTTTTATATTGTGTAATAATCAAATCATGGTTATTAGTATATCTACTTTAAATCCTTGCTGTTTCTGTATGATGAATACATTCAAACTCCTTCCTTCTTTCTATTTTGAGATACACAGTACATTGTTATCAGTTCCATTCACCCTACGATTATTTGGTGGCTGCCAACCTCCTTCACACTCTACACTTTGGTGTATTCAGTGTACTGATCATACTGCATGCTGCCATGTATTACCTAGTATTTGCCATTAAGAAGCTCCTCAGCATCGTTTTTCTTGGGAAATCTTAGGTGTCAGTCAAAGTCATTCTATCTTGCTCTCAGATACAGCCAGCAAATTTTAGTTGCTGATAACAATGAAGATGTATTTATTTCCCACTTACTATGCTCGTCATGGTCAAACGCAGTTCACTTTGGTATTTCCATCTCAGGACCAAGCTGAACGAGCCTCCTTTGTCTAGGATACACCAGCCTCATTATAGAGGAGAAAAGAAGGCAGAAGTACATACTGGTATTTGGTACACAGTCTATGCATCCACATCTCATGGAAAAGACAAACCATATAGCCAAGTCTGGTGTCTACAGTGTGGAAACAAATTCTTCATTTAAGGAACATGACAAGAGGAATGAGCCTGGTAGGGAGGAGGGTACAGTTCAGCTCATATCTCTCATCCTAGAGCTACTAAATAAGAAAAATATATGGAAGTAAACTTGGAGGCCCAGTAATATGTAGTTGAGCAACTCTATTCAGAATGTTTTTAATTTAATTTTTAACAAATCAGTGTATTAAACTATTACATGTCCTCATAATCTGTTTCTGTAAAAGTCCTCACAGACACAATAGGTATTGTGCTTAAACAATCCCATGTGTCTCTAAAATCTATTCAATCTGATGTGATGTAAAATCTATTCAATCAATTCATCTGCACTGGTTTGGCATTGCAAGGTATTTAGTACAACTATGTTTCCAGTCTTAAGGCTAGCAAATATCTACTCCTTGACTCTCCTGAGCAAATTTATAATTCTTCAGAATCCCAAGGCCACTAATTTGTGCTTGGATCAATGTGAAAATGCACAGAGGAGTTTTTAATTGTCATTATTCAAATCAAGATTGTTTTCTGTCCACCATGACTTGTGCATTGTACTATGGTGGGAACTTAATGAGTATGAAATCTCAGCAGTACCAATTACATCAGGAGTTAGCCTTTGAAAACTAAGCATACATCAGGAAATCTATTTCTTAATCCTTACAATCAGTCTATGTAGAATAATGCCACCCTTTTTGTACAGTAAATAGAGGCTCAAAGATGTGTCTAAAATTACAAAGCTGGTATCTTGAATCTTGAATCTTGAATTCATACCCTGTCAAGTTAGAAAGTTTGATCCACAAGGCCAGCAGACAAGGAGGTAATTGCCACTGAGAAAATAATGTTAAAGAGAAGGGAACTATTAGGCAAGAGGGGAGGGAGGTCATGTGAGGAATCCCCAGGAGTTGGCCCTGAGGCAAAGGAAGAGAAAGGAAATCTTGGTCAAGAGGTCTTATCATGGTTCCCAAAGGAAAGAATGGGCAAGGAAGGGTAGGAAGACTTAAGATTGGCTAGTTCAAATGGATTTACAGTATGACTCCTTAACCATAGCTAAGTGTAGAATAGTCAAGAGTGTGAGAAACTGATAAATTGGGTGGTTGGTGTTTGGGCTCTGGATGCGTTGGTTCATTTTGAAAAATATACTTACAGACAACTTGTTTACTATACCTAGGAATTGACTAAATCTGGGAGGATTAGCAAGACCCTGGGTATCAAAATGTCAGAAAAGAAAAACAAACAAACAAACAAATAAGAAAATGAGAAAAGCACACACCAGCAGTTAGACTACAGGGTAGTTCTGTCCTTTGCAGTCTCAGTGGGATATGAGGCTCTCTGGGAAAGCTGAGATGAATGGATAGTTAACATTTGTCAATAGCTACCAGGAAACTGAATCCAGCATCCACAGGAAAATGCGTAAGGGTTATAGTGCTTTGAATTAGACAAATTCAAGATTGATTACTGCCATCTGCTATCTTCTGTTTAAATATGAACAAGTCTTATCCTCTCTGGATTTCTATAAATGGCAATAACCCAGATCTCATAAGATTTTGAGAGGATTAAATACAAAGCCTTACAGAAAGAACCTGACTCTTAATTAATCAACCAATGTTGATGTCTTTCTCTAATTTGAGGGATTGGAATGGTCCTAGGAGAGACTGAGAGCCCAGTTGTGGGACCTGAGGATCAAGTTAGAAGACAATGACAAGAATCACCAGATAACATGATCCTTAAAGCTGAAAGACTAGGGACTGACCCACCTGATATTTGAAAGTATAAGTCCAGAGGGCACAAAAATTCATAGTCTATAGAGAAGGCAGAGAGCAGAGAAAATTAAATAGAAAGGTAACAGGAGAACTTGCACTAGCCTTCCAGGAATCCAGCCCCCAGGTTAGGGATCTTACAGGGAAAGGCTCTGTCATAGGAATCACAATATCAGGAAATGTAGGGAACTAGACCACGGGGGCAAAACAACTTGTCTAGGGTATGTTTGTCAAGGGCAGAGTGCAATGCCGCATTTGCTGCACCATTCACTTAGACATGAATCTAGTCAGCCATGCATCTGTGTTTTCACTCATCCAGTACAAGTGTTAAATATTGGGATCAGAGAAAAACAATGGAATCAAAAGATTTATCTCCAGAAAGCTTGAAGACAGCCATGGTAGAAAGAAGTACAAATAAATAATTATAGTACAATGAGACATGAACATAGGGTATTGGGAGAGAAGAGCCCATTACTCTGAGGAAACACCCACTCTCCCACCCTAAGAAGAAATGATGTTGGTATCTATGTCATGAAGGATGAGCAAAAGTTTACCAAATGGTCAAAATGAAAACACCATCCTAAGCTGAGTGGTATTGTTTTTGTAAGTCTTGCTCAGCAGCCTCTTACACTATTGAGAAGTGAGAGAGTCTTTAAGAAGTAGGGCCTAAAAGAAGAAAGTTAGGTTGGCTAGGCATTGCCCTTGGAGGAGATATTGGGTTGCTGATTTCTTCACCTTTCTTTCACATCCTGGTCTTGTATCCTGCCATGTGCTCACCACAGTACCAAATTGTCACCAATTGATCATAGACTGAAAACTTTTGAAACTTTTAAAAGTGATTATCTCAAGTAGTTTGCTATAGCTAAAGGAAACTAACTAAAACACAAAGAAAACATGCCAATACATGAACAGCTATAAAAGAAGTACAAAGAAGTTCAGACATTTTAGAACAAAGAGCTTTAAGGATACATCAGAATTAGTGAAATGCTACTGTTTCCATTTTGCTACACAAGATATTGATGCTAGTAGCTTGAATGACCTGTTCTGCACTGACATTTTTTTTGCCTGCTTCCAAATCCCATACTCTTTCTATTTGAGTATACTTGCCTTAATGATTAGTTTGCAAGTCAGTCTTTTGGGACTCAGAGTAATTCTCCTATACTGAAAATTTTATTTGAACAAAATAGAGTCTAGATATAGATGCAATAACATGTAATTTTAGGTAAAGTAGGCTTTTATACCTCAGGAAAGGACAGATTATCTAGTAAATTGTTTGCACAATTGGCTAACCACTTGTGAAAACTGGAAAAATGTCTTACAGTAACACCAAAATGAATTTTAGACAATCTAAAGAATTCAATGTTTAAATACATTAAGGTGTTAGCAAAAAGAAAAAAAAAGACACAATCAAATAAAAGGCCTTTCCTAAGCATGACATGAAGTAGAGTATAAATAAAGGTTTAATACATCTTACAACATAATATAAAAGAATCAACGCCTGCTTACAGCCAGGAAGAGAAATCAGCACGAAACTTGCCATTTCACAGTGAAAATATAAAATCTTCTACCTGAATTGCAGCAACAACCTCTCTAGAGTCTCTGCTTTTTCATCATCCCTACAGTTAATCTTCCACCCAGAAATCAGAGTTCACCCTACTCTGGTGATAGCTGATGACCTCACCCTACTCCAGGCCCTAATACATTCAATTAAAGTCTTCAGGTCCAGACAAACTCATCTCTTTCTTTATCCCTTACCTTTCTATTTCCAATATACTAAATATGTATTGTCCTTAGAACCCCTTAGAGTTGATATCTGACATGTCACAAATGTTCTTCTCCTTGACTGCTGCCATCATCATGTCACCTCCTCAGGAACATTCCTTGATATCAAAAGTAGTTCAGGCCCAGATATCACCTAACATTCCATCACTCATACTAGTTAATTTGTAGAACCTTTGAGGTGGCCTTTATTTTTTTTTCTTTAATGTGAAAATATAATGTAAGTATGGTTTATGTCTTCATACACAGCAAAGAATCAAGCCCAGAGACCTTCAATGACTGTCTGCGCAAGGGAAGGTAATTTCTGTTACTTAACTTTTGTCTTAAAGGTGGAAACTAGTGCATGTTGCTGTTGAAAAGAAACGCTCACTAGTAAAGGGAATCAATGTGAGATGCGAATGCTCAACAGACCTATGCACAAACTTTTGCGTATCCTCTTAAGGCTTTCCCACGTGCTGTAAAAATGACATAGATATGATTTAAAATAGTTCTTTACATGAACACAACACAATAAATCTAGAATCCACCTTAACATGGCTGTTTTCATGGCTCTCTGCATTTTCAGGGCTAAGTGTTTAAATTTAAGAATGTATCTCAGGCTAGGCTCTCAAGAAACAACAATAAAAAGAAATGGATTAACATTTGCTGACAGTTTTTTTATTGTTGTTTGTTTTTGGTTTTGTCCAGATGGGGTTTCTCTATGCAGCATTGGCTGTCTTGGACTTGCTTTGTAGACCAGGCTGGTTGCAAACTCACAAAGATCTGCCTGCCTCTGCCTCCCTGAGTGCTGGGATTACAGGCATGCACCACCTCGCCTGGCTGACAGATATGTTGTTGTTTTGTTTTGATTTTACTGGGACGTGCTCAGGATATGCAGCCTAGAGACACAGTGAGGTGAGACTGAGCAGGAGTTGAAGTTGAACCATGATATTTGGCACTCACATTTCACTCCGTCCCAAGAGGCCATGTTCTGCTTTCACATAGGTATGCGGACATTCATGCCTGTGTAGGGAATGGCTTCAGAAGCAGTTTATTCTAGTGTAGGAGAATGTTGTCTTTGGTTGTGTGCAATTCCTAGGAAGTATTTCACTTTCTCAGCCCCAGGGCTCCTAGAATTTAAGTACTGACAAGTTTAATACTACATGAGCTTCACCTGGGAATATGTTCAAAATATATGCTATTCAACTGCGTCTTGGTCTGTTCTGGGAGTACATAATCAGTATTTTTCAAGACCCTCCCACCAATATGCTGATGCACACACAGGACTGAAAACCAACAGGCTAGAGGCTGGAAAGAGAGCTCTGGTTAGGTACTTTAGAAAATGTTGGAACTTGCTGATTCTGTGTATGAAAATGCTTGAAAATTCATGTGTCTTCCTTTAATAAATACACATATGAAGTTACCTTTGTATTCTTAGAGTTACTTTGTAATGAAAATTAAAATATAGGGGGAGAAGAGCTATGTTTTTAGGTACTCCCCTAAGGCTCGATTGCTATTAAGTACAAAAAGAAAATGAGGAAGGGAATCAAAAGAAGAGTCAGGAATGTGTATATAAGAATGTGTTGCAGCCAATCCTGAAGAGACCTGATAAGCTAGAGTTAGAGGGAAGGGGAGGAGGTCCTCCCCTATCAGTCGACTTGGAAAGGGGCAGGGAGGAGATGAGGGAGGGAAGGGGGGAAAGGGAGGGAATGTGGGAGGGGGCTATGGCTGAGATATAAAGTATATAACCTGTGATTAATATAAAATAAAAATATTTAAAAAAAGGATGTGTATGCAGTTTGAGAGACAGAAAAAATAATGAAGAGAGGAGAGTCACAGCTGCCTCTAGGGGGTGCTAGTCAAGACAGCTGTGTTCAGCTTAATGTTGGGATGGAAAAGTATCCTTTGTTTATAAATTCTGTTCAAAACTTAAACATTGTTTAAATTAAACTTTAAAAAGTTTGGATTATGTAATTTTTTTCATTAAAGCAACCAATACGTACTATATTAAAGTCTTTCCTCTTTTTTTCTAAATTCTAAAACAATAGATTTAATCATCATAATTACCATTTTACCTTATTAAAATATTTTAACAGTAGAATAATTTCTCCCATTTGTGCACCACTTGAAGGCTTTAGCCATGTTATTGATTAATAAAAGCCAACCACAGAAACCATGTCTAGTATGCCATAATTATATAACAACAAAGGGGTGGAAGATGTTCACCTATCACTGCATCATTATCTGAAGACATAACACATCTCTAAAAGAACAAACCAAAGATATTAATCTTGTTGGAATGACGGGGATTATAAATGGAAAATAAGGGGGTAAAAATGTTGTTGCTACATATAATTTCATTTTTTTTTGAAGTTTGAACTATGTGAATGCATGAAGTAGTCCTTCCAAAAGTATTATCAGAAAAAAGTCTAAGTGTTTTACTGTGTCCTTGGGAACCATGTAAAATTAGGGTCACTCTTATTTTACGAAGGATTGTTCACTTCTTGTGTTCTCTTTTCTGGGCTAACACTTTTTCCCCAACCATTTACCCAAATATCACACTTCTTGTTGCAATGTCATATGCTGAAAGTCAATCATGCTTATCAAAACTGAACCTGCATGAACCACTGCGTTGTGTCTGCTCTCTCTAGAGAAGCAGGGGCCTATTTGCTCAGTGGAAGCCAGAGCAGTATGTAATTCATAAACAAAGAACATTCTTCTAGAATATATCTTTTTTTATCTGTGGAGGATTTCACTAAACCATGACACCTCACTAGCTTATGAAATTGGAAGCTGCCTTTTGGATCAAAGAGTTCTTGGAATAGGCCTAAAAGTAATGTAGCCTAGAAATTTAGTTTTCGTCTGGAGCCTTGGTGCTAAAGGCGTCTCTGGGTGGTCTTAGTTCTCCATCAGTTTTTCAACAAGACTACTCGTGGGATATTGTCTCTGGATCATTTTCTATTCCAAGAAAAGAGCCTCTTCAGAACTTAGTTATCTCTGTGCTTATAGGAAAAGTGTCAGGTACAGAGGGAGTAGGAAAGGAGGCAAAGGGAACTTGACTGTCAGACAAGGTAGTCATCAGTGGAGTGAATCAAAATCAGTCACACCTTGAGAAACTCACTGAAAATCAGTTTACTTACCCGTAAAATGGGAATGACTCCAGTCTAAGGTCACTGGAAAGATTAACATGATGAGGACTGTAGGCTTAGATTTTTCTAACACCTATTTTATTTAAAATTCTTAAATGCCTCCACCTCCCTTCCAACCCCCAATTTTAGAAAGGAAATGGGCTGTAGACCTCTTTTAGCTACTTCCTCAATGATTAGGAATCATTGTATTCTTTAGGGATACACCAATCTCAGTTGTCAGGATACCAGCAGTCCAGTCAAACAACAAAGCAGCAAACCACAGCAGCAGCAGCAAACAGCAAGCAACAGCAATAGCAGTGGAATCACTCAGCAAAAGCAGCTAGGCTCTTTCCAAATGGCATGAGTCTCCAGAAGAAGCAAAACTCCTCCAAAGCAGAAAAAATGTTCTCTGGATCATTTCTCTCTGCAAAAACCAGAAAAGCAATGCAAACCATTGCAAAATGTAGAGATGCAAAAAGCCCTGTCTCACTATCTGTGGGCTTCTATTTATTCCTTCTGAGTCCACACAAGGATGTTTCCCACCTCACAAAAACTATGTCCCGCACACAAGATAGTTTCCAGGTGATGAACATCACATGCTTTTTCACGGGGGCAGTTTTCCACGGGTGCTGTTTTCCTCGAGGTGGAGGGGAGGGGAAGGCATTCCCATATCCCATACTTGGAACCAAAACAAAAGAAAATGTTCACATGGCACAACTGAGTTTTCAAAGAAAACAGAAACTTCCAATTCAGAGGATCTTGGCACAGCGCCTGCCGGAAAGCATACTGAAGAGAGGCTCCATTTCAGAGGTGGTGAGGGGGTCAATTCAGGATGTGGATGGAGATTACTCTTCATTCCCTTCTTGGGGATACAAGGTTTAAGCCTTGCAGAATGACCTTTAGATCTAACAAGACACACTCGGGATTAGCTCCCCTATCCTTCGTCCTACTGGCAGGTGTCTCCTCTTCAGCTTGTTGCTCAGAGCCCTTGTCTCCTCCTCTTACTGGAGAACACCCTGCTCATTCAACTCCTCTGCTCAAACGTCAGGCAGCGGGGATCCCTGTCCACAGAGAAATGCTCAGAAGTTCTTCCACAGTATAACTATAGGGTTCAGAGAAGTACTGGGGAAGTACGAGGTGATATTGGTTGAAGAGGCTACTGTGCTAGAGAGCTGATAAGAATTTTTAGTATATCTGTGAAGCCTGAGGCCAGAGCCTTGGAGAAACGTGACATATGAGTTCAAGGAAGAAAAAAAAAAGGATGTTAGATACTAAGGATTAGAGAGGGGAGATGAATATATTAAAACAAAATAAGAAGTTGTGGTTATTAAGTTCTACATTCATGGAAAAGCTTAATGTGCTTTATCTTGTTCATTCCTCACACACCTCAATAAAAGGGAGTGCTCCTCCTAGTCTCGCTTTATAGATGTGAGGTCCGGAGAATGAGTGAGATGCCCAAGGTTGCCTGGCTGGGAGTAGCTGAGGCCTTAGGCTAGTCCTGTCTGCCTCTGGCTCCTCCCCACCCCCATGGTCAAGGTATCAGGCAGATCTGAGGCGCCAAAACTGTGGTGGTACTAACAGGATGCTACCTGAATGGTCATGAAGACTACACACAACTCTTAGCAGATGCCATTCTCAGAGCTGGAGGTCTTAAGTGGAAAGGAAGAGCTAGGGAGAGGACATGAAGACTGCCACTGTAAACACCATGTGAATATTATAAATGAAAGAAAGAAGGTGAGCAGTTGAGAGGTGTGTTGTAAGGGGAGGTCTTCTTTAAGCAGTAAGGTTTTAGTACAGTTATAGGTCAGGAAGTGCAAACCTACTGAGAGAAAGCCTGTGATTTGAAGGTGAGGTTGATGGACAGATGAGAGGAGACCCAGGCCCAGGGATGGGCTGCCTGAAGGAAAGACTTAACTTTTGTTGAAGGAGAAGGGAGAAAATTCTCTCAGAACTGATGGAGTCCTAGGTCCTGGCCTTGGCACTCCTCCATCCCTTAGCTCATTGTTTACTTACCTCAGATGGGAATGAGCTCATCTTACAGGTGGAAAAATTTGGAATCAGGAAAGGGGGAGAGGCTGGCTCAAATCTCAAATCCAGAAGTTAGGAGGGAAACAGACTGGTGTCTGTTGATCCCAAAGCCTGTTCTCTTTGTTCCCATGAGAATTGTTGCCTACTTATCAAAGGTAGAAGGTAGAGGAGAAAGTAATGATGACTCCAGGACTTGTAAGGTGGAAGGACAGGGCAGCCAGGCAACTCATCATTGGCTGAGAGGGAGAAAATGGAGAAGCACCAAAGCAGTTAGGAATAGGGGAATCAGAGGCAGAAAGAGCTCAGATCTTTGCTATCAGATGAGCTCACTGGACCAAGTCAGCCTGCTAATTTATCATGAAAGGGCTCAGTGTCATAGCCAGAGAAGAGAGAAGTTAGGGTACTGTCTCCCTGGGGAGCTAGGAAGCCATGTGTTTCTCTTCTGCTTCTATGGTCAGTGATTCCATATATGAGTTTGTAAAATGTGAGTGAAACCATATGAGTAATGTATTTGTGAATAGGTGTGGCTCTATAATCGAATGTGTGTTCATCTGTGTGCATTAGGATATGCTTCTGTTTAAGGATGTCCACTGCATATCAATTTGTGTTTATGTGAATGGCTGCTAGGACATGTAAGGTATGTGTGAAATATACAATCAAATATGTAAATGTATGTCCACGTGTATATGGGTATGGATGTGTGTCTGCATATCTGTGCATCTGAGTGTATGCAAGTGATATACATGTGCTTCCTGGGGCATGCAGCTGCAATAAAGCACACCCCTTTGACATTCACTGCTGTCATGAATCAGCCTGGCTGCCAGTGATGGACAGCTGTGCTGAGTCTCTCGAAGTCTGGCTGTCTGTGGTCTGGCTCTGGATTGCTGAATACAAGAGCATTTCTGTGCAGCTCTAAGAAGTGTCTTCCTGTGGCAGACAGAGGAGGAGGAAATGCACGCTGGGAATGTTATGGTAATGAACCCTGACTGGTTCCTGGTGGGGAGGACAGGGAGGTAGATGACAAAGAGGAGCTTGGGGGAGGTGAGAAACATTGTGCTTTACACACTGAGGATGAGACACTGAGCCTTTAAGGGGGCCACACATACTAGAAATATGAAATTGGCCTTTCTTTAAAAAAAGGATTGAATGAATGAACAGAAAGTGTGTAGAGAGTAAACCCTCTGCATACACAGCATCGTTCCTGAGAGCCTTTGAAAGGCTCACCCATGGCTCTCAAAATTTGAAGAAAACTTTGTCCTGGCCTCTCAGAAACCAAGTTGGAGCTAAATCTGAGTGGCCGTATAGCAAGCAGTGTAGACAAGAGCAAGGTTTTCAGTTCCCAAAGGCTACTGAAAATCCCACATGTCTACCATCTCACATTACGTGAGTTCAGCCTCTGCTTTCTCACCTGTAAAATGGGCTAACAAAAAATGGCAGTACTTCAGAGGACTGTGATGAATACCTAGAACATCACCTTACTGAGTGTATTGTAGAGTTTGCTGCTGTGTTTTAGCAATAGAAGGGGGTTAGTAGGTGAGAGAAGGGGAAGTAACCGAGCAGGTATTGGGTTCCAGGAGCACTGAATGACAGCACCTGGTCGTAACCTAGACCACCATTAAACCATGAAATGTTGTTTCATTTATTTCCCCTCCTATTTTCTTCCTGTCATCCCTACCAGGAGAAGAAAGTGTTAACAGTCTGAAGATAGAGGGACAAAACTGAGTCTAGCCTGGCCATTATTCTCTCTCACTGTGACAAGAGTGTCCTTAGACTCAGACCCAAGTTGAAACCATCTGTCTCCCTTCTCTTAAGAAGAACATCTTGGGGAGGAGATCCAAGATGGCTGCCAGTAGAGGACACTGTGTCTGAGAAGTAGGACAACAGAAACAACGCAGCGACCAGGAGACTGAACTCTGGGACCTAAAAAGCCAGCACCCGTGATTGCCAGGTGAGCAGAACTCCCATGGTGAGAAAATCAAGTGGGAAAACCCTAGGGACAACCAGTTATTCCCCGCAAAAACCTCCGGGTGACCAGCGGCGCACAGCTCTGATCAGAACGAGCAGCTGCTGCGCTGGGCGCCCGCACCTGCCATTTAGACTGGATCACACAGTCTCGCGGGCAGTCTGAGAAGGAACCGGGTGC
>CM053749.1:29281931-29293107 GCA_028658305.1 Pachyuromys duprasi
CAAGACTTTGGCAGAGGGCGAGAAGTAATGATAGATCTGGGGGAGGTTGTTGAAACTTGGGGAGAACAAGAGCTCCACAAAGACCAAACTGAGCAGGGCACAGGGGTCTTGTATGAGACGGTTTCTACAATCAAGGACCATGTGTGGATATGGCCTGGAACCCCTGCACAGATGGGGCCCATGATAGCTCCTTGTCGGATTGAAGACCCTAGTGAGGGAAACAGGGACTGTTTCAGTCATGAACTTGATGGCTGACTCTTTGACCCTCCCCCATAAAAGCTGGGTAGTGACAGACTGGTTAGATCCCAGGGGAGGACATTGCAGCCAGCCCTGAGGAGACAGGATGAGCTGGGGTTGGATGGAAGGGGAGGAGGTCCTCCCCTGTTGGTGGACTTGGATAGGGCGGGGAGGAGGGAGATGAGGGAGGGAGTGGGAGGGTGGGAGGGAATGAGGGAAGAGGTTATGCCTGGGATGCAAAGTACCTAACCTGTGATTGATATAAAAATAAATAAATTAATAAAAAAAAGAAGAACATCTTGCAGAACCAAATCATAAGAGGTTCCCTTTCACAGATGTGCATCTTCCTTTATTTCCTCTTGTGCTGACAAATGCATTACTGTAAAGACAGAAGAAAGGCCAAACAGTTTGTCATGAGAATCTTTCCTCTCCTGGCTTTCATAATGATACTTGATGGTTTGAGCTAATCGATCATTCCCACAGTCTTGTGATTCCCTTCTTTTAAAGATACCCAAACAGAACCCCTCAGACTTCCCTAGACTGCACAAGAGCATGCGAACAGAATCCTCCCTAGGGAGAAAAAAAATTACATTTCCTGAGCATGCATCAGGTGCTCTGTAGATTGCTTCAGATACACTGTCTTATCTCTTCCAGTGCCTTTGAGTGGGAGATGTGATGTCTTCCTTTTTATAGCTTGTTTGACTGGGATGCAGAAAGGTGAGGCCTGTAGCCTGAGGTGACATAGCTCATAAGGAGAAGAGACAATGTGTCATCTTAAGTTTTTATCTCCATAGCTTCAACATCAATCTCCCACACCCTAATCAATATTATAAGCATGGTTTCCACAGATTTGCTCTTTGTTTTTACCAGATGTTGACAAGCTTTGTTTTAAGGGCATATAATGTGTTGGTGTTCTCTGAACACTCAAAGCCTAATTCCTGTCATTTGGCTTTGTTCTTATCAAGAGTAATAGCACAAGTACCCTTGACATGTGGTTATTTCAAACACAAACACCATAAGTTCACAGAGATTCCCAGGTTCTCATGAGTCCCACGGCTATAGAGTCCCACTTATTCACGATTAGGAGATGGTAAGAGAAAAAAAAACTTTGTCATTTGAAAATTCCAACCACACTACATATGGTACTATTGTGTTGTCTCTGCTGTTGGAGACAAGATATTGAGCAGTAGTGCAGAAACTAGCGAATGCTTTAAAATTGATACTATTCATTATATCTTGAATGTTCATAACTTATTATCAGCAGCATAGTGGCCAAAGTGTTCTGAAGAGCTCTCAGAAATCGAACATATTTATAATCAATGCATTAAATGTCTTCCTTCTATCTGTTACTAGCTTGCACAGCCACCCAATCCAAAGAAACCTGGAAGAACTGTCACATGCACTCAGTTAAAGTAGTGTTAGTGCTGAGACATAAGACCACACTGACTTTCAACAACCTATTCAAAATCACTTATTAATGTTGGTATGTGGAGTTAAAAGGTTGTTAATGTTTGCTATAGCAGGGAGGTTCCTGTATGTCACACCATCTGTACTAGTACAGAACAGGTACCATGACAATAGATGTGCCAGCATTACAGAGCACAGACTTCCTTAGAATGCATAGCTTTTAAATATCTATCTCTACTACACCTAAATATTAGTTTAAAAATCACCCTTTTTCCTGTGTTGCTTCTATATGTAGAGGTTCATACTTTTCTTTTCAAAATAAATTGTAGAAACATTGTAAAAGGAAATAAAACAGTAGGTGGGTAAGGGATTGGACTCTTTAACCTTTCACCTTTTTGTTTCTAAATGCTGGAATTGTCTAACACCTCAACGCTTTGGATAGGTGAGAAAGACAGACCCAATTATTGGCACAAGTATGGGATTGCCTACATGCGTGTTCTCACTCAGCAATTACATTCTATTCAGTTGTTCAGAGATAAGCAATACTGGAGGGGCCCTGTTATCCAGAAGCCTTTTGTGTAGGGATGATTCAGATGACTCCAGTGGACTTTCTGCTCATCCTTTGTCTTCTCTGAATTGCCACGTAGAATGTAAGCTTCCTGAAAGACAAGACTCTGCCATATTCCCAGTTCTTGCCCCAAAGTGTAGATCTTGGTTCTTAGAAGATACTTTGTTTCAGTTGGATGAGCAAGTGAGTGTATTAATGCATTATGCAAATAAGATTAAAACTCTGAAGGAACCAAGAATAGAAGATTATGAATGGAAGAAGTATGTGATAAAAACAGTCAGTATGGAAGCTCAAATGTATCATCATGTACCAGACATTGAGTTCAGTGTGTAGGCACAATAGCCAGTATGCCATGACCCCTGCCCCAAAAAAACTCATGTCACACTTGGGGTTAATCTTTATAGAGCCAAAGAACTAGGTAATATCAATTCAGTGTGGAGGCCAGAGCATCATGTCTAGGGAGCAAAGAGGAAAATTGCCTGGTCTAGTTTTGAGGTATTCACTGAATATCCTTCAAGAGAATCAGACTTAAGAGTCCTTGACCAACTAAGGACTGTCCTGGGTTGTATACAAACATCTAGGAAATCAGAATGGGTTGGACTGATTAGTAGAAAGCTTTGCATGTTGGATCAACAGTTCTTAGTATTTTTTTTTTTGTGTGTGTGTGTGATGGGAGTACCTGGCAGTTTTTACATAAGAGTATCATCACATAACGACTCAGAAAGAGAATGACTGGGTTGCTTGGATAGTGTGTCTTAAGTGCATATGATTCCATAAAGTTTCTGCACGTGTAGAGCATTCTTCAAGATCATAAATTCATAGATTTATGTGTTTGAAGAAAATTTCTGGCCAACATTTTCACCAGACACTTGGCTGCCATGACAATATTCTGTGTAAATGGTGGTCTTCTTCTATGTAAAGAGGACCAGTTGGCTTTTGGTCATATCTTTGCCTTCTGCACAATTTCTTTAACCCACTCATGCTTTCTTACATACAGCTATAGCTCAAGAACACACTCCTGAAGTGTTTTGTCTGTGTTTGTACTTGTCCTGAATACTAGAAAATTCTTTCTTATATTGAATTTAAATCTAAGTTCCTATAATGTGGACGTAACTCTCTCATAGAACAAGACCCACAGGTGACAAATAAAGCAACCAACTATCCCTAGAATCATTGTGGGGGAGCAGGAGGTATGAGCACTTCATATGGTTAGTGTATATGTTAACTTGAGTGGGTTAGGGTTGCATAGACATTTGATCAAACATTAATGTAGATGTGTCTATGAGGTTATTTCTGGATAAGAGGAACATAAGCTGTAGATGAACAGAGGAAGATTGTTTTCCCTGGTCTAGGTGGACCTCAATTTAATCAGGTGAAAGTTTGGATGAAACTAAAATGCTGGCCCGCCTACCAGTAAGAGTCAATGAAGTCTTAAGGCTTACGTGCTTAAGGCATGGGTTGTCTCCTTTTTGCACCCTTTCGTCAAACAGAAATGCTGCACGTCATAGTTAGTATTCTATTGCTGTGAACCATGACCACAGCAACTATCATAGAAGAAAGGGCTTAATTGGGTCTTGCTTACAGTTTCAGAGGCTTGGTCCTTTGTCATCATGGCATTGAGCATGATGGCATGCAGGCTGACATGGTGCTGGAGAAGCAGCTGAGAGTTCTACATCCAGACCCACAGGCAGCAGGAAGAGGGAGCCGCTGGGCCTGGCTTGGGCTTTTGAAACTCCAAAGCCCACCCCCAGTGACACACTTCAACTAACAAGTCCCCACCTCCCAATCCTTTCAAAGATGTCCCTCACCGGCAACCATATTTTTTAATCTATGACCTATGGGAGCCATCCTACTTTAAACCACCACACTTCGTCTGATTAGATTTGGAGCTAGCCAACTTGCACCACCAGTTGGCTTCTGGTTCTTTGGTTCTGGAAGTCCATTATCAGATTTGCTGGGTCTTCAGGTCACTTACTGCAGCTCTTAGGGCTTCTTAGTTTGGGTAGGTGCAGGAAGAAGTTCTTCCCAATACATACATGATCCTCACCATCTCAGTTAGTAAGCTCAGAGAAAGGCAGAAATTTGCTTAGGATCACACAACTACAAAATGGCACAATTAAATCTACAGGCCAAATTTAAAGCCTGAGTTCTCCTGATGGATTTGACACTGTGACTTGTTCTAACTGCTTCCTTAGCCCCTCAGATACAGCAGTATTTATATATAAGTAACCCCGTACCATTCATTGAGGAAACAGAACCTTCAAGGTCAATTTAGGATCTCTTTCAGCCTGCTCATTTCCCTTCACTCCACTAAGGACTTACAGGGGCTCTGGTGCACTCACCATTCCACTGATCAGGGAATGAGGTGAACAGTAAGTAGATATCACATCTGCCAGCAAATGTTAGAAGATTGGTCAGCCTTTTCTCAGATCACTGCATTGTGAAGACACCAGGCAAGTGTCTTCAGAAGCACAATCACATTGCTTTACTAAACACAATGACAGCAGCCAGCTGTATTTCCCATACTGACAACTGAACCGATACTCTTGTGGAAGAAGATGGTTATAAGACTATACTGCCTTTTCTTATTATTATCACATCAGGACTGAACCAATGGTGTGGTGACTAATCAACTTGTAAGGATCTAGAATCACCTTGGAAGTGAACCTTTGGGAATGTCTGTGAGGGTGTTTCCAGGTTAGATTAATTGAGGAGGAAAAACCTATCATAACAGTGAGAAGCACCATTCTATGGATTGGAATCCAGACTGAATGCAAAGGAGAAAGTGAGCTGAACACCAGCAAGTCTCTTTGCTTCGTGACTGTGCCTCTCAATGTGACCATCTGCTTCTTTGTGCTCCTGCCGCCATGTGGTACCTTCTCCATCATGCCTGGCTGTATCCTTGAACTGTGACTTCAAAATAAGCCCTTCCTTCCTGAAGAAAGCAGCTTTTATCACAGCAACAGGGAAAGTGACTAATACAAGGGGTTGTGAGAATTTGTTTGTTTGCAAACTTGCCATTCAGAATGGGCAGGGAAGTGACAGTGCATGAGAAAGCAAGGGCTGAGGGGCACTTCCCTGCACATTTCTCTCACTCCTTGGAAAGGTAGGGGAACATGGTGCACCCACCAAGAGCTATGCATCACATATATTCTTGAGGTGATTTGTCTTCCTGTGAGACACGGGTTTTCCAGTCTTCAGGCAGGGGAGGAGACATGTTGTTCTTTCACAGTGTATTGTCTTGGTATTTACTTATGCAAATTCTACTAGCAGTACACTGTTGATGCCGCCCACCCATCTCTTTACAATGATAGGTAGAACAAGCTTTTGTTCACATGCTTAAACAAGGAAAAGCTAAAAGCTGGAGCTTCTTAAATTCACAGACTGATTTCTTCTGTGATTTCCTGAATTTAATTTCTAGATTATGCTATTAAAGATTAAATCGAATGCCCAGAGGAGCCAGAGATGAGGAACAATAGAGGGCAAAAGAACAGAGTAGGCTGTCACCCAGTGCATGGCCCTCTCTCATTATGCTGACAGCAGCTCATTTCTGAGATGACAGAAAATTATTTATAGATTGCCTTAGTATTGAAGGCCAGCTTCAATAGGTCATTGTAAACCTCCTGCATGGTCCTCAACACCTTAGATCAGATGCCTACATTTTTTTTAATTGATGCTTAATCATATATGAAATCTTTAATTACACATGTAACCATTAATTGCACAGTCACTATAGGAACATACTTTTCAGAACATAAGACACTAACTTTCTGACTGAAGCCATTTGAGCCATTTTGAGCAAGCTTGTCCTCAGTGCTTGTCTGTAAGAGCCTTTTTCTCACTCTTGCAGAATTTGGATAGAGCATCACAGGGATCCATAGAATTAGATTATGCTCTTTAGTAGATTAAAAAAATATTGAAACAAGAGTCTCACTACGTTCACCAAGCTGACCTTGAGATTGGTCCTGAATTCAATGTAATACAGTAATTCTCCTGCCTTGGGCTCTCAAATGCAAGAAATACAGGCTTAGAACATTTACTGTCAGTGACATTTTAGTGACACCTATCATTGCCTGTGTAATGTGCAACCTGTCTTTTCACTCAACGAAGCCACTTAAATTTTCATCCATATTTCTACATGTACTTGTGTTTGTTGTAGTTTACTTTCTGTTGCTGTGGTAAGACCCTGACCAAAAGTAACTTGGGGAGGAGAAGGTTTATTTCATCTCGTATTTTACAATTCATTATTAGAGGAATTTGGGTCTGAGACTCAAGGCAGGAACTGGGAGGCAGGTAGTGAAGCAGAGACCACAGATGAATGCTGCTTGTTCCTGCTAGCTTGCTCAGTAGCCTTTCTTACACAGCTCAGGCCAAACCTGCCTAAGGATGGTACCACTCACTGTGGGTACCATGACTCACATCAGTTAGCAATTAAGAAAATGCCCCAAGGACATGCCCAGATGTCAATCTGGTAACACATAAGGGTCACAGGGCATTTCTCTTCAAAAGTGACCACACTACAGTATAGATCCACTCATTTCCATTCCAATGCCTATGTTTTAGATTTCCAGACTCGGTTTTGCCAGGGTGTAGGTTAAAGAGTGGTATCTGCTTGCTTTAATTTGTATTCTGTTAATATAAAAAGTTGCTTATTTATTCACGTTCTTTATTTCCTGTTATTTATTCCATATATGATGTGATTTTTTTCAACTGGGTTACATTTTCCTCAGTAATATTTTTCAGAACATGAAGCCTTCCTATAATAATTGTTTTCTTGCAGGTTTCAGGTTCTAATCCCTTAGCTCCTTAGTACGTCAGTATGCATTTTGTAAGAATATCACTATGATTCTATATAGCTATAGCAAATTCAAGAAATCAGTACTTGTATACACTGCTGCAATACACATTAGTTAATTTTAAAGTTCCTAAACCAAGTAACAAGGAGAATACATGTGTGTGTGTGTGTGTGTGTGATTGTACAGTGTGTCTAGACTCAGTCTACCAAACCACAGAATCATATTAAAAACTGTCTTTACCTCCAGTTATGTAGGGTTGAAATACACTTTGATTCATTTGTTTTTTTTCTCTCCATTTAGTTTACCTCCTACTCATTGACAGTCCTTTTCATTCATTCATTTATTTATTTACCTTACTTCCCAAATGGAGTCTCCCTTCTCTCCTTTCCTCCCAGTCTCTCCTGTTCACCTCCCTTCCTCCAATATCCCCCTCCCTTTCTCCTCAGAGAAGAGAAGACCTCCCATGGGTATCAACCCACCTTGGCATATCAAGTTGTAGTTGGTTTAGGTGTATCTTCTATTGAGGCTAGGCAAGACAGCCCAGTTAGGTGAGAATTATCTAAAGGCAGGCAACACAGTCAGAGACAGCCCCTGCTCTGTTGTTAGGAGTCCTAGATGAAGACCAAGCTGCACATTAATTACGTATTTATAGGGGCCTATCTCCGTCCCATGTATGCTCTTTAATTGGTGGTTCTGTCTCTCTGAACCCCTATGGGTCCAGGTTAGTTGATTCTGCAGGTTTTCTTGTGGTGTCTTTAAACTCTCTTGTTCCTTCAGTCCCTCCTCCTCTTCCATAAGATTCCCAGAGGCATACCTAATATTGTTGGCTGTGGGTTTCTGCATCTGTTTTCCTAAGTTGCTGGTTGAAGCCTCTCAGATGACAGCTATGCTAGCCTCCAGCCTGCAACATCACGTACAGGTAACTTTTTGACCAAATAACTGAAAGGATTTATCAAAACTGTCAGTGAACATAGTTGATCAAGGTGTCCCCAGAAGAAAGAAATGAGTATGTGATGTTCCCAAAATTCTTACACGTCTAATCTGCCTTCTTATCACCCTAACAGGCTGGCTGGATCTATCGACGTCCTACCATTCTCCTGGAGACTGCTTCTCCATGCTTGCTTTGCTTTGTGTTTGTGCCTCTTGTTTAATTTTCCCACCCTCATAAGCGTGTTGCTCTTTTTGTCTTGATTCCTCAAGACTGTTTTCCTTTCCAGTTGAAGTCTAACAGTTTTACTGATTCATATCCTGGGGTTGGCTGTTCTGGGCAAATCTTTCAAAGTGTGAAGTAGCCCCACTTACTGTACAGGTTTGCTTTCCTAATGACTGTGAAGTTTCTTGGGTTGCAGTTTTGAGCAGTAACTCATTTTCATGGTCTTGTTTTCCTCCTAAGGCACTTAAACTGCATGTCTATTATATTGCCTTCCATTTCAAGCACCGTCTGACCCCTTTTGACTTCTTTCTTTAACTCAATTTCATTTTCTTGGCTTTTTTCCTGCCCATCTTCAATATCCCTTATTAAAATTCCATTGGATTTCCTTCTGCCTTAGGCATCCTGGAACTTACTTTTTTGATATGAGATTGTTTTCTTATTTGCTTCCTACACTATTCTTGCTCTCTGTCTCTCTCTCTTTTCTTCTTCTGCCTTTCCCTCTCTCCTTTCTTCCCTCCTTCTCCCTCTCCTTCCCCTCTCCCTTTCTCCTACCCTTAGTCTTCGAATCTCTGTTTCCAATTGAAGATATTCAGTTCTCTCTCAACTGAGCTACTCTATAATTTTATGAGGTTTTTTGGTTCTTAAAGAGTGTTCATCAGTTGCAAATACAGGTTTTATATTTTTTGTTTTATTAACATAGGAATTCCATTTAGAATTAAATTGAATCTTTTTAAATAACCAGACTTGTTAAGGAAGAGATGCCCAGCTCCTGATTCTTCTCTGACAGAGGAGGAATACATTATTTAAAGGGGGACCCTGTTGGGGGTGAGGAGGGATGGTGAACAGAATGAGTGTCTCTTATTCTGATAGAGACTTTGATTTCTTTCTCTTCCTTCTTTCCATTCATGGTCACACCTCTGAGGAGCTTCACCCCTTCTAGGTATATCTGATAGTCTTCCAGGAGCATGGCTTTCCCACACCTTCCTTATTTGTCCCTCCTTGCTATGAGCTCTCTCCTTCCATGTATCAACATGCTCCAGGACTGTGCTTACTCAGGTTTGGCACTGACACATTAGGCTTTCTCTCCCTAGATGTGTGTGTGTGTGTGTGTGTGTGTGTGTGTGTGTGTGTGTTGCTAAGAATCAAAATCAGGGCCTGGCATGTAGTAAGCTACCCTCTCTTCAGGTAGTTTCCTTTGTACCCTGTCTATTTGCGTCCTCTACCCACTCTTTGGCCTACCTTGCTTTGTACACTCTTTAGTTCGCTATTGCACTTGAAACATTATGAGGACTTTGTATTTATCACTCTGCCTGCAGATCACTTCGGATTCATGGTTTTATTTGCTGCCTAGAAATGCTGAAGCCATGGTCACAGGTGATTTTCTTTGTCCTTACACTTCAATCTCTGTATGTCTGTTTTGTTCTGCTGATCTGTTTATTCAGATACAAACACTACATTGCTTTTGCTTTCATGGCCTTATGATACTTATTGGGATCCAGGGAGCTAATTCTTCTCCCTCTATTCTTTTCCAAGCTTTGTAGGGCTGAATATTTAGATGAAATGTTCTATGTGAGTTTTGAAATTAGTTTTGTATATTAATTAAGAATCCTGAGAGTGTCTGCTTTTTTAAGTTCTATGAAGTAGGAAACTCTAGGACTGCTGGATAGAAAAGTGTGGCTGTTCTTGAACCAAAGCCTATGGATTCTTTTCTCACAGCCATTGCATCATCAAGAACTCAACTGGAGAAGTGGGGTTACAAGATGTATGTACATGATATGTAGATGGAGTGACAGAAGACAGAGTGAAGGAGCTTAGAAAGGAAGGAGAAGATCCATACAGGGCAGACGGATGAATTTATTTGATATAGATTATAGATAGATTGAGTCATTCATTACAGAGAATTGGCTTATACAACTGGGAAGACTATATTATTTTGGACAAGTATCACGGTGTGAGCTAGCATACACAATAGATATTTATTTGTCACATCTCTAGAGGGTAGGATAAAAGTCCATGATGGAGGCACTGACAGCTCTTATTTGTCCTCCTCCTGGCTTGTTAAGGACCACTGTATTTTCATGTTGACTTTCTTCTCTACATTTGTGTGCATAGGGAGAGGGAGGAGGAGTTATAGAGGGAAAAAGAGGAAGAGAAGGAGGAAATGGAGGGGGAAAGTAGGAGGAGAGAAAAGAAGGAAAACGGTGATTGAAAACTCTCAGGTTTGTCTCCAACAGCACATACATGTACTAGATCATGGCCCCACCTTTATGACCTCATTAACCAATAATAACTGCTTTGAAGGTACTGTGCCTGAATGTAGGTACTTTGGGTTTAGGGCTTCAATATATAACCTTTTGGGAGACAAACATTCAGCCTATAACTGATAGAACCAGTAAGCTATCTGAGAAGTCTCTCAACCACTCCTGCTGAAAGCCTACAAGGTAGGCACTCACAAAGTGAACACCATGAACAGGACAGAAGCCAAAGGCATACAATGGGACCCATGGACACAGTCTAGAAATATCCCTTACTTTATTTTCAATAATAATTAAAATTATAAATAAAATTAATTAAGTAATTATTTTTTTTAAAGTCCAGAATGATTAGTTTCTTTAGGTGTACAGATTTTAGTAGGTTTATCCTATAGTATATGTCTATATAAGTGAGTATATACCGTGTGTGTCTTTCTGCTTCTGGGATACCTCACTCAAGATAATCTTTTCCAGTTGCCACCATTTGCCTGCAAATTTCATGATATCCTTGTTTTTTATTGCTGAGTAATATTCCATTGTGTAGATGTACCACAATTTCTGTATCCATTCCTCAGTTTAGGGGCATCTGGGTTGTTTCCAGCTTCTGGCTATTACAAATAAAGCTGCTACAAACATGGTTGAGCTAATGTCCTTATTGTGTACTTGAGCCTCTTTTGGATATATTACTAGGAGTGGTATAGCTGGATCTTGAGGAAGCACTATTCCTAACTGTCTGAGAAAGCGCCAGATTGATTTCCAGAGT
>CM053749.1:29293207-29319768 GCA_028658305.1 Pachyuromys duprasi
GTAAGGTGAAATCTCAGGGTCATTTTGATTTGTGTTTCCCTGATGACTAATGATGTTGAACATATCTTTTAAGTGTTTCTCTGCCTTTTGATATTCTTCAATTGAGAATTCTGTTTATCTCCGTACCCCATTTTTTAAATTGGATTACTTGACTTGTTGCTGTTTAACTTCTTGAGTTCTTTATATATACTGGATATTAGTCCTCTGTCAGATATAGGGTTGGTGAAGATCTTTTCCCAATCTGTAGGGATTGTGAGGGAGTTCTCTTGCTAAAATGCTCAATCCCTATCCAGAAAGGCAAGGAGGATGAGCATCAGAAGAAAGAGAAAACAGGGAACAAGTCAGGAGCCTGCCACAGAGGGCCTCTGAAAGGCTCTGCCCTGAAGACTATCAAAGCAGATGCTGAGACTTATGGGCAGAATGGAGGGAATCTTATGAAAGAAGTGGGAAATAGTAAGATCTGGAGAGGACAGGAACTCCACAAGGAGAGCAAGAGAACCAAAAAATCTGAGCACAGGGGTCTTCCCTGAGACTGGTACTACAACCAAGTATCATGCATGGAAATAACCTAGGACCCCTGCACAGATGTAGCCCATGGCAGTTCAGGGTCCAAGTGGGTTCCATTGTAATGGGACCAGGGACTGTCTCTGACATGAACTGATTGGCCTGCTCTTTAATCACCTCCCCCTGAGGGGAGAGCAGCCTTACCAGGCCACAAAGGAAGACAATGCAGCCACTCCTGATGAGACCTAATAGACTAGGATCAGGAGGAAGGAAAAGAAGACTTGGGGAGGAGCATGTGTGGAGAAGGGGGAGGAAAGAAAGGATTGAGAGGGGAGGAGGAGGGAACTACAGGGAGGGTATTAAGTGAATAAAGTGTAATTAAGAAAGAATTAAAAAGAAACCAAAAAGCAAAACACCAAAATATATTTTTTGTAAATGGCAACTCATTAAAATTCAAGCTAAAAAAAAAAATCCAGATTGAACCTGGGCAGAGAAGGAAGCCACTGAGATTCCTCCCAAGCTGATAATTGCCTGATACAATCTAACACCATTTCCCTCTATTCTGAATTACATGGTTTCTCCTTACTCATTTGCTTTTCTTCCCTTTCTTATTCTGCCTCCATGATCTGTCACTCTGACAGTCCTTAACCAATAACCACGTTTCTTTGCCCTTTTGTCTCTTTTTATTTTTATTTTCTTTTTTTATTTGCTTAACATACCAAGGGTTCCCCCTCCCTCCTCTCCTCCCATTCCCTGCCCCTGGTTCTCCCAGTCTCCCTTCCCCTCTCCCTTTTCCCCAGAAAATGGAAGCCCCTCTCCCTTGTTTTACCCTTCCCCAGAACATCAAGTCACATCAGGACTGAGCATATCTTCATTCCCTGAGGCCAGACAAGGCAGCCCTGCCAGACAGAAGCAATCCAAAATCAAACAGTAAAGTCCACGTTAGAACAGACACACAAACCCCCACCACTCACCAGGTGCCCCACATGAAGACCAAGTCTCCCAAGGGCTACATGTGTGCATGCTCCTTAGTTGGTGTCTCAGTCTCTGAAAGCCCCCATGGATCTGGGTTAGTTGTCTCTGTTGGTCTTCTTGTGAGGTTCCCGTGTACTTCAGGTTCTTCCATCTTTCCCCCAACACTTCCACAGGAACCCCCAGAGCTCTGCCCCATGCTTGGCTGCAAGTCCCAGCTTCTGTGATTATCACCTGTTGGCTGGAGCCTCCCAGACAACAGTCAGGTTAGGCTCTGGTCTGCAAGCAAAGCAGAGCATCATTATTAGTGGAGGGGCTGGCTCTCTACCATGGAGTGGGTCTCAGGTTGGGCTAGTTATTGGTTGGACTTTTCCTCAATCTTTGCTCCCTCCTTTTCCGTGCACTACTTGTAGGCAGGGTAATTTTTGGATCTGAGGTCTTGTAGATGGGTGGTTGTTCCCCTCCTCCCACTAGTCCTGCCTGGATAGGAGGTCATGACTTTAGTCTTGTTCTCCCCTCCCCCGCCATTAGGAAAGGCGGGTAGAGTCACACCCATGTCCTCCCAGGAGCCTACTCTGTCACAGGCCTCCAGCTTGACAGAGAGATGTCCCCCTTCGGTTTCCCTTCTTGTTCCCAGTCCTCTCACCCCCACCCCTTTTCTCCGCACACCTGATTCCCACCTCTTTCCCTCCCCATTCTATCTCTTGCCCTTTCTTCATCCACTTCTGCAGGCTGTTCTATTTCCTCTTCTGAATGACATTCTGCCACCCTCCCTGGGGCCATCCTTATTTCGTAGCTTCTTGGGCTCTGTGGATTGTAGTATGATTATCCTGTGCTACAGGTCTAATGTCCACTTATAAGTGAGTACATACCATGTTGGTCTTTCTGGGTTTGGGTTACCTCACTTGGGACGTTCTTTTTCTAGTTCCATCCATTTGTCTACAAATTAACTTGTTTTTAACCACTAAGTAGTATTCCATTGTGTAAATGTTCCACAAAGTTCCATATCCATTCTTCAGCTGAAGGACATCAAGGTTGTTTTCAGTTTTGGGCTATTACAAATAAAGCTGCTATGAACATATTTGAGCAAATGTCTTTGTTGTATGGTGGAGCACCTTTTGGATATATGCCCAGAAGTGGTATAGCTGGGTCTTGAGGTAGAACTATTCCCAATTTTCTGAGAAAGTACCGGATTGATTTCTTTTCACCCTTAGGTTTGTTTCTCTCCCCAGCTCTGTGGATTTATAGTCTGAAAGAATTAAATTAGTAACTTGTAATAGGAGTAGCAGGCTTTGGTCTATCATTTTCAACTCTGCAGAGGAAGCTGTTTTAATTCAACTAGCTTTACATTGGTCTTTACCTTGATGGTTTTCAACAGTATACTTACTTACTCTTAGTTTTTAAAGTCCAGGCAAGTCTGTGAACATCCCGCCATGGAAAATGAGAATAAACTTTCTCCTGTTGTTATATTTTCTATAATCCTCCCTGTGAGTGCTCTTCCAAGACCTATTCAATATTGTGGTAACTTAGCTTAATTCAACACTCAGTGTTTATGTATATTCAATAATGGCAGTACTGGTCAGACCCAATTTTCCTGGAAAATATTTTGTTTTGCTTGAAGTTCATATTTAACTTTTCTTCCTAACTTTTTTCCTGTATTTTTTATTACCACAGCAATGCAAAATTATATGAAAATTTCAGTACATTTAGATTCTTCTTATCAACCTCATTTTTCTCCTTGAAATAACTTCTGGCATAGTCTGGACTCTGGGATAGTTCTTGCCATCACTCTTCACTGTCTTTTAGGACACGAACTCAATGGCTAGCTCTTCGACCCCCCTGTCCCCCCTCCCTGAGGGAGGAGCAGCCTTGCTAGGCCACAGAAGAGGACATTGCAGCCAGTTCTAAAGAGGCCTGATAAACTAGAGTTAGATGGAAGGGGAGGAGGTCCTCCCCTATCAGTGGACTTGGATAGGGGCAGGGAGGAGATAAGAGAGGGATGGGGGGATAGGAAGGGAATGCGGGAGGGGGCTATGGGTGGGATACAAAGTACGTAACCTGTGATTAATATAAAATAAAAATGTAAAAAAAGAAAAAAGAAAGAAATCTTCAGCATTTCAGTAAAAAAAAAAAAAGAGAGAGAGAGATCTCCTTATTATATTTTCTCTGTATTTCCTCAATTTCAGGTCTCCTTACCATTTTCCATGCCAACTCTCCTCTTCTCAGTTAGTGGCTACAGTGTTAATGATAATTCTCTGCTAATGGCAGAGAAGAGCAGACTCTCTTTTATTGTTGTTAGTTTTTTGAAAGTCTATTTCCTGTTAGAATGTTTATTATGGATAGTATGTGGTATTTCCCAATATTCCACTCTTATTTAAAGAGGGTCAATGGAAATCTGACCGAAGTGGCAGGTGTTTTCTTTCTGGAGTGAGTTTCACCTTAACATATTCTGGGTATGGGATTCTGCAGAATGATCCTGCTACTACCTAGCCTCTTTGTGCCATTATTCTTATATCAGATCATTTGGGAGGTGTAAAAGTAACTTTCATTCGCTTGATGTAATTGCTGTCTCAGAGGCTTACCTAGGCCTTACCTAGGCTAACCTAGGCCTAGTTCTGGAAGCTTCTAGCCTCCATACCGTCTAACCTAGGCCTAGAATATTTTCAGCCTCTGATATTTAATGCTTAATAAGCTCACCCTATCTAGCTCTTACTGAACTCTTGGCTGGCTGGTTCAACTCAGCTGTTCTGGCTCAAACTCCTCATCCAGCTAACTTATTGAATCTGGCTTTTCTCTCAGCCTCTGAATTGCTCTGCTTGGCCTCAAACTAACTTTAGCAATCTTTTCTAATCTTCTGGCTCCTTCTCATTCTCTGGCTCGTTCTGTATTCTGTCTTTTGTCTAGCTTGTTCTTTCACTCAGTTTCTCCCTGTAAAACTCTCCCAGTAAAATTGCCTCCTTGCTCTCTCTAGCTCTCTCTCTCTCTCTCTCTCTCTCTCTCTCTCTCTCTCTCTCGCTCTCTCGCTCGCTCGCTCTCGCTCTCTCTCTCTCTCTCTGGCTCTCTCTCGCTCTCTCTCTCGCGCTCTCTCTCTCTTGCTCTCTCTCTCTCTCTCTCTCTCCCCCTCTCCCTCTGCATTGCCCCTTAAGTAGCTTTCTTTTTTCCTCTCTTCTCCTGAGAGTTGGGTATATCCTATTTTGTCAAATCTTTCTCTGATTCATCATCTTTTCTGCCTCTCAATTAGGCATCACTTTCAAACATGGGTTCTTCCTTCTACAAACTAACTTTACCTTCATTGTTTGGGATTAAAAGAATGTACCACCACCCCTGGACCTAAGCTTTTCTTGGGATCTGAAACTTCATCTATACCAGGCTGGCCTTGAACTCTGATCTGCTTGTCTTTGTCTCCTGGATTAAAGGTATGTTTGTATTCCAACCAGATCACACAGACCTAAAATTTGGTCTTTGAATGTGATCTCTTGCCAGAGCAATCATGTTCTAAATGAAAATTCCTCTACAGGGAAGGATCTTTCTGCACTTGTCTAGATGATGAAGGCTATGCAGCCAACTCTTGGGAACTGAGAGTTTCTGTTTCATCAACTCTCCCATTCACTAGCAGGTTCTTCATGTCTAGAGAACTAAGCTAAGGTCCAAACACCTTCTTTTCTTCTGTACAGAAAACAGACTGCTAGTCTTCTGCTGAGTCACCCTTTTACATATAATTTTCAGCCCCAGAGACTTTGCTGCTGCTGTTACTTCTCTTGTAATTGAATATTTGTGCTTTTGAAAGCAGTCCCTGCGATTTTTTTTTTCATGAGGGGACAATGTTAAATGAATGTATGACCCATGAGCCACAGGTAGAACCCATTTATCCCTTAGGAAGAAACCTACCCTTGAAGGGATTGGAAATAGAAGGAGAAAGCAGTCCAGACACCATGCAGCCAACACTTGTCCACTGGCTGGAGGACAGGACTATTCTCCCCTCGACTCTCTCCACACAGGGATGAGTGCAGTGTGGAAGCAAAGAACTTGACTCAAGTGGCACCACAAGTTCTCAGTCCATAGATCTGCCTGAGATGAAGCTACACGTCACCTCTCCTTCAATTAATCATTCCTCAGTTAATTTTCGTGCTGCTTTATAAAAACCAACATGGGGAGGGAGCCGGGCTACTAGAGTAACTGAGAGTGGCATATGCTCATTCCAGCTGCTGCCAAAACCTGAACATCCATTGTGCCTCTTACTTTTGAGGCCCCAAGAAAAAATCGTATGCTTCTGTTCTCAGCAGGACCTCACTAATTTCTACATTCGTTTCAAACACAAGCTCACTAATAGATTTAATTTCTCTTTGCTAACCTTCCCACTTTCTCTTCCTCCAACACAACAGATTCACCCCTGATCAATACTATTTACTCAAGAATAAACACTCAATAATCATTTACTGAATGAAGAACCTTCGGGTCTATTAGCAGCTCATCACTTGTATGCCTTGTCTTTGCTTCTCTGGAAAGTCAGGTCAATTTTCTATTTCCCACAACAGTAAATAAGGAATTAGTTAAGACCAGAGAGGTTGGAGAATTATGAAAATAAGTAAATGATAGAGGTAACAGAAAAAGCCTTAAGCTACAGTATTACAATGGCTTTATCCAAATTATATCCAAGAATAGCATTCAATCTTCCTATTGCACTACCACTACCTTAAAGCAAGATTAGATGTGATGATGCTTAGTGTACATTTCTATGATAGATGTATGCTTAGGTGTACTTATGCTGTGTAGTTTGGAGAATGGTCTATACACAATAGCTGTGCTTTCTTTTTAGGAATGAGTGAGTTAATTAGGCACATAACCAGCTAAGAAGAAAGAATATCAAAGAGTAGATAACAAGAAGCAGCAGATAGAGAGCACAACATCATCAAATCAGGAGTTTACCACATCCATAAGATGACTGGGAGATCTTGATGGAAATAGCAGACAAAAGTGATATTATTGCTATCCAGTGGTGGTTCATGACTTTAATCCCAGCACACCAGAGGCAGAGGCAGGAGAATCTCTGAGTCTGAGGCCAGGCTGGTTGACAGAGTGAGTTCCAGGACAGCCAGGGCTACACAGAGGAACCCTATCTCAAAAAACAAAACAAAAAGAACAGTATCAGATTGGAGGCATACAAACATTCAGTAGAAATTGACTGGGGAAACTGCAAGAGTCGCCTGAGTTGCCAATTGAGATTTTTCTCCATTCTGAGCTTCTTATGGATGGATTTCTAGCTTCTTGTTCCATTGTGGGCCTTTTTTTCTATAATGAGATAAACAACAGTAACATCTGTTGGAAATGGTGTACCTTCTATTGAACTTCAGTGACACAGTATTTTAAGTTTTGGGCTGTTTGCTATTCTCTTCCCTCCATGTCAGAGAGTCATGGACCAATCCTGCTCTAGGTAATGGTGTTTTGGAGAACATTTAGAGTAAACAAGCTAGAGTCTGGGACAGGATCTTGTTCATCATTCCTAGAATACAGTCTTAAAGTCTTTTTATTATTTTTTGAACATTTAATACATCATACTTTGACCATACTCACCCACATCCCATCAGATATACCCACTCTCCCTTGCTCACCCAACTTTGTGTTCTAATTTTTTTCCAACCTCTCAAGTGCAGTTTGTGCTATCCATATACTCTTGAGTGTATGCCACTCATGTGGTTGTGACAGCAAAAGATCTGTGCAAGCTTAATCCTAAAGTCCACTTTCAAGAATTTTAAACATCGCCTGACAATTTACCAATTATGTATTATTGTAATATATTACATTATACACACATATGTGATATATATATATATATATATATATATATATGAGACAGGATATGATTTTCAAAAGTGAGAGAAGGTGCTAGAGAGGTGACTCAACTGCTAAGAGTTTGCAAAGGACCTAGGCTCAGTTCCCTGAACCCACACGGATGCTTACAACTCTCTGTAAATCATGTTACAGGGATCTGAAGCATTCTTCTGGTCTCTGCAGGCACTGCTTGCATGTGGTAGGAGTACAGACATGCAGGCAAAGCACTCATGCACATGAAATTAAAACAATAAAAATGGATATTCCCATAAAGCTAGCCGGTGTTTTTCCAGTTTCTAAAAAGTTACACAGCATTGTTTACTTGTTTTCTTATTTCTGGATCTAGGTTTGAGAGTGGTCCCTATTAACACTTCTTCTCTACCACCATCCAAAACAAGCCTCCAAGTCTTCTGTTTCAAACACCCATTGAGGACCAGCAAAGGAGCCAAAGCCCTAGCTGCAGAAAATCCACCTCTCAGGTCAAATAAAATCCAGATAAGTATTGCCATTCAAAAGCCTACGTTTCCCCCCTATTGCCTATCTCGGAGGTTGGGATTCTTCCCCCTCTCCTGGTTTTGAGATACCCCTTTCCTGGCTACCTGGTTGCTACATTCCTATATCCAACACCGGCTGATTGGTGAGTCTTCACTTCTGGTTGGCACAAAGGCTCTCTACCTGTCTCAACAACCTCCATCCAAACCCTTCATATAGGACCTTCTTCCCCCTCGGGTGAGATTTTATTTTTCATCAGCACAATTGGGCAAATCGAGGTTCCCTCAGGTAAATGGAGATTCCCATATTCAAATCTCTTCTTTGATCCAAATCTTCCACCTCTGTTCACTCTTCCAAAAGTTTTAAATGTACATCTAAAGGAATTTTCTCCTCAACCTACTTAACTTTGCCTTCTGCCCACATATATGTTCTAGTATCCTGCCAAGTGTTTGTACATGCATGACAACATTAAAGCAGCTACCACAGGTGTTCCAGTCTGACCTTTCAGACTTCGTCAACCTGGACCTGCAATTTTCCCTTCCAGCCATGGATGTTCTCACAGACCCTGGACAGCATCAAAACAATCTGTTCTTCCTGGATTTGGCCAGCATTTCAGAGCTCCCTAGAGCAGCTCCAGTGTCAGCAGGAAGTAGTAAGTGACTCTTTGCCCTTTACTCACTTATTATCAACAAAAGGCTGGATGGTGGGCTTCAGGCCCAGAACCAACAGCCCCAGGTTCTCCCAGCATTCCTCAGTCCCTATCTGCTGCAGGGCATGGCTGGCAAACTCCACCCTCTACCTTGAACTTTCCAGGGTAGGGGCTTCCTCTCCTCCTCACCTTGTAATCTGGACATTTTGCTGCTCTTACTGTTCTCTCTTTTCTCTCTTACCCCCTTGCGTGGCAACCAAGAGCTGCTTCTAATGAACCTACATTCATATATTTTAACTTGCCTTACATGAGAAGCACCCCAAGCTCCTCATTTTTTAATTATAGAAAAAGGGAGGAATGTTAACATTTAGGTAGCCTGCTCTTGGGTTGCCTCGTAACCTATGATGTCATCATGTTTTGTCCTCCAGCTGTGCAGGAGCTATAAATGGGCCCCTAACTCTTACCTCTCTCTCTTGCTTTTGCTCTCTCTTGTACTTACTCCTCTCTCCTGCTCTCTCCTCCTTCTCTGTTGGGACACCCCTCCCCCTATTATGTTTCTCTCCCTCCTTCCCTCTTTCTCCATCTCCATATAATATCTGTTATGTGCATCATTTCTAAAATAACACCAAGTGCTCAGAGTCTGGCTCTATGGCTGCACATGCACTCTTTATTCTCATGCCAATCCTGTCACTGAGAGACTCAAAGTGGAGATAATTCAGGCTAGAGGTAAATGTCCCAAATGACATGGCATCTGTATATATTCTGGCTCCTTGCCCCATTTCTCTAAGACTTTCCTATAAAACCTGGCTTCTTACAGACAGAAGGGACCCGCCCTGGAGAAGAGATCAATTACAGGCTTCCTCAGCATATTGCTGTTTCCCTTTTCATTTGTTCCACATATAACCACCAGGCTTGGAAAAGTGACTGATGCTTGCTTGCCTCCTTTCCTACAAGAAGGGCCTCCTGGAGTAGATTATGGTGTACTCTAACTACGCCATAGATAGACACAAGGCAGTGGGCCAAGGCCCCACCCGACACTGCTTTAGAGGAAGCAAAAAGCTTTTCCAATACAGCAGATGATATTTACACCTCCGAATAATGTGCGAAGACGAGTGTGGAAACAGTAGCAGATGACTCCAGAGAAATCAGGAAATGAGGCCTTTGACAAAGATACAGGCTGTTTATGTGAAACTGGGTAACTCTGCTAAAAATACATCCGCAGTACCAAATGCTCATTTCTGAAACAAGAACTATACAAAGAATAGAGTCATCTTCCGTCCATCTTCACCTAGGCTACTGGCCTAGGGGTTTATCATCTATAGTAAACATCGCAATTTCCCAGCCCAGAATTGACAGGCAGATCTAGTCCTAGCTGCTGATTGCCAGCTTCACCGTAAATGGATGAGAAAGAGAGAAAGCAAAGAATAGTGTTCATTTCCAGTTTGACGCTTTAGGACTCTGAGAGTTCATTCCAGTGACTAATAGCATGGATGGGCAGGTGGAGCTCTAGTTTACAGACATCGTGCCTAGATTTAATCGTAGATGGGACAGGACACTTGCTAGGTGAGAGACTTCATGCAACCAAACTATTCAAGTGAAGTTTTCAATATGGAAATCCAGCTACACAGAAAGAGCAACCAATGCCAAGACACAAAGTGTGCTTGACTGAGACTAATAGTCTGCTTTAATTGGTATGATATGTTTCAAGACAATCCGGGGACACCAGAATTATGGATAATTCCAAACTTTACATATACTATTTCCCTACACACTTACAGAAGCATATTTTATAACATAAATTAATCACATGATGAGGTTAACAATAGCTGATAATGAAAATAGAACAATTAAAACAATCAAGATTGAACAATCAATTATCACAATAAAATAGAATACTTACATCATCACATACAAACACCTAAATACAATGGTTTTTTGGATATCTGAACAGCACACAGATAGGTAGTATAGACAGTATGAAAGCAATGTGCAAAAGAATGGGTAATGTTCAGATGGAGTAGCAATGGGTTCCATCCTGGATCAACAGTGCTCATTTAAGGCATCCAGGAAACAAGAAAGATGTCTTGTCCTTCAATAGTTTAGGTTATTTGCGAAAACAAAACAGAGCAATCAGAATGACTACCATCAATAAAGCCTGTCATTAACATTCAGAGTGACTTCAGCCATACCCAGACTTGCCTGATGCCTTCTATTCTGTCTCAGCAGTGAAGAAGAAAACAAGTGCAGAACCTGATGTGTGTGTATGTATGAGAGAGAAAGACATAGGAGAGAGAGAGATTTGTACAATGAAAAATTGAAGCTACAATCTGCCCTCAGATAGCCTGCCTAGCAACTGAATGCCTTCAGGAACCATTCTCCACACCCTTGCCTTCTATTTCTAGCTGTGCTGCTGGATCCTGAGTTGGGAGCAAGGAAAAGTGGCAAGGCCTGGTAGTTGGAAGTTCTACATTCATATACCCAAAGATCCAGGGCTACAGAAGAAAATGGTACCTTCTTATTACTCACCTAATATCAGAAAAATCTCAGTGGAGGACTACCACTGAGACAGCTAGGTCACATGACTACCCGGTGGACTGGACAGAGAATTTCTCACATCTGGCCTCCAGGTAGAAATGATTATAAAGTAAAAGCTATGATCATTGGGTGCTTGACTGTGTTAATAAAAGCAGGCTGTCTTTGTAATGCATCTACCCACTTCAGGGGAGAGATAAGGAAGGGTTAGTATCTTAGAAAGACTTTTTTGGGGGGGGGGAGGGAGGATTCCTATTTAAGGGAATGTTTATTTTTTTAACATTACTTAAAATGTTTACTAGGACACACCAAATCTTCTATGAAAGAAAATAAAAGTAAGTTTAAGTTTCATAGTGCTATTACAGGGAGCCTAAATAAATAAATAAATAAATAAATAAATAAACAAACAAACTCCACAGAGATAAAGTGAAATGTCAAGAGTAAAATGCCAATTATTGAAAAGTGGAGTGGGGCTTTAGAATAACGACATGCAAATTAAAGCAACTCTGTATTTACACCTATTAAGTCAGGGAGGGTTTTTATGATAATATTCACTTTGGCAAGATCGCAGTGAAACAGGTACATTTGTGCATTGCTAGAAGGACTCCAAACTGAAAACATTTTGACAACATGTGATTAAAGCTATTAAAGTGCTTGGCTTCCTTTGACCCAGTCGTCTTTCCTCAAGATACTTCTCCTTAAGGAGTCAAATTTTTAAAACTGGAGTTAAGTGCTAACTGACTTAGTGAGATTTAATATCTGTGGAAGTCTTGTGAGTGTCGTAGTTCATCTTTTTCTGTCCTCAACAAGGTTTCTATCACAAAATATTTGTCCACAAATTGATGAATTTTATTTATGTGTGATCATCTCTAGGAAGGACGCTGTCCTTAGAACATTCTATTAAAACAATATTGTAGAGTATAAGAATACTTAGCTGAGGATCCAGTCACAAGTGGCTCTGAAGTTGAGATTATAGGTATGTAAGTTTTGTTTTAGTATCTGGACATGGAGTGGAAAGAAACAGTATTTTCTCCTCACATCCTCCCTTTGGATCTTGAGAGACCTAAGCAATGAAATCTTGCACTGCTTCACCACCATCACATCTTTACCTAAGAAAGTAAGTACTAAGGTGTTTGTACATTTAGACACTATGGTGTTAGTACATTTAGAAACATAGACAAGGCCACCAAAATATTCATCAAATACAAACATTTTATATATGACTGTGTATATAATTTGCAAGATCAACATGTTGAGACTTTTGTTTAAAACTTATTATGAATCTTTTTTATAATTTTTATTTTTTATATTAATTTTAGGTTATTTACTTTGTATCCCAGCTGTAGCCCCTTCCCACACTCCCTCCCAATCCCATCCTCCCTCCCTCATTTCCTCCCTACCCCTCTCTAAGTCCACTGATAGAGGAGTTCCTCCTCCCCTTCCATCTGACCCTAGCTTATCAGGTATCTTCAGGACTGGCTGCAGTGTCCTCCTCTGTGGCCTAGCAAGGCTGCTCCTCATCAAAGAGCCCTGCCACTGAGTTCATGTCAGAGACAGACCCTGTTCCCCTTACTAGGGAAACCCACTTGGATGCTGAGATGCCATGGGGGCGTCTGAACAGGGCTAGGTTATATCCATGCATGGTCCTTGGTTAGAGAATCAGTCTCAGAAAAGACCCCTGTGCCCAGATATATTTGGTCCTTGTGGCGCTCCAGTCCTCTCCAGATCTTACTAACTCCCACTTCTTTCATATGATTCCCTGCATTCCGCCGAAGATTTAATTATGAATCTCAGTATCTGCTTTGATACACTGCTGGGTAGAGTCTTTCAGACGCCCTCTATGGTAGGCTCCTGTCCTGTTTCTTGCTTTCTCCTACTTCCAATGTCCATCTCATTTGTCTTTCTAAGTGAGGATTGATCATCTTACCCTGGAACCTCTTCTTGTTTAGCTTCTTTAGGTGTACAGATTTTAGTATGTTTGTCCTATCTTATAGGTCTAGTATCCACCTATAAATGAGTATGAATCTTAAGATAGCAGCAGTTGCACATGAAAACAAATGTAAGGCCCTTTGGGGTGAAGGAGGCTGGCCCATGTCTTCAGATAAGTTCAGCCACAGACTGTGAAGACAAACTCTGATAGCTGTTCTTTCTTAGCATGGGGCACTTTTGAGCAATAAATGATTCTCCCTTTCTGTGCACCAATCTGGTCAATATAGCCACACCCCACCCCACCCTGTCACTCTTTTCCTGCCCCCAACTTGATTTTCAATCCGTAAGCCAGGAGCCTTCTGTCTCACTCTGTTGTCATGAGATATGACAAGCCCTGCTCTGCCAACACAGCTTCCACCTCCAGGGAACAGTCTTAAAATTACCCATATTCAGGTTCAGCCTCACACACCCTCCCTCGGCTTCCCATTAAAATACTCGTAAAAAAAAAGGTGAAAAGGGGCAAACTCACAACAGCAGGGGCATTATGGATAATAACCAACCATATGCCAGAATCCAGGGGAGCAATTGTGGCTGCAGCAACCATGGGTTATGGTAAGGAAGGCACTCATGGCTACACTGGAGTCTTCCAGCAAGGCCCATGTCCACCTGCAGCATGTCCACCTGGGGTTGCACAGATACCACACATTTGGAGGCCCTCAGAATTGTACTCTATTTCAACCACTTCCTCCTACAAATACCATTCCTACTACCTGCTTCACAGCCACTTGACTTTTGAGTCTTAAGGAGACAAAACTTATTTGCCTAACCCTGTACGTCTCTCATTCTTAGTCATCTATTTCCGCATTGAGGTCTCACCTGAACACTGCTCTTCCTGGCCCAGATTTCCTTTGTATCCATGGAAAGTATATGTTAAAGATAAAAGTAAACAAGCAAGCAAACAAACAACAACAGGACTCCCCTCCACACACAAAAACAGAGTAAATCTCCTCTTGGCTGAGAAATCTTTCTAGATAAGTTATAATGGTCTTCCCTCTCCTCCAATCTGTAGGGCAAAATGAGGAGTCCAGCCAGAGCAAAATACAGACCTCTTCTCCCTGTGACCAGGCTTTTGGATCTTGGAGTAAAGTAACTCAGTAGTGACTGCAAGGATCTAGGTCTGCACATACATATAAAGAGATTCTGCCTTTGAGAGAGGGCTGAAGATGGTCAAATGATCAGCAAATGCTGCTCTGCTGAAGTCTTCAGCAGGTGGTAAAAGGAAAGAAACATTTGAATACACTCCTCTTTGCCTTAACAGTTCTCTGACTTTAGAATTAGAGAAACAAATGAGAGCCTCGCTGGGAAATTGTGTCTTCTTTGTCTTAGAAACCTTGGAGCAAGTGCCTGCCACTGATAATGTCAGGGGGAAGATGCTGCTGTATCTTTCAGGTCCTCTGAACAGATGCTGGGCTGGAGCTAACAGTAACCAAGGCCAAGGTCACCATGGCTGCAGGGGTCAGAGATGTCAGCCTGTCTGTCTGATCAGAATGTGGTACCAAGGCTGCTGCTACCATCTTTACCTCTATGAACAAATAAACCTTCTGGGGTGCTGGGACTCACCCTGAGACTGAAGAGGAGGCCTGGACACTAGCCTCTTTCCTCCCTTCCCTCACCTGACACGTTCCTACACATGGCCCCATGGATACAGAAAAGTTGCTTGTCTGGACTCGTTTTCAAATGCTACTTTAGAAATGTGTTGTTCTCCAACAACAACAAAATTGACTGCAAAGATAATGGAATTTTTTTCTTCTGTAGAAAGGAAAATTGGCTGATTCAGGCTTTTTTTTATAACAACATTAAATTGCAAAAGGCAATGGATTTTTGGAGAGCTGTTGTTTAGGGAGAAAAGACATTTAAAATGTACTGTTTTAAATACAAGAAGGCAGTGAATGATGTCATAAATAAACATATGGGCACAAGACTTAGATTTCTTCCTTGTAAAAAATTATTTGACAAACAGATCAATCAAATACGTGAATAAGGAGGTTTTGAAGCAATGAGAGAAAAAATTTGAAATTATAAATTGAATTATACTTATAGCCTTTATGAACACATTACAAAAATTAAGAACAAAGCCAAGCAATTTCTGATAAAGGTACATCAGAAGAGCAATAACAGGAGCTATTGTAAACTGTTATTACTCTAGGTTATACAGATTTCCTTGAGGAAATATCTCTTGAAAAAAATCTCTGGAGAGATGCAGGATTTCTCTCTCATCTATCTTTAATAGTTGCATAAAAGAGTCATGTATACAACATTAAACTTGAGCTACATCTGATTCAAGCTGAATCAAAGTTCTTTCTGACATCTTTCAAATTGGCATTGTGGAATTGAAATATCAGCCTGGCTGTTCTGTGTCTAAGTAATGCATTTTTGGATTATTACTGGTAACAAAGTTTTCTTCACGTAAACTGGCAAGTAGAAAGTTGAACAGCAGTGAGAGCAAAGTTTAGGATTGAGAAGAATTCTTAAAAATGACGTGCCTGAGTTTTTATGATGTTTTTGGTATTTCCATGAAGCAAAGCTGTGATTTTTGAGTCCTAACTTGAATGATTTCCCTGCATTCTCTGGGCAGTTACCTTTGGGCTTAATCTGGCTCAAGTTTTCTATTTTTAGAAACCAAGAGAATCTAAGTACTATTCATGATTATATGTAAGATTTACATTTTAAACTCTACCACTCAGTGAGTCATCCATTTTACAAGTTTCCTGTGCATTTTGAAGAAAATCTTTTTCTCACAGCACCTACTGCAATGGACAGTCATCATTTCACAGAAATACCACCCACTAAACTATGAATTCATTAGGAAGGTCTTATTCATCTCTCACTCCACAGACCTGTTCATTCTAACTGTGCACGTGCAATTTGATGTGGGTGGACGGCGGGCTGTAGAGGGAACAGCAATTCCTGCTTTGGAAAACGCTTCAGAGCAAAAGCTCCTGGCTCCTCAGCTCCTGGCTCCTCAGCTCCACACACACCTGAGAGTGAGGGTGTGTATTTATCAGCCCAGTCCAGAGAGGCCAGGAGAGTGAGCTGATGGTGAGAGAAAGTGAGTGTTATTGGGTATACGCTAACACTATTAGCCCACTGACCTGCAAGCATGCCCACCCTCCCACTCCACCCCACCCACAGCCCATGAGATTACAGATGTTCTTCTGCCCCAGATTAGCTCTGATGTTTCAGAGCCTGTGGTGAGGGCATTTGGGCTACAGCCAGAAGGAACTGAGTAAGAAAAGGTGAACAAGATGATTGTGACAAGGGGGTGGCATTTTCAGGGAGATTCCAAACTTAGCAAGTATGATGTCGACTAGTCTTGTGTGGCTGATTGAGCACTTGAAATGCAACCAGGTTGATAGGGGATTTAATGTGAGTGAGCACATAGAGTAAAGTTTAGAGAGGAAATAGAATGTGGCGTATCTCCTTCATAATTTTTTCATTAATTTTATGTTTAAATGGCCATACATTTTATATATCACTTTACACCAAACCCATAATTAACATTAATATCATTTTTATCCTCCTACTTTTCAAAGTCAAGTTAGAACATATAAAATTTTATACTATCTTATACTTTCTGTTATCACTACAGATTTTCTTGGTTGAAGAGCAAGAACATGGTAGAAAAAAAAGGAGAGATGAAGGAGTAAGAGCGAGGTCAAAGAAGCTATTTATGTTTAACCTTGCTGGGATGTTAATGTTTCTTTAGCATTTGCCATGCTTCAAGTAGTGATCAAAGAACATTTATGTATAGTACTTCAGTTAACCTTCACAGGTCACCATAACATTTCTTTTATTGTCTCCTTGTTACTGGTGAAGAGACTGAGAAAAATACAGTTGTCTCATTCATCAAAGGATTATGTTCCAAGACTCCCAATGGATACCCTTTAAAGGTATGGATACTCCCCAAATCTATACATATTGGATTCCCTCCTGTACATATGTATTCATGACAACATTCAATTTATAAACTAGACATGACCAAGAAATACATCAGAGAAAGTGTAGCCTCCTTGACAAATGGTGCTGAATAAAGTGGATTTCCATGTCAAAGAATGAAACTATATCCATATATATCACCTTGCACAAAAAAATTAAATTTAAAATTGGTCAAAATTCTTAATATGAGACCCAAAACTCAAACTACTCTGGGAAAACATAAGAAAATGCTTCAGCATACAGTCAAAGGGTTTTCTGAGTAATAACCCCATGAAATGACAAATTGAATTATATTAAGTTTAGAAGCTGCTGAAAAGCAAAGAAAACAATCACCAGCATAGGCAGACAGCCTACAGAATGGAGAAAATATATTTTCCAGCTATGTAGCACACAAAGAATTAATATCCAGAATATTTGCACAAAGAACTTTAAAATTTAACCCCAAAGTCTAATCAATAAATGGGTTAATGAACTGATAGACAGTTTTTCAATGAAGGGTTCAATAAATAGTAGAAAACTGTTCAATATCTTTAGTTACAGGGATAGCAAATTAAAATTGCTTTGAGATTCTATCAGAATGTTTGTCATTAAGAAAACAAATGGCAATGAATGTTGACAAGGATGTGAGGGAGGAACCTCCCTTCATTGCTAGGGGGAATGTGAACTTGTATAGTCACTGTGGAAATCAATATAAATTCCCTACACAGCTGAAAATAGTACCATATGATCAGCTATACCACTCTTGGGTATATACCCATAGGACTCTAAGTCCACTTACCAGTTGCATACCCATGCTCATAAGAGCTAGGATATGGAACCAGCCTAGCTGTCCATTAACAGATTAACAGATAAGAAAAACTGTGACACACATACATGATTCTCTTCAGCCCTACAGAAAAATGAAATCACACCAGCTGTAGGAAAAATGGGTGCAAATGGAGATCATTATGTTTAGTGAAGTAAGCCAGACTTAGAAAGACAATTACATCATGTTTACTCTAGTATGTTGAGCATACATTAAATTACACATGCATGCATATAATAAATGTATGTTTGTGAGATTATAGTTGTGTACTTGTAGACCAACCAACTATAATGGGATTATAAGAAGAGTAGTAGATATTTTAAGGGAAGTGGGAAATAGCATGGGTAATGGGATAATGTATTAGGAAACAGAGAGGAGATTAACTAGAAGAAAAGGGAACTAGCTAGAGATGGTACAGGAAAGAAGAGTGACTGGGAACGAAGAATAATGACATGTGTATGAAGATGGCACATGAAAACTATTGCTTTGTGTGTTAATCTAAAATTCTGGTTAAAGAAATGAGCAACTGCTGGTGGGAATGTAAACCTGTGCAACCACTCTGGAAATCAATCTTGAGCTTCCTCAGACAACTAGGAATAGCGCTTCCTCAAGACCCAGCTATACCACTCGTAGGCGTATATCCAAAAGAGGCTCAAGTACACAATGAGGACATTAGCTCAACCATGTTTGTAGCAGCTTTATTTGTAATAGCCAGAACCTGGAAACAACCCAGATGCCCCTCAGTTGAGGAATGGATACAGAAATTGTGTACACAATGGAATACTACTCAGCAATAAAAAAAACAAAGATATCATGAAATTTGCAGGTAAATGGTAGGAACTGAAAAGGATCATCCTGAGTGAGGTATTCCAGAAGCAAAAAGACACACATGGTATATACTCACTCATATAGACATATACTATAGGATAAACCTACCAAAATCTGTACTCTAAAGAAACTAAAGAGGGAGGACTCTTGCTAAAATGCTCACTCCCTATCCAGAAAGGCAAAGAGGATGGACATCAGAAGAAAGAGAAAACAGGGAACAAGTCAGGAGCCTGCCACAGAGGGCCTCTGAAAGGCTCTGCCCTGAAGACTATCAAAGCAGATGCTGAGACTTATGGTCAACCTTTGGGCAGAATGGAGGGAATCTTATGAAAGAAGTGGGAAATAGTAAGATCTGGAGAGGACAGGAACTCCACAAGGAGAGCAAGAGAACCAAAAAATCTGAGCACAGGGATCTTCCCTGAGATTGGGTACTACAACCAAGTATCATGCATGGAAATAACCTAGGACCCCTGCACAGATGTAGCCCATGGCAGTTCAGGGTCCAAGCGGGTTCCATAGTAATGGGACCAGGGGCTGTCTCTGACATGTACTGATTGGCCTGCTCTTTAATCACCTCCCCCTGAGGGGAGAGCAGCCTTACCAGGCCACAGAGGAAGACACTGCAGCCACTCCTGATGAGACCTGATAGACTAGGATCAGAAGGACGGAAAAGAAGACCTTCCCTAGCAGCGGACTTGGGGAGGGACACAGGTGCACAAGGGGGAGGAAGGGAAGGGTTGGAATGGGAGGAGGGAGGGAACTACAGGAGTGTATAAGGTAAATAAAGTAATTAATAAAGAATTTAATAAAAAAAGAAATGAACAAAACAAAGTAGGATGCATTCCCACAAATAAATAAGTAAATAAAGTGTAACAAGAGGTTAACAAAAATAATAAATGAGAACAATTATTACAATATTTTGCTATAAAAGTTATATGCATGTGTTTGCTCTTTTACACAGTACTCAACCTTCTTGATGTGATATTTTAAGATGCCTTTGTGATGAGGTGAGTAAGGTGGCATGGCACTGAGCTGCTTCTAACCTTGTCACAAGGGAGAAATAGAGAGGAACATTGAGCTGAGGCAGTGCTAGTTAATTTAAAAAAATAAAATAATGGAACATGAAACCTCAGATGTGGGAAGAAACTGAATCAAGGCTATATAGCTAGAGCGCAGGAAGAGCTGCTGAGGTATATGAATCAGTGAGACCATCCATCTACATGCTTATCTTATAGCCTTTAACCCTGAACTTTTGCCTTTAACCTGTAGCTAAGATGAAGATAAATGAGAGAGGTATGTTCTCATTCACTTGTTGAAGAGTTTCTAACTGTGTGTGTGTTAAAACAAGTAGATCACAGAGGATTCGATGGTCTGAGGACAGACCCCAAACCCATACTCACCTGTGACCTTTCCTGCCTTATTGCCCTTTTAGAGTACAAATGGAAAATTTTAGATTCTCTGAAATTCTGGCTTAGGAAAATTGAGTGAGACTTAATCAGCTGAACAAACAGGGCTGCAAATTGATCTTGACATGTGAAGTCATTGAGAATATGCAGCAAAACTTCCAAGCTGTCGAAACATTTCAATGCAAATTTCCTTAGAGCACTGGAGGTGGTTTCGGGGCAGGATTAACAATTCCCATTCTCTACCAAACACCAGGGATGAAGTAGAGAAAACTAATGGGCTATCATGAAGCTAATCTCCTGATGCGGATTGTCCGTAGAGCCATAGAGAACACAAACACCATCTGCTGGAGTGGCAGGCTGAAGTGTACTACCAGACTTCAGCCTGGTTCTTTGTAGGAAGGTGCTCCCTCCAAGGAGGACCCTTACTGTTTAGAAGATGAGCTATTGTATATTCTTACTTAGCACTGCAGGCATGCATTCCTGAGGTATGCCCAAATGTTTCCTGGTCTCCTTTGTCATGGCATTTCCTCGCAGGGTGTCTTCAATCAGGTGGTAGTGCCTGGGCTTCCTGAGGTTTCTCAGCCCAGATCCAGCCAGAGGGCTGGGATGGAAATAGGCCATCCCAGAGTTACACTGTGTTCATTTTTGGGTGCTTTGATAACAATGTACCTCAGCCCAGGTGGCTTTCATAGCAAATAAATTTTCCTTCATCAATATAGCCTAGAAATCTGAGATCAAGATATCCTCAGGGTGGTTACTTCTGAGACTATGACAAAGCATCTGTCCATGGTTCTCTTCTGATTTCTGGTTACTGTCCACAGTCTTGGGTGTTCCTTTACTTGTAGCTACAACTATTCGATATTAGCCTTTATCCTGATATCATTTTCTTGCTCAACACATGCCTACCATATTTGTCTGGCTTGGTATCCTAATAACCCCTCTACTATAAAGGCAGCCATATTGTAGTAGGGCCCACTCTAATGGCCTTGTTTTAATGAGAATCTGCTAAAACTCTGTCTTGGTCTGTTTTGTGTAGCTACAACAGATTTCCCCAGACTAGGTAATTTATAAAGAACAAAGATTTACTTCTTGTAGGTCCAGAGGTTGGGAACTTCAAGGGCAAGTTCCTAGCAATAGGCAAGGGCCTTCTTGAGAAGCTGTATCATAATAATGTGAATAGTGTTACATGAGAAAACAATTTATGTGTGAAGGGGAAAGAAAATCCTAGCTGAAGTCTTCCTCTCATGAAGAACCTATTCCTGAGAAAACCTGTGCCTACTATGGCTACCCTTATATGTTCTGATGGGAGTGCCCTCTTATTCTTTAATAGTTCCATCTCTTAGAACTGCTATGATAAACTTCAAAGTGAATTTTGGAGGGGATATCAGAACACAACAGATCCTAATTCTAAATAAGTTTGCACTTATAGGTAGTGCATGTTAGGACGTTAATATGTTCTGGGGACACAAAATTCAACCTATAGCACTGGTATTCCTGATATTCCTTTGAAGAATAATTATATTATATCCAAGGTCTATGTAAGGGCCCATGTTCATCCATTAACCATGATAGTCCTTGTCATAATGTGGTTCCGTGTTCTGCTCTATCCCTTGAGGTGTCCAGGCACAGCTAGCCACTGAGCTGGGAGGGAAGAAGCAGAGTTCAGAACAGGTGGGGTCTGCAGGTGTCCTGTCCATGTGGAAGCACCTGTGCAAAAGGGAAGAGTGGGGGCTTCTCCTAGGATTCTAGCATTGCAGCTCTCCTAGCTCAGAGCTGTCCCAATGAAACAGCAACTCTTAGATGATATTCATTAAAACTGCTTATGTGTGTCTTTATTCCAGGGTGAACACACGCTGTATGAACCTTGGGAAGTGGTACCAAATTTACAGGGTGGGTTTACCTCATTGGTTGGTGGCTAAATGGGTACCTCATTTACATGAAGAGACATTCCAGGTGCTAGGCTATATGACTACTTTCCACTACCTTGAGAATGCATGGTTGGGGGTCGATAGGCTGTGTGCCCTAGGGCATGCAGGCACAGAAGCAGGTTCTATTACTGCTGGTCTCAGGCTGAGATCTTCAGTCTCAAGTTTGAGATTTTTGGAGTTTGGACACAGCTCTGACCTCACTTTAGCTCCATGCCTGCTTCCCCTGGTCACACAGCCTACCCCATAGATATGCTTTTCCTCTGGACAACTAGGAATCTCCTGTGCAGTAATGACATGAGCCTTGAAAGGCAGTTCCTGTTTTCCTCTCAAGCCTTCCTCAAGCATCTGGGTCTGTTGTGAGAGGATCCTCATGCTCCTCTAATCTGTTATGGCTCAGGTACCAGGTGTAGTCCCTCCTGTTTCTGGCCTCTGCAGCAGCGAGCAAAGCAGAGATATGGTCAGCTTCAACAGTCTATGTGGGAGAGACCATTAAGCCATGTGTAAGACATAGCATGTTCAGAAACATGCCTCCCCTCTATGCAGTGGCCCCATGGGTACAGGACAGACACTGCCTTTCCTTCACATGTCCCAGGTACACAATAACTGTAGAACTCGTTCATAAATACCTGCAGGTTGGTGGCACACAACCCCCATCCCTCTCTTTCAAAGATTCTGCCTCCCCAAATCTCCTACACCTTGCAGTCTACCTACAGTCATGACCAATTCCAGGTCTGGCCTGTTGGCTCCACTGTCCTGGTGCTTCTGCTTCTGCTGACTTCCTGCCTTGTGTGCAGAGGCCCTGAGTGTCCAGACAGGCTTCCCATCTTGTGCAGACTGTTGCACTCTAGATATTACTCTGCAAAGATTCAGTTCTTCTGTTCCTTGTGACTTGGTGCTCTTGGTATAGGATCTTATTCTGGAATCCATTAGCTTCCTGTCCTTGTGATGCATAGCAACAGGATTCAGAAAAACAAAAACAAACAAAAATTCTACAAAGCAAAGTGCCGAAGTTGGAAGGCGTTTATTAGAGAGTAAAGTAGGGCACAATCTTAAGGGAACCATGTGGATAGTGGCCAAAGGGACCACTGTACCATTCCACATGTTATATAGACTTTCTGCTGTATCTAAAGTCTCTAAAACAAACAAGTTTTTCTGAGGGATAACATCCTGTCTAGGTAATTGTCAGGCCCATTTATACTTACTCTTATAGAAAGGACAATGCTGTGTCCTTGTTCTGCTAGATAATAATCTTATGAGGTTTAAGGCCCCTGGAAACAGGTTCAGATAATTATCTCCTAATGACTTTCTGGGCAATTCAGGATATCTCTTTCTATGGTCAAAGTTGGACCTCAGGTTCCATTCTTCTGGTCAGTAATTAGTGTTACAGTTTTAGTCTTCAGCTTTACAAATGGTTGATTCTTAAGGAGGGGTCCAACCCAATGTCCTCAAGACCTGGTAATATTTAACCAACATTCCCATCTCAAAGACCAGGGTCGTGCAAGGATTAGACTATTTCTTGGTGTCCCTCTATTCTATCAAACAGAGCTACTTTGTCCAACTGGTGGGGTTGTGACACAGAATGTTTACTTCTAGAAAGCAGAAAGTAAGCCTGTACTTTTTCCACTCACTGTAGGGTGTGAATGAAGTTATGAGCAAACATATATTGTTTGGCATGGTAGTGGTCATCTGAAGAACTCCAATGCCTCCAACTCACTGGAGTGGCACAACCTTCCCGGAGTGAGGCTCAGAGCAATGGCAAAGCCTTTCTTCTGTCTGCACTTAAATGTTGACAGTGTGCAGAAAACTCCCACCATGCTCCTCCCCCCTGTTTGTTTAAAGCCCTGAAGACTGGTCCTGCACAGATGCTTCTCCTGCTGATATAAGCCATACTTTGTTCAGCTATATATAATAATTTTCCTCCTTATTTAACTATATGTAACAAGCTTCCTCCTTGGTCAACTGTATGTATATAAGCATACTGACATTTGGAGTGCCGTGGCTTCTCAGACCACCCAAAACCAGCTGTTCTGGATCTGTCCTTTCTTCATTCTCTCACTGGCCCTGGTAGACCATTTTAACAAGTAGAATTTGAGAGACAGATCACCCTCCATAATGTGAGTGGATCTTGATCAATTAGTTGAAGACATTAAGAAAAATATTCCTGACTCCCTCAAAGAAAATATATTGGTGACGACAGAGTGCCTCGAACTTGACCTATGCTAAGTTCACTCCCTGCATCTCCCACCCACACATTGCAGCATGAGTTGATCCAACCTAGCTACTCTAGCCCATAATGCAGAGCTGTGGCTCCATAGTAGTTTCCCTAGACACAATACATTCACTGGAAAGCACATGAGTCATACGTTCCAGGCATTTGACTCACTTTCTGGGGTCTCATTCTAGGCATAAACTCCTATATCCTAGTCCATTCTACTAAGGAATGTTCTCAGTAATATTAAAGGGGAAGGAGACAAGTAGAGGGTTGTGGGACTGAATGACACTGGGTCTGGATTCTCCGTGCTGGACAGATCCTGTTCCTGATCTGTCTCAAGAACCCCAATAAGAGCCTGACCCAAGCTAGCAACTTCTGTCTTCCCCCAGCGCAACTTCTATCTTGCACCAGGCCAGAACTTAGCTTCAACTCATGACCTGAAGAACAGGGAAGACATCTGAAAGCTTGAAATGGTCACAGGACCTGGACTTCTCTTCTTTCCTGTTTTCTTCTGGCAGCTATTTACGTGGCCATGTGATCAAGTGGAAACATGCTTCAACCCCCATTTGACGGGTGAAAAGTTGAGAAGAGTTTAGGGGAAGTTTGGGCTCAGAGTTTCTCCTTCTGAGTCCCTCTGTGGAGGGAAAGGAGCTTGTGTGATTTGAGGAGACCCCTTGCATGCTTCTCAGTGATCTGCTTGTGAGAGAAATGTATGAGCCTTATCTCCAGCCAGGGCAGTTAGTCTCTTGCAGGGAGGGAGTCACCTCCATGCATGCAGTATCCGACTACTTTGGGGAATGACTAAAAGACACCTGACTCAGACCCCATCCCACTCTGTCTGGCACCTCAAAGTTTCTCTATTATCAATGCGTATCAGGAATGAAAGTTTGCAAGTGACAGACAGATTATCAAAGAAAACAGCAATTGATCTAAGAAAACAATCTGACTTAATACTCTTAAATAAATCTCAGAGAATCTACTTCTTCTGGACAGGTGTTTCATAGGCCTTTTCATCTTGCTCATGTTCAAGGTGACGTCTGTAATCTGGAAGAGGCGGTTTGTATGGTCTCAGGTGACAGCATATCCCTCGGCATCACAGAGGCCACTCTTGTGTTCCTCTCAGATCTTCCTGGTTCTGTAGTGACTTCTGATTGTCATGAGCCTCAGGTGTGAGAAACTACCACCCGTCCTTTTGATCCTGTAACAGTGAAAAACTCATGCTGTATTTATTGCAACTCAGCGCTTTCTGAAGCTGTATGTCTTCCAAGGTGGAACTATATTGCCCAGTTTCTTGGCCAGGCAAATGTGCTATATAACACACAGCTACAGCATTCCATTAACACAATGTAGTTACTTTTATACCCTCTTCACCTCCCAGATGATACAATTTCTGTGATTTTCAGGTTCCCCAGGATATACTGGATACTGTATAGCCAAAGGAAGTCTTTAGAAAAATAACACAACTGAAAAAGTACTCTTCACTTCTGCTGAGATAGCCAGGACATCTGTTTCCCTCCTTGCCTTCCTGTCTTTCACTACATTCTTCCATGCATAATATTTGGGAGGTTATAGATGGCCTTTCTACTTTCTCCTTGCTGTGGTTATTTGTGGTATGTGTTAGACTACAGAACTGTGTCCTTAAACGTACAAAACAGCAAGATAAATAAACCTCTTTTCAGTATAGCTATCCTGTCTTGGGTATTTTGTTATAGTGATGGAAAACTAATACATTCTTCCTGTCTCATGGAGACAGCTCCTATATCATATATTTTGTAGAGGATATTTCTCCTCTTTCTTTGGAACTTTGATTGTGGGATGGTTTCCAGGAAACTTAACTGATAGGCAGGATACAAACACTGGTTTGGTGCTTTCAAAATATAACACAAGTTTTTTTTCTAGCCAAGCTACAAAACTGAGCAGGATGATCAGGGGATCTCCTTCATCTCCCACTGACTCCCTCGCTGCTTCTTTCTCTCTCTTCCTTTCTTTCTAAAACAAGGTTGCATGTCACTCAGACTGGCCTCACACTTATTCCTGACCCCTCCCTCAACTTCCCATGTGCTCAGATTGCAAATGTGCACCATCACACCTGACTGTGGAGTTAATTGTTTTGGCCACAATTGCTCAGAGACCTCAAGAAGCTGTGATGTTTCACAGCAAGGTGAATGTTTTTCCTGTATAGGGAGTAAAAAGCTGCACTCTCTAGTTATGAATTGTGTCTTGCGGCTTTAGTCTTAGGGTGCCCCTCTAAAAACCACGATTTTTTTTACGAGAAATATTCTGCTGGCAATGTTCAGGTCAAAATATTGCCTGGCACCATTCCCATGTTCTAGCCTAACTGTTTGATAGGAGAGGCTCATTAGCCAAGGTCATCCCTTTGATTTGCATCTGGACTGAAAAGAATCTGGTTTAGGACTGTAGCTGGCTTACTGGGGTGAACCAATAAGGGCAGATATTTGAGCTTTTTATTTCAGTAAGG
>CM053749.1:29319868-29352031 GCA_028658305.1 Pachyuromys duprasi
TCTCATCAGGAGTGGTTGCATTGCTTTCCTCTGTGGCCTGGTAAGGCTGCTCCCCCATCAGGGTGAGGTGAACAAAGAGCAGGCCAATCAGTTCATGTCAGAGGCAGTCCCTGTCCCCATTACTTTTAAGGACTTGTGATTGAATATTAGACTTAGAGCAGGATATAATGGAGTTTGTTTAATGCAGGTAGTTAGTGACAGTTTACTATGCTCTAACAGTGAGGCAAAAACATTGCAAGGCAGAGCCATTCAAACTGAATGGACAGAGTATTAACAGAACCCAGGAAGGCCAGTCTGTTGGAATCTGGAACCAGCTGGCAAAGGTGTCACCTGCATCAGAGGACATAGAACAGATATACCCTGTTCTCTCCTTATCCTAATCTGTAATCTCATTATTTATTGCCACTGGTTTAGGACATCTGGATCTGGAGAAATTCAGCAGGTAAGGTCGTCCCCCCAAGTATAGAGCAAAGAAGAGGAAAATGAAGAAGACAATCCAAGGACAAGAACTCTATCTTATCCTCTGTAGCCATAGTTCTGGAAGCATTGTGGTTCGATAGCGCTGTAATTTGTAATAGAGTGCTTCCCAAAGTTTCGTTTGTTAAGGATTTGATCTTCAGTTTGTGGATGCCAAGAGATGGTAGAAACTTTAAGATGTGGAGGCTCTGTAGAATGCTGAGGGTATGGCTTTGAAGTGGTTTGTGAGATTTTAGCATCTTTCTCTCCCTGCCTCTTTTGGATCTTAGAGAAGAGGTGAAGAGTTTTGTTCTACCATGTGCCTCATATCATGCCTCTCTCTGGGCCACAAAAGAAAGGGGCCAACTGATCATAGACTGGTACCTCCAAAACTGAGTGAAGAGGCCAACAGTGTAGTTCGGTGGCAGAACACTTGCCTGGCAAGAGGGAAAACAGCAAGTCAACTTAAACTTCCTATTTTTATAAGCCAATAAATTCAGGCTTTTGTTGAAGTGATGTAAAGCTGACTAACAAATGGAAACCATTATCTTTGGGCAAATCACAAGGTCTGGGTTTTTGTTTGAATTCTCCTGGAATTGAATGGCCATTTGCTCAAATCTCTTCTCATTTAGAGATTTTTAAAATGTGCTTCTTCTTGATTTGGAGAGGAAAGTGAGGGGATTTTGAATTCACATTTTCCTAGTAATGTCTTGGGGTATCTTGGTGCACAGGGAGATCGTCTGTCTCAATGATAAAAGAACCAAGGATGAGAGTGGAACTCTAGAAACTTTCACAAAGTTTTTTGTTGTTGTTGTTTTTTAATTATTTCTTTGAGGGTTTTACATAATGTGTTCTGATTATTATTCATCCCCAACCACAGGAAACTATCATTTTAACACAAAAGAAACCAGTCAAAATGGAGTAACAGGGAAACAAAACAGAAGAGCAGACATATAAAATCTGCTAAAAGGCTAAATATAAATTATACTTTTTCTGTAGTTATATGCTAAATATAAATGAATTAAATGTTATAGTCTGAAAGAGAACATTGACAAAATGGATTGATAGCACAATCCAATTATATCCTCCTCAGTGGAAATACACATTAAATCCAGTAACACAAATATAAAAGTAAAAGATGTGTATGTATCTATATATCACACAAACAGATACCAAAAGAGAGATGAATTAGCTCCAGGCTCAGGCAGAACAGACTTTAAGTAAGATATTACTAGAGACAAATGAACATTTAAATGATGAAGGGTCAATCTATTAAGAATACACAGTGGTTATAAACATGTCTGCACTCAATAACAGATGATTATATCTTGTGGCTTTCATTTTTTTAACTTAGAATGCCGCCATTATAAATACAATATTCAACTTTCCAAAGGCCAGCTCCTGTCAACAGTAGGAAGATGGTTGTTTGAAGCAGTTGATAGCCAAAGCTGATCTCCCAGATATATGACACATGTCAACCCCTTAGTCATTCCCTAGATCAGGGTTTCTCAACCTATGGGTCATGAACCCTTGAAGGGTTCAATGACCCTTTTACAGGAGTTGCCTAAGACCATTGGGAAACACAGATATTTATATTACAATTCATAACAGTAGCCAATTACAGTTATGAAGTAGCAATGAAAATTATTTTATGGTTGGGGTCACCACAACATGAGGAACTTTATTAAAGTAAATTTACCATATGGCCAGTAAAAGTCAATCACTACATTTGATAGTTTAGAGTGGGTTGCACATCAGAGATGCCGTTGACATTGCATGCCTTCTGTCTAGACACGTGACCCAGCCACAGAGCAAGCCCACACCGTGAAGTACACTGCAGTAGCTGGTCTGTGTGTTTGTATTTTGTTAAAAAGCAGACCTTAAATTGGTGTTTGGAGTGCAGTCTGTTAGCTAGGAGGTGATTCTAGAAAGGACATAGAGAGACTGAAGATATGAGATGGGGCAGGGTGGAGGGTGGGGCAAAAGGAACCAGTGAAGAGAGTGTTCTCACGCAAAATGCTGGGGCTAACATGGGGCTATCAATCAAGAAGCATGACAGACAGTGCAAACCACAAATGGTAGAGATATCTGAGCAAAGGGACAAGTGAGCTGGAGGGATTTCTATCTTGACTGCCTTTGGTCAATAGCTAGGTGCTCCTAGAGGCAGGTGTTAACTCTCTAGGGCTTTAGCCCTCCTTAGGTGAGAGGTGGTGACAGTCACAAACACTGACAGATGAAAGCAGCCAGCTTCCCTCAGCAGGAGCTGAAGAGACCAAGCCGAGCTCTGACAGCCCCTGCTTCTCCTCCTCCCTCAATGGGACACAGCCTCAGTCCTCTGCATCCCGGTGTTTTGCTGACTTTTGCACAGATTCCAATAAGGAGTAAGAAGCCCCACCACTCTCCTATGTTGTGTATTTTGTCCTCTGTTCTGCATTATCCCATTATGACTGACATTTAGTGTTTACCCACCAATATGGTTGAGGAAAAAAAAAACCCAACAAACTGCAACAAAAGCCCCAGGACTAAGGGCTCAAAGCAATCAAAGAGGTTTTGCTCCTAATCCATAATAAGCCAGATGCAGGCATGAATTAGCCCCTTGGTGGCACCTAACTCTGAGACAGCCAGCTGCTTTATTCTGCCTGTGTGGTCTCCATCCCCCTTCTGAGACACTCTCTACCTGCAGGAGAAGAGACCCGTTTGCTTTGCAAAACCCCACCAGGGACCTGAGGTTGAGAATACAGCTTGAGCTGAACAAGCCCTGTTCGGGGTAGCAAGCATGTGAGCCCAGCCTCTGCTGCCTTCCCAGCCCCAAACACTGCAGTTTTGCCTGCCATGCCTCTCCCCAGTGATCTCCAGGCAGCACAGAAGATAGGATGCTGAAAATAATTAACTTTTAGGAAGGATCTTTTCCAAGAGGCTGCCCATGTGGCACTCGGCTCTTCAGAACCTGGGCCTGCAAAGACTGGGAAGTTGACAGACCTACAGGCATTGTTACTGGTGATCCTCAATTCAGGGTGGGGAGATAACGTGGGTAATGGCTAGGGAAATGTTTGAAATAAAAGGATGCTACTGGTGCCTAGTGGGGGAGAGATCAGTGATGCTCATTTACCACCACAGGAGCCATGGTCTATGTCATGCATACAGCACTCAGGATGACCATGCACCAGAAGGTTTATGGCTCAAAACACCTCCAGGGTTAGGGGTAAGCCATCCAGGTCTTGGGAGATTTTCTGCCATATCACTTCAGGATGGTCCCTTATCTTTCCCACCTTGGATGTCTTACTCCACTCTCAATTCACATTCTGTTCTTCAAAAACCAGTTTTGCTTATTAAAGCTCTAAACACTTCTTCCCACACTCTCCAACCCAATGGTGATCTCAGAGTTCCCCTTCCGTGTCTCATTCCTGTCCTCAGAATGTGCATCCTCCTGCCCTTTCCTCGGATCTCAGCTACCTTTCAGAATTCCTGCTTCAGCCCTTGCCTGCCTTCCTTTATCCCTTATCCATATTCTCTCTATCCTTCAGGCCTTCCTAATCTCTGCTATGAGCTCAGCGTATCCAGAGCAACAATTTCTTCTGCTTGGATCCTGGAACAGAGTAACTTTTTGGAAGACTCCCAAGCTCTTAGCCAACCGCTTAAGAGGCCATGATATCACATAGAAGACACCAGAAACCTTCACTGAGCTGCAAACCCTGAAGGACCTGATGAAAAGCAGCATGTCTCTAGGCTGTCTGTATCCATTGTTGATAGTTGCAGCTGTTACTTTTTTTTGCAACTCATGCTACCTTGTGTTGTATGAGGCTTAAGTTGTAAACACTAGAGGTAGTTTGAGCCACAAACCTCTTTATAATTAGCACAGATTGGCACTGAAAGCTTTGGCTCAGAAAGAATGGGAACAAAAGTTGTCTGGGGTTCAGGTTTTAAAATTGGAAGTCCAGCATCCCCGAAATGCCCAGAGGATGGCTCTTCACCAACTTAGGATGATCTAAGTTGGAACTGCTTTAGATGGAGGCATCAGAACCAAACTGCCACTTTGAGTCAACATTAAGCAGTAAGCATGGCTTTTCCTGATTCTGGGTCTTTGTCTCCTGCATATGAGTCTGCAAATGTGACACAGAAACAGAGTCAAAGGTTCTGTTCACTGTAACTCACTTCAGAAGACAGCCTATAAAGGTTGCAATATATGCCTTCATCTTTGCAAGACTGATTGGCAGTGGATATGACCCCTGCCCTGATCTTTGATGAAGTGTGGAAAGATTATATATATATATATGGTCTGCAAGTATATGACTGGAGGAGTGGAAAAACACAGTGAAGAGGCAACCAGAAAGGCTTTCTGAAGGAGGTGATGGCTGAGAGTGGAGACTTACAGGACAGCAGTGTGTCAAGCAGAAAAGGATATTTGAGAGATAACAAGAAAATCTATACATTAAGAAAATTTTAGAGTGCTTAGAAACCAAAATAGACTAGAGAGAAATGTGTTTCCCCTTCATATTAAGTGCAAGTTCATCATTAAATTTATAGTGCATGATTATGTTTCAAAATGCATCTATATCTATTTTTCTATTTTCATAACTTCTATGTGAGAATGACAAGACAGAGATTATTATTCCAGTTTACATTTTGGAGAAGCTGGCCCCAAAGAGTTCAGCAATTTATGCAAATCACATCAAGCTAAAGCCTTCAGACATCGACCTTGAAGCAGCCTGCTGAATGCACCAGGATTGCCCGGGCTTTGGTGCTAGACAGATATAGGGTCCAAGATTCCTTACACACTAATTCCATGACTTTGAACAAATTACAAAATGACAGATTTCTCACATGTATTAGGAACAAATAATGCATCCTATGTAAGGACCACCATGTGGATGCAATGAGATAAGTAACTGGAAGGGACTAATAAGTCCCTGACAATTGGGGAACCATCAAAACAGAAAAAGGTCTCTGCAAACTTGGGCTCTTAATTATGAATATCACGGAGTCATCTTGCTGTCAACAAGAGGTTTCTATTGTGTAGCTCTCTCTCTCCCTGTGGCTGTGCTTCTCCGTATTTCTAGCAAATTGATTCTCAGTGTGTTCATATTAATTAAACAACCTTTCTTCAAGGATGAGAAAGCTGATGTGCTTTTGAGGGGATGGTAATTACACTTGATGTCTCCTTTAATAATATGAGATTTAAAAGAGTTGGGGGTGTGGTATTTCACATCAGAGGCAACCACAGTGACAGCCAGCTCATCTGGAGTGTATCTGTTAGCTTGTTTACTCTGGTGTTTGTCCTTGCTTACTATTTTAACATAGACTCCAGCCAAGGAGTAGAGAAACCATTGGACATGGCAACACATTCCAGTCTTCTCCACTTTATTGAGCAGCATGGAGAGCTTATATACATGGCTCCATTATCCAGCCCCCCTCTGATGCTCTCAACACTAACCATCCTCCACTAACAGCCCACTGATGGCTCGGCTCTGCCCATCAGTGTGGTCTCAACAGTTCTGTTCGTCTTATGATGCTCCTGTTCTTCTTTACTACGCAGAGGGATCTACTCATTTATATGGACATACTGGTATTGTCAATAATGGATGTCCTCTGCCTACTGACTACCAGAAGGGAGAAGCTTCCTTTAATAGTCATACTTTTCATCTATTCATTGCTATATGCAAAACCTAGGGATTTATTTTTTTAAATTTTGACCTTAAAATAGCATTTAAAAAATATTATTCGCTGTTTTACATCCCGACAGTAGTTTCTCTTCCTCTCCTCTTGTTCTATCTCCCTTCCACACATCTCTCCCACTTCTTCCAGTCATCCACTCTTCCCCTGTTTCTCATCAGAAATGGGTGGGCTTTCCATGGACATACCAAGGTGCATACCAAGGTACATCCCTCATATTAAGGCTGGACAAATTAGTATGAGGAAAAGAGTCTCAAAAGCTGGCAAAAGGGTCAGTAACAGCCCATGCTGCTCCTGTTAAGAGTCTCTCATGAAGACCAAGCTATACAACTGTAACATATATGCACAGGCCTAGGTCAGTCCCGTGCAGGCTCTCTAGGTCATTGATTCATTTCCTGTGTGGCCCTATGAGGCCAGGTAAGTTGATTCTGTGGTCTCCTTCACCCCTCTGGCTCCTTCAATCCTTCCTCCCCTTCTTTGACAGGATTCCCAGCATGCTACCTAATGTTCAGTTGTGGGTCTCTGTGTTTGTTTCCATCAGTTGCTGGGTGAAGCTCCTCTGAAGACAACTGTGCTCAGCACCAATCTCTGAGTAAAACAGACTATCATCAGGATCATTTCATTGACTTTTTTCTTCCAGTCATGTTTAGGTCTCCAGGCTCTCCAGCCTCTTGATCCTTGACTCATGGTTTCAGAGTTTGAGCCCACGATTATTCTTATTCATGCTCATGGGCAGAGCATCACAGTGGTGGGAATATGTATGTGATTTTTCACTGAATGGGAGAACAGGAAACAAAGAGTGAGGGAGATGCCAGGAAATAGATATGGCCATCATAAACATGGTCCTAATGACAGACTTCCTCCTCCATCTGGATCGTACCTTCAAAGGTTTTCACAACCTCCCCAAATAGTGTCTCTAGCTGGAGGCAGTGTGTTCAACACATGTGCTTATAGGAAACATTTCACACCTCAACCACGGAAGTTCCTGCCATCCATCCTATGTCTGTTCTATGGGTTCTCTCTGCTAAGCTTTGGAAGAGTACTATAGATGAGAAGGGCTATCAGCATCTCAGACAGCCCTGAGGTCACATCTTCACTCTGTCTCTTAGTCCATGATAGTGACCACAACATTACTTCCACTGAAGCGCCTTTGTTTCCTGTCTAGGGTGGAGATGACAGTACTTACAGATTCACTGGAGAGATCAAATTCAGCAAGTAAGTTAAAAGGGACTATGTACAGTAAGAGTTAAAGAAGACATTCTCCTCATCTTCGTGATTGTTGCCTTGAAATCCGGATAACTTAGGTCAAACTGTCCTAAGTTATTCCGTATAGAGTAGTGGTCTACATGCAGATGGCACTCAAAGTGATTTTATCCAGTATCTATTTAGAGTCATTGAATAGGATCTTCAAGGACTCATCACATTCATTAATTATTCCTTGGTATCCACCACAGACCTGCTGTATGTTCAATATAAGAGGTATTTCTGGGATCAGGACATACCTCTACTTTCCTGAAACTCATGAGAACACGTGAATTTTTACTTTTAAGAAAATCACAGAGGGTTCCTCAGTGGATGAGGACAAAAGCATATACTTACAAGTATCTCCTAAAAAACAATGAGAAGGAGATCCCTCCCCCAAGAAGTCTTGTCCAGTCCCACTGTTGCTGTATGTGCCACAAACAGGACCTTAAGGTATCTTTGATATCTTAAGCTCAGCAGCACCATGAAGCTGCAACTCCTTGAGACAGCTCCAGTCCTGGTCTGAGAAGTCTGAACATGGAGACATTTGTTAGGCAACTCTTAGAAAAGTGAAGTCACTGTGGTCTATGCTTGGGGGAGAGATAGTCCTTGGAGTCTGAGTCACACATTAGGAGAAGGATATTACAGGATCCTGAGTGATATCTGTGTGTCTCAACAGGACAGAAAAGTACTTGGAAAGTTGAAGATAACCCATGCCAGTGGCTCATGGGAAGCCAAATGAACAGATGGTGTTCTAGCCCAAGGCCAGGGCAGAATGCTTACCTATAGCTCCTGGTGCCTGTCTTACCAATAACAATACCAGACCAGCATATTTGGCTATGCCTTATGCCAAAAGGTAAACACACACATATGTTGAAAGTAGAATCAAAACTATAGATATATCTATATATAGTTTTATCAAAAAATATATGGTTTTGATTCTACTTTTACTAACTCACTTCTTTATAAAAGGCTTAGGGATGCCTTTACAGAATAGAAATTTGGCATGAGACTGAGTGAGAAATATGCTAGAGCGGCTTTAACCGTGGAGTCATTCTAGAATATCTGTTTGTGTGTAGTTCTCAAGTACTGGTAAGTTTGTTTCCCCCAACTCTCCAGTTAGGGGGAGGAGTTTAGAGATGTCTAAGGACATTTAAATTGTGGTTGGAGTGAACAGCAGATAGATCCCGGGGATGGTTCTAAATAACATGATCATGCACAAAATAGCTTCCTGCATTAAAGACTACCCAGCCCCAAATGTCACTATTGCAGAAGATGCGATGCTTTGACCCCAACATTTTCATGGGCCAAAATCACCATGTCCACAATTGTTTTGTGTTCCTTCTGGCATTAAGCTAGACCTTATACAAAAGTGTGGACTTGCTTATTCATAGTCCCACAAACCAAAAGATACATACATAAGGAAGTCAACTGAGGGAAGATTGTACACAAATTGTGGGTGTCATAATGGGGCTATTTGAGCAGGAAATTGGGTCCCTGACCACTTAGAGCAGTGGTTCTGAGCCTTCCTAACTCTGTGGTCCTTTCATACAGTTCCTCAAGTTGTGATGATCCCAACCATAAAATTACTTTCATTTCTACTTCACAACTGTTTGCTACTGTTATGAATCATACTGTAAATAGCTGTATTTTTCTGATGGTCTTAGGTGATCCCAGTGAAAGGGCCATTAGTCCTCAAGGGTGTTGTGACCCACAGTTTGAGAAACACTTACTTAGGCTATGATCTAAGGGAAGATCAGGTGTGTTGTCTGAGAAAAGCCAGAGCTATATCTGCTAAAGCTTGGACCCAGACCTGAGGCCCCTTGGGTCAAAATCTTAGATCAAGGAAAAACAGCTGAACAAGTATAAACAATGAGTCTCATGTCTAGTCGATGAGAGAGGTGGTGAATGTGCTGGAGAATGGGGAGAACAAACAAGCCAGGAATAGTAGTCAAGAAGGACTGCCAGAAGACCACGTGTGGATATTTAGCTCTGATTCCCTCTGTTAGCTTTTAAGACCCCAGAATTCAAGGGAAAAACCACGTCTCAGAGGAAGGAATATTAGATGCCTGGGAAGAAGGATATAGGAGATTCTAGGATGAGAATAACAGAATGGAAAGAAGCAGATTTAAGACAGCCTAGAAAAGTTCCAATATTTTACTAATCATCATTTTTGCTTTGAACCATTTAACTGAGATAAACATTGCAAATCAATTTCTTTACTTGATTTCACTGCTATGTTTTGAGGAAATGACCCAAACACTGCATCCAAATGCAGGAATTAAAGTGTGAATTTCATGATGCACCTCTCCCTACCTCCCTGTTCCCCACTATAACATGATGCTCAATGTGGACATGTCCTGGCCTCTACCTCTGAATATCCTCCTTATTGTTTCTTTTCTTGATCCTTCTCCATCACTTATCTAGATCAGGAGCCCATCATCTTTACACTTCCTCTGGCAACAGTTTCCTAGTTGGTCCTCGATACCAGACTCTGCTTCATTCTCCACATATAGTGCAGGAAAATATATATCATCATACATCTCTAGAAATATCACTCCAATTTTGAATTCCTTCACTGGTTTCACCAGACCTTAATCCTTGCTTAAACTCCTGACTGTACCATTGTCCCCTAACTCTGTAGTTTCTGTCCCAGTCCTAAGGATCTAGTACTTATGCCTGGATGCCAGGCAAAAGAGTATTTTCCGTATTTATCTTTTATTACAGGAAGTCACATAGCATCTGTGATTTCTCTTCCTGTGACTCTGACACTAAAGCCTTTGTGCTCTGGACATGTCCATTTCCAGCAGAGCAGTAGTTGCAGGTGAATGACTGACAGAGAAGGTTGTAAAAACATCACCAGGGACAATGTCAGGAGGTGAGGTTGTAGAAGTTATGGGGCTATTCCTTCATAGACAGTCCTGTAACCTGAAAGGACAGCAGTCAGCATGTGTACTACAGTTTCCATCTCCTTCAGGTTGTGCCCTCACTGCAGATGCCTTTCTCTGAGTGGCTCTGAATGAGAGAGGTAAGGTATAAGGGTCTGGGCATGTTTGCTCAAAGAAAAGATGATTTGCTCCAGGGTGTTCTAAAGACTGGTTGAACTATCTTTGAGCCTGCACCACAGTTTCATGTCTCCCTGCATTCCATAGGACAGGACACCCAACAGAAGATTAGATGCCATGGAAGGACCCAAATAAGATGCCATTTGCCAAATCCATAAAGACTGTGCCCTCACTGCACTAAGCTCTGAGGGGATGCTAATCTAGCTTGCCTTCTGTTGCTGTGAGAAGATGTTCCAATCAAAAGCGTCTTGGGAAGGAAAGGGTTTATATCATCTTACGCTTCCAAGTCTCCATCTATCTTTCAGGGAAGTTATGCGGAAACTGGAGAAGGAAGTGAAGTAGAAACCATGGAGGAAGGGTGCTCACTGGCTCACTGTCTGGCTCATGATCACCTTTCTTATACCTGCCTTGGGCGGTACACCCCACAGTGGTCTGGACCCTTGTACCTGAATCATCAGTGAATACAATTCCTCAGAAATATAGCCAATGTGACCGAAGTACTGTTTCAATTGAGGTTCCCTCTTTGCCGGTGACAGCAAAACTAAGGAGCAGTAGATGCACAATGTAGGCCCAGGCTGATGGTTGGATTGGTGGTTAGAGATGTTCGGCTTACTGATTTCAACGGAATGATTAAGCACTGGGAAAGCAGCAGCAGAGGAGCTTAACTGCCGAAAGTCAAAGAATTTCAATTATTGTAATGACCGGGAAGGACAAAGAGGCAGCTAAGGGACCATGACCCATAATAGACTCTGAAGTCCCTAGCCATTACAACACTACCCAGCTTATTGCAGCAGAAGAGATAAACCAGAAAGTTGATGGAAATTGCCCGCATAAAATACAGAAACTTCCATAGATTTCAGACTGAAAATTCCCTGGCTGAACAGGTGGCTGTGTTGCCAAAAGAATGGAGCCTACAACTGGCCTAGGCTCATAGCAAAGAGTCTCTAGTCTTTCCATACCTACAGTCATTCATTGTAGTAGTTTCGTACAAACTGAGAGGGAATGATAAAGTATTTTGAGGAACGTTGGTCACAGTTGACTGTGATATTCAGAGACAGAAAATGTAGTAATGGTCTCATTGCTAGGGTGGATCTACAAGGCTCAATAATTCATATTTTACTAAGGAGGAAATATAAATTATTGAGCCTTGTAGCTTAGGCCTGGAGAGGAGAAGGCACATGGCCTTTTAAAGTCTTTCAGGTTGTTTGCTGCAAATGTGTCAGCATGACACATGGTAGACTCTCTGCCTACTTAGACCTTGCAACCCAGAAGCTTCCAACCCTATGGAGCACTGCAATATTCTGAGGTGCCAGACCAAGATGGAATACTTCACAAATTTGGGGTACATCTTTCAGGATGCAACAAATGTACAAATTAAAGATCTTTAAGACTATTTCCAGTACCCTGGGTGTGGCAGTAGAGATGTCCCTACTTGCTCTCAATTCCCAAAGATTTACTGAGGACCCTGGACTGCCAGCCTTTATACTACAAGCTCTTCACGATTAGAGATGCGGCTCTCTACAGGCTACACAGTGCCTCTAGGGAACATCGAAGAGGCACCTTTGTGTTATATGGCATGGGTGCTGCCTGAGACCTTTGAATTGCATGTGTCAACAAAATCAGTAAGTGAGAAGACATCATGTTGAAAACCAAGATGACCTTGATTTTCAGGAGATGCACCTGTTGTTATGTCTTGGGAGCCTGGAGAGTAAATATGGTCCCTCTTGATAACTAGGGCCGTGAAAGGACAAATACAGCAACCCCTATGACATAGGGGCTATGAAGAAGGGGGAAATGACCCAGGAGCTGGCTCCTCCGGAGACAAGTTTCTGCCAGCAGGAACAACTACAAGACCACATGGGTGGGGACAAAAAGAGACTATAGAACACACAGAAGGGGGCTTTAAGGTCTGGATGCCAGTTTCAGTATCAGGGACTATAGCTTATTTTGTTAATCTGCCCTTTTTGGGTACCCGAGAAGTGAGCCAATCAGAACCCCAGGCTCATCTTCCATAATGAGTATGGAGTGGGACATAAGGAGAAAGCCACTGGACACATGAGCCTGTGAGCAAGGGCCTGCTGTTCACTATGTGGAGGGGCTCCACACAGCCTCCTGCCTCCATCATCTACATCTCAGCTGCAGGAAGATTCTTCCCCTTTCCTATAGCGGCTCATACCCCATGTGAGAGTAATTCCTAGCCATTTCCATCTCAAGGGCCTCAACTCGGACGGCCACTATCCTGTCCACTGTCGACCAGAGCTCTGTTGAGCCTGTACTGGAGTTCAACTCTGCCTCCCTCCTTTCACATCTGTTACTCCCTAATCAACAGCTGATAGATCCAACTCCATTTCAGAATCTTGGAGCTCCTACCACGAAAAAAAAAAAAGAATTAGTAGCTCCCAACTGTGACCACATTCATACCAGAAACTGAGTAGGGAGGCCTAGCCTTGTGTTAGCCTGTTTGAGTTCCTGAGAACAAATACACTATACGCTGGGTGGCTCAACCAATAATCTCATTTTTTTTAAAGTTCTGGTGGATGGGGAGATGAAGGTCAAAGCACTGGCATATTGGGTGTCCACATTTTCCGCCTGCAGGTTACACCTTCTTACTGCCTCTTCTCAAAGGAGAAAGGGTAAGTGGGCTTTCTAGGACATCGTTTGCAAGGGCTCTCATCACTTTTATGCAGACTCTACCCTCATGACCTAATTACCTCCTAAAGGTTTCATCTTCCAGTACCATCACTCTGTGTGTTAGAATCTCAGCATAGGCACTTGGGGTTGATATAAATAGCCCATAACAGGCACCGAATGGCTGTGCTTATAGAGGAAGCAGGCACAAGGAAAGTCAATTACGGATTTCTATCCCCTCAATCTCCTCCACTAGGAATAAAAACTGCTAACAACAGATATGTCAAACAGAGAACTCAGGTTGTGGGGAGGGGCAGGAGGGTTCGGTTTACACTGGAGTATTGAGCAGGAGGACTTGCCTCCAGCCATACATGCTGCCAGTGAACTCTGTGGGTGGGGCTGGATGGAAAGAGCAGAAATAAATGCCCTTCATCCGCTTTTGGTGCAGAGTGGGCTTCCTCACTGCAGCTGTGTTGTCCCCCTGTGGCCGCAAATGCAAAGCAGTGCATGGGGCCCAGTTTTGCCCAGTCTGGATGCCCTTGCCCCCATGACACAGAAATGTTTGTGTAAAAGTGCTGACTCTTCAAGCCTTGAAGGGAACAATGCATCAGTCAATTCAACAAGGCAAAAAAAAATCATCTAATTTCATTCTTTTTATAGTTTGCTTATTTCAAGCACCTACTAGCTATGGCTTGGCTCTTTTCAGGAAGCAATCTAAGAATGTCTTGCTACTTAAAGTTCCCAAAATGTCTAGGCATAATTTATAGAGAATTGGCTATATCAACTATACATAAGCCTGCCTAAAATTTCAAAAATTCTGGGGCAGTGATAAAAAATTAACATATTATATCTGCTTATTTCTGTCTGTTTGTTTTCAACTTACTGAAAAATTAACAAATATTCTGGTTTTAATTTGATAATTTGTGTACAAAATGGGAGAAAATGATCCTCTATTGAAAACTCAGAAACTGAGATTTTAGTATCTTGAGACCACAAAGCCAAGAATGAGCAAGCAGAGTCAGTTCCACTGTGGCCAGAGGAAAGCAGGAAGGGCTAGCCTTGGTTATTAGTCCTATTCCCTAAGGGTCTATTTGCAGGTTTGTGTGGTCAATTTACCTACGAGTAAAGGGCCAGGCACACTGCACAGGGCTCTGGGAAGAGGTACTGAAATCAGGGGACATTTTAGTTGCACACATGCTTACACTCAGCATCTGCTAATTGGAAACATCTATAAATAAATGAGTTGTTTTCAAGGTGGCCATGTATCAGAGTATGAGAAGTGTCATTCTCATGTGCGTACTCTTTGATATATTAAGAGAACATCTGCTTGGCACCATAACCCATTACTACCTCTCAGCAGCTAAAAAGAACTTTGTATTATGGGTATGGATGTTTCACCTGTAGGTGCATCTATCTGTACACCAGAAGAGGTCACCTGATCCCAAGAGACTACAGCTATAGGCGGCTGTAAAGCCACGATGTGGGTGTTGGGAATTGAACTCAGGACCTCTGAAAGAGCAACCAGTGCTCCTCACCACTTAGACAGCTTTTCCAGCCCAAGAAGTTTAATTGAAATCTGTGACAATCTGTCAGTTGTGCCATCTTGAGGCCAAAGTGAAAAAATTTTATGAGTGTAGATGGGAAGGAGCATTACTAGAGTTTTGATAGTCAGAACTTGGGCCATGGACATCTTAAGAAACCAGGCTCAGCCTTCTATTCTCGGAAGGGCCATTAACTAGACCAGAAATAGTGAAAAGGATATGTGTTCAATGTGTCCACACTAGAAGAGGAACAAAGATGTTCAGTGATTGCCATTCTTGCCAAGTCCATCTTTTTGTCAACTTGACACAAGCTAGTGTCATTCAGAAAGAGGGAACCTCAGTTGAGAAATGCCTCCTTGGACTGCCTGTAGGAATATCTGTGGAACATTTTCTTGATTAATGATTGATGTTGGAGGGCCTAGTCCACTTTGGGTGCCACGCTTGGGCCAGTGGTCCTGGATTATATAAGAAAGGCAGGGGAGCAAACCAATAATCAGCATTCCTTCATGGCCTCTGCTTCAGTGCCTCCAGGATGCTACCTCAAGTTCCTGCCTCTTTCATGATAGAGTATAAGCTATAAGATGAAATGAACCTTTTCCCCTCTAAGTTGCTTTTGATCATGGTATTCATCACAGCAATGGAGAGCTAACTAAAACAGAGGGAAGGAAGCAGCTAATGGTTATGGTCACCTGTACCTCCTCTGTGAAGCCAACTGTTTCTAAGACAGAGTTCCCATACATATGCAGAGCAATTAGCATTTATTTGCCAGTGGAAAAATATATAAAATGCAAATAGAATCTCATTAAAAAGTCAACAGAACTATAGTGTACATGCAGCATAGTTATCCATACAGTGGAGTTCAGCTGCTAGGGACAGTCCGCTAGAACGAGAGCTCTGCTGAGTGACGCTATTTCCATGGCTCACAGAGGAAGACCATGGACCAGTCTCCCTTGCAGCCTGGTGAGAAACTAAGAGTCAGGGGACACCTTGCATTGGTGTGTGTTTCAAAACCCCATTAACCCTGCAGTCTTCTCCCACACTGTCATACTCTCAACTATATGTCTGATTCTCACCCTAAAACTCTTCTATTTAAGTTTTAGGCTATATGTCCTGCTTTGATCCAAACACAAGTTGGACCCTGGTTCTCTCTTTCTCAGTGGAACACTGGGATGGGCAAGGCTACTCCATTCTTTGTCACTGAACAACCTTTGGGTTGTTTGTCTTATGAGCCTGAAAAGCCAGTGAGGGATATTTTTACACTCTCAAGAAAATTGTTTTCTTACTTATGGACAGTACTAAAATTGATCCCTCAGTTTCCCAAGGCTCGCTGTCTTAGTCTGTTCCCTGTTGCTATGCCAAAATACCTGGCACTGAGTAATTTCTAAAGAATAGAGGTTTGTTTGTTTACTTGGTGTGAAGACTTACAAATCCAAGAGTATGGTGCCAGCATCAAGGTGACATCTGGAGAGAGCCTTCTTATGTAGCAAAATATGAGTCTGTACACCTACTAGTAAATAGACCAAGTGCACAAGCTTGGGTCTCTCCTCTTATAAAGCCGCTAGTGCTCTCAGGGGCGGTGGAGGGGTCCTATCTTCATGACCTCATGGAATCTGAACGACTGTGTGTGTGTATGTGTGTTCCCGTATGTGCAGATACAGGTAGGACCCCATCTATGTGCACATACAAATGGAAGCTAGGTGTCTTCTTTGGGTCTTGTTTCTCAGGTATGGTCCACCTTGCCTTTTTTCCCTCCCACTCACTGAGACCTAAGGTTAGCCAATTCTGTCTAGATTGGATGGTCAATCTAGACAGCCCCAGGGACCTGCCTGTCTCTACTTCCTCAGCATTAGCGTTCTTGCCACCCACTCTGATTTTTTTTTATGTGGGTTCTGGGGATTGAACTCATGTCTTCATGGTTGTTTAGCAAACACTTTATCAAATAAGGAACTCCCAAGCTCCACTTCTCTGTAGTTTCTTAGACCTGGTTCATAGTCCCTTTAACATTAGCTGAAGTTTAACACACAAGCAAAGTGTATTTCAAAGCAGTTATGTGACTTATGTGTTCAATATATTAGAACATGTGTATTCTTTATCTCTTGCTTACTCTTAACCAGCGGTCTTGATTGAAGGTTAGATGAGATTATCAGGAAGAGCAAGATGATGTATATTCCTGTCAGCAATGGCTACTCAAAGGTTCCCTTACCCTTAGCACTCTTGCTGGGAAACACAAACATAATTTGTATTAAAGCACAGAGCAGACCTCTTTATCTCAGAAATAGGCCCAAGGAATCAGAAGTTAGCGATGTAATCAAGACTTTAGATTGTTTTTTTTTAATGTGCATTAAATTGTAATTATCTGCATTAAATTCATTAGCCATTGTACTGCCTAATTATTGCATATTTGGAGAGATCTGCAAATTCACAGGACTCCCTTTCCAGAGGAGAGTCACTCTGTGTGAGCCACACCTCTGGCTTTAGGTTTTTGACAAGGAGTCAAGGTGGCCATTATGATGAGTCACAGCCCACATGCTTAGGAACCTCAGAAACTGATTGAGCCTGGACAGTGGAGGGACAGGGAGGGTAGGAGGCCTGGGTTACTCCACCAAGGCAGCAGGTTTTTCCTTCCCTGGACTAACAAATGTGTAGCTGGAGCTACAGGATTCTTTGTACTATAAGAACTTCCGGCCGGAGGCCTGGCTGAGTGTCTGCGTTCTGAAACCACCCGGACATGGAGTAGTCCTCTCTCTGTTTCCAGGTTCCACATGCTCCTTCCTAGTACCCACTTTGGTTTGCCTAGAATAGGCAATGAAGCAGAATTAGAACATAGGGACCTGACCAACTCAGAGCACATCTGCTCCAGCTTGTTCCTTTTCCACAGAAGGAAACAGAAGACCAGAAGATTTGGTTTCTCAAGCAGCTTGGAAGAGAGAGAACCATGTTTCAACTTCAGGCTCTATGAATGCCAGTTGTGGAGTTTATTCTCCACTGTCCAGGCAAAACAATTTGGAAACCTAACTCCGGTAATTCAAGAAGGCTTTCTGTTCAGTGAGATAGGAGCATACCTCCAGAACAAGAGTGAATGGAGAAAGACGCTCCCTATAATCATTCATTCCCTTATCCCTTTATGCATGTCATTTATTCAGCTATTCCATGTCTACTCCATGCCAGGCTCTGTATTCCCACTGGTGAGGAAAATCAAGTCCAGGCTTCCAAGGAGCTTACAGAACAACAATGGAGACAAGTAGTACTTAAGTAGTACACAAATAAGCACAATTATCTACTTGGAAACAAAAGGAAGAGAGAAAGTGGAAAGGAGAAAGAGAGAGTGCAATGTATTAGCCCAATGGTGGTGGCCCTTGCCTCCCTCCCCCTTTCCCTGTGTGGAAGGAACAATGAGATATGAAGAACATTAGTAGTAAACTAAGCTCAGAAGAGGTAGGATGCAAGCCACTGAGGAGAAGCCCCGCTTTCTTCCATGTAAGCAGAAGTTATGCTTCCCTCCATGCTCAGAGGAAGTGGACCTAGGACTGACTCATGGAGCGAGCATGGATGGCTCAGGCTGCAGCTGAAATCATGCTCCACCCTTTCCTAAAATCAAATGCAGGTCTTCAGTAAAGGAAGCAGGATCTAACCAGCTTTGCCTAGCAGGGTGATAAGATAGATGGATTGTGGGTTAAATTCCAGTCCCACTGATTATAAGCTGCTGCTCTAGGCCAGTGGTCCTCAACCTTGCTAATGCTGTCACCCTTTCAATACAGTTCCTCATGCTATGGTGACCCCCAACCACAAAATTATTTCTGTTGCTATTTCATAACTTTAAATACCTGATATGTTGGATATCTGATACACAACCCACGTGAAAGGGTCATTCAAGCCTCAAAGGGGTCTCATCCCACAGGTCTTTGCTCTAGGACATATTTCACCTCTTTGAGGTTCATTTTCCTTAGGTCAGAACTGTCCCCTCTCAGGTTTTTGATAAGGATTAAACATGTTTTTCAGTGCTTAGTCCTGGCTAGCATGAAAAACTAAAATTTACATTGTAATAATGGTGCAGCCTAAAGTCCGCATCAAGGTGACAAGGAAGCTCCTGCTGATGAGGTCTCTTCCTGGTGTGCAAACAGCACTTCTCTGTCCTTATATGGTCTTCCCTCTGTGTGAAAAGTTAAGGCAGTCTTTTCCTCTTCATTTATGGCCTTATTGTTGGAGTCTAACCTCTGAGCTCCTGAAACATTAATTACCTCCGAAACTGGCTACCTTAGGGTTTAGAGATTTAATCTAAGAAGCCATGAATTCCATAGAGGCATGCTCCAATCTGTCACAATGCCCAATAGCAGCACAGCCATTTCTTTCTTAGCGATTTCTTCCTGCTTAGAAGGTTGCTGTGGAGGAAAGGTAGTGATATGTTCTACATCCTTTCAGAGATAGGGTGCTGTCCAAGGATGTGCTGTGTAAGTGTAGCTGTGTCTGTATTCATTCTGCAGTATTTCATTCCAGAATACCCAACCTTCCAGTGGCAAAACCTGACAGGACCCTCACCTCAGTTAGCACTACCAAAAAATAGATAGGAAAATGAAGAATTTATGTATGCGCAGTATATGGGCCCATTTATTGATTTTTCAACATAAAACAAGAATAACAATATGAATGTCAAGAGAAACTAATAGAATATAAAAAATAAAATCATATCTGGAGCATTAATTTTCATTCAGATGTGGATCCAAAACAATTTATAAGTCACCAGAACTCATGAAAGAGTGAAAGGCAGGTAGCATTAAGGCCAGACCTCAGTGCAACTGAAAGAAGCCTGGAAGGAGCTAAATTTAACCCACAGCATCTCCTGGAACCCAGAAAGAGGAGTTAAAAGTTGAATTTGTTCAGAAACTTTATAAAGGAGGATTGTTGCTTTAAGTACATTAGTGGGGGGTGGAGCTCAGAAGTCGATGGTAAATATTGCTTTTCTACGATAAGCATCCTGGGTTGAGAAAAATAAAATGAATAAGTATTCTAAAATATTGGACTGTATTTCATAGAATTTTTATTATTATCAGTCAGTAAACATTTTAAAAAACTAAAAAATTTATTTTCTGCAACATCTTGAGAAAATGAAGTATAATATTTATCAAATTGTGCAACAAACACCCAGAGAAAAGTCCTGGTATTCAATTGCACAGAGAATGGTAGTAACTAGCATTATTATATAACTCAAAGTAGCCAGTAGGAGGATTTGGAAATGGTCTTATCGCATGCTTGAGATTATAGTCAGCCTAAGTATACTGAGCTGGTCAACATAAATGTACTCAACAGCATATTGTTATTTCCCATAAAGACACAAAGCAGCTGTTATGTTAAGAAAACATTAATTTAGTTAAAGTAAAATAAAAATAGAAACCAGAAGGCAAAATGGCATGACAGATGAGAGGCACAGGAGGAGGAACACAGAAATGGAGACATGGTCTGTCACAAGCTATTTAGAAATTGTGAAATTTCTTTTAAGACTTAGTATTATCTTGCCTATATGATGTGTTTCTATGACAGAAAGATTAAAAATAAGTATTTGGGTACAAATACATCAGTCAAATTCAAACCAAGAATAGCAGGATTACCTCTGGATAACATATTGTTTAGAAGTTGAGTAGATACCCAAGAGCCTGCAGCAAAACTTGTAACAAAAAATGTGAGCAAAATAAAACACAAACATGCCTATCCAGAAGAAGGTAACTTACCATTATCAGTCCATTCCAGGCATAAGAATATAGACACTAGATGAAGACAAGTAAAACAGAAGACAGTAACCGTGACAAATCCTGTAGCCTGAAATATGCAGGTCCCCTACTTTTTTTTTCCCCAAAAGTTGTGTCTTAGTCTACGCACAGAAAAGAATCACCTATGAAACCACAATGAGAATGTCTTACATGCATAAGGAGAATGGATGCTCCCAAAAGCATGAGTTTATAGATATTTTGAAATCACAATAGAGTAAATTAAGGCAGAGATGTTGGAACGGAAGAATAACAGCGCACAGCAGAGGCAAAGAGAAAACTAAAAGAATGGCCACTGTGTGCCAATGATGGAAAGATGAAAATGGAGAATTGACTCTAAGCCAGATGAAGTAAAATGAGAGAGCAAATTAAAGTGGGGAACAGTGAAATGAGAAGGAAATGAAAGAAGAAAAGGAAGAGCAGATGGCTCTGGCACCCAAGGCCCTAAGTTACAAATCACACAAGCAGGTTTGTGTCTCCAGCCAGTCTCTCAGTTCTGTAACTCTGTAGCACTTCAGTTCTCTGGGCCTCATTTGCCACATTCCTTTTCTGGAAATGTGAATAAGACGGACAGGCTTGCAGATAGCTCAGAGGGTAACAATGAGGACTGAAGTTCAGATTGCAGCACTGAGGTAAAGTGCTGGGTGTAGCCGCAGGTATGAGCCTGTAACTGCAGCACTGGGAAATGTGGAGGAGGAGGGATAATCACCAGTGTTTGTTGCCTGCCATCCCACTCCAAGTTCACTGGGAAACCCTGTTTCAGGGTTTGTCTTCTGCAGGAGCACATACAGGCGTTCATCGCGCCCCACCCCCCATTCAGTGGAGGGTTGAGTGGAAGGAGGGTGAGGGAGGAGAGAAATAAGGGGGAAGGAAAGGGAGTGAGAAGGGGATTGAGGGAGAAGGGAGGTTAAGGAAGAGGAGAGCTATACAGCACACATACACACACATATACACTCTCACACACACAAACATACAATATATACCACAGTGAGACAGACACAAATAATAATAATAATAATAATAATAATAATAATTAATAACTATCATCCTTGCAAGTCTGTTAAAAAAGAGGTGACGCTTAGACAAGCTCCAAGTACAGCATCTGGAGAGTGACAGCAACTAAGTTCATGGGGCCTGGGTTGGGTGGTGTTGGCTGTGTTAAAACAGGGTGATGTCACTGAAAGCAAGCATTTTGAAAAAAAAAAAAACAAATGAGCATGAAAAAGAAACTCCTGCTTAATTTTTTAAAATGTGTAAAATACAAAACAATTAAGAATGAGAGTAACACTAATAGTAAAAGACAAAGTTAAAGCATATGCCTATGTTACACATAGTGGTATGAAATTTACAAATTTCAAAGTTAAACATTCTTTACACATGCATGTGTGAACACATGTTTTATGGGAATGAGTGTACATGATAAATGTACAGCACAATTCATGGTATTAATTACTTTTCCATTCTTGTGACATTATATGTAATGGAATCCACATTTGGAGAAGAGAGGTGTTTGGCTCATAGTTTCAGATTGATCAGTCCACCATGATGGGGAAGGCATAGTGGAATAGTTCAGATCATGGTACCACGGTGCCAGGAGCATGTGTCAAAAATGCTTCACATCCTAGAAACCCAAGAAAGCAGGCAGCAAGGAGGGTTCAAGTGTAAACTTTAAAGGCACATCCCTAGTGACCTACAACTCAGTGAACTCTCACCTTTCATAGCAGTAAAGACTTCTCACATGAACTTCACTGCAGGAAGACCAAGATGTAAAACCATGATAGACGTTTCAAACCCAGACCATAGTCCTCATGCATCCCTCAAACAGACAAGATGAAGGGAAAAAAGAGTAGGCTTCTAAAATTCCCTGAATATCCTCCTGGGTTTATTGATGAGAACAAGGCAAACATTTACAAGACTTGTAATCTCCACCCAATCACCACCAACGCTTAACCACTACAGAAAATTCCCATTCATTCAGTTCACTGGAAATTTCCATACTCATGAAGAGACCCAAGGTCCCTGAAACAAATTTCACATTGACTACACACTTAATTAGAAAAGGAAAGCTTGGAATTAATTATGGGAAAATATCAGATAGTGTTTTCAATAGCTGAGAAGAGAGAAAATGCCTTTAATCCCAGCACTCAGAAGACAGAGGCAGGTGGATCTCTGTGAGGCCAGCCTGGTCCATCTGGTCTATAGGGTGAGTTCTAGGACAGCCAAGGCTACAAAGAGAAACTGTGTCTTGAAAAGAAACACACACACACACACACACACACACAGAGAGAGAGAGAGAGAGAGAGAGAGAGAGAGAAACTAGAAAATAATTCTGTGATATATGTAAATTCAAATAATTACTTTATAAAAACATCCGTTAATCACTAAAGAGAAAAACAGTAGAATATTTTAAATGAGCGTTGTGGCTGAAGAGATAGCTCAGTAGTTAAGAGAGCACTTGCCGCTTTTACAGAGGACCTGCCTTTTGTTCTCAAAACCCACCTTGGGTGGCTGACAATACCCTCCAATTCCAGTTCTAAGGATCCAAGGAACTGCAGTCTCCCCTGGCACCTACATGAATGTGGTACGAATCAACTCTCACAGGCACCCACCCACCCACACGCACACACACACACATACACACTAAGTAAAAATAATAAAGTTTAAAAACCCCGCAATTTCCAAATGCAATAAAAGAGTCAGTTGATCCAGACATAATGGACTCTTGTTTATATATCAATAGTCAGTTGCTATGACTCTTTCTATGGCAGCTTGTGTCTTGCCCATATCCATGTACCCTCAGTTGTCTTTATCCATCTAGGTACTCACATGGCAGCTCACAACTATTTGTTCCAGACTTATAATATTTAGAAAAGTTCAAGTGATTCTAAGATGAAGAAACTTAATGGAAAATATTTTAGTTCATTAACAATCAAGGAAAGGCGAGTTATACAGTACAGTGTTCTTTCATAACCATTACATTAGCGTTTTTTGGTTTGTTTGTTTGTTTTTTTAAAAATCTGTCAATACTGGTCTTGCTGAATCAGTAAAGAAAAAGGAACTGTCTAATTCTGCTAAAATGATTAAATCTGGATAATAATGTTCTCCACGCAAATGAATATTATCTAGCATTACTGAGAACATTCACTGTGTGACTCGGCATTTCAGTGTCATGTCTACACTCTAGAGAATCTTTGGGATGTGTTCTATAAGGGGGAACATTCACAGAGTCATAGAAAGCCTAAAAAGGAATTGAAAAACCCTGAATAACACTGGAGAAATCAATAGATAAAACAAGCATCATAAAACTGAGTTAGGGAATAACCCATGCAATGTCTTATGTTCACTGGCAAATTTAAAGAACACAAAGAATGCTATAAATCATTCATGAACTTTTATGTATGTTCTTAAAAAGATTTTAAAAGTAGAATACAGGGTACTAAATTTAAAGTGAAATTACAGAGGTGTTAGAGTTTGGGTCTTGAATTCTCACCAGAGGACATATGTCAATGGCTTGACCACCATCCTATGGTGGCCTCAGAGAGAGGTAGAATCTTTTTTAAAATTATTTATTAATTACACTTTATTCACTTTGTATCCTCCGTAGCTCCCTCTCTCCTACCCTTCCAACTCCTCCCTCCCTCCCCCTTCTCCACACATTCCCCTCCCCAAGTCCACTGGTAGGGGAGGTCTTCCTCTCCTTCCTTCTAATCCTAGTCTATTAGATCTCACTAGGAGTGGCTGCATTGTTTTCCTCTGTCGCCTGGTAAGGCTGCTCCCCTCTCAGGGGGAGGTGATCAAAGAGCAGGCCAATCAGTTCATGTCAGAGACAGGTCCTATTCCCATTACTATGGAACCCACTTGGACACTGAACTGCCATATACTACATCTGTGCAGGGGTTCTAGGTTATCCTCATGCATGGTCCTTGGTTGGAGTATCAGTCTCAGAAAAGACCCCTGTGCCCAGATGTTTTGGTTCTGTTGTTCTCCTTGTGGAGTTCCTGTCCTCTCCAGGTCTTACTATTTCCTTCTTTCATAAGATTCTCTGCACTCTGCCCAAAGGTTAGCCATAAGTCTCAGCATCTGCTTTGATATCCTGCTGGATAGAGTCTTTCAGAGACCTTCTGTGGTAGTCTCCTGTCCTGTTCCCTGTTTTCTCCCTCCTCCAATGTCCATCCTCTTTGTATTTCTGAATGGGGATTGAACATCACCTTCCATCATGGTCTTAATCCTAAAAGCAATAGACCAGGTGACCATGTCCTAAAATCTCTTAAGCTAAAAGCCAAGATAAATATTGACCTTCTTTGAGTATGTTTATCCCAGATATTTGTCTCAGCAACAGAGAGCGGACACAGGGGGACTTAAAAAAAAACTCTGGCAAAATAGATATGTCAAATGTTATCACTGGGTCCATTTTGAAGCAAAGAATTCAGCGACAGTTCATACTTTCATGCCGTGGTAAAGCTATAGCTCCCATCCATCTCCAGAACTCCCTTCATCTGGCAAAATTGAAACTGACCATTATCTGGCCTCATCATAACTCTCCCCTTCCAAGCCCCTGGAACCCTTCCACTTTGTCTCTACAAGTTTTACTACTTTGCTTTGATGATTTGCTTTAACTGTCAACCTGATACAACCTAAAATCACCTAGGAAGATAGAACCTCAATAGAGATTGTTTACATTGGGTTTGTCTGTGACTGTTTTATGGGTATTGACTTTTAAGCCAACTAATGTGGGACTCAGTCCACTGTGGATGACACTATTCCCCAGGCATGGGGGTGCTGCTCTGTATAAGAGTAAAGAAATGAAACTGAGCAGAAGTAAGTAAACAAGCAGATGCCTGCATTTATTTCAATCTGCTCTTGACTGTGGTTGCAATGTGACTCGTTGCTTTAAGCTTTGCTGAAGTTATATACTCTAACATGGAATTGTGAGCTAAAATAAAGGCTTTCTTCCCTACATTGCTTTGGTCAGGGTATTTTTCTAATCACAATACCAGAAATGAAACAAGGACATCTGAGTGTCTGGAGTAAGTGAAATCACACTGTTCACCCATTTTTGACTAGTTTATTTCATCTACCAAAATGTCTTCATTTCATCTATACTGTCACATATGTCATCACACCCTATGTTTGGCTTATTGATTAATATTCCATTGTGTGTGTATCTAGCTTTGCTTATCTGTTCATTAGTCTGTGAATGCTTAGTTTTGCTTCATGGTTTCAAAATATGAATAATGTTGCTCTCATCACAAGTGTACAAGATACCTTTGAGTTTCTATTTTCACTTCTTCTGGATACATGTTTACATTTAAGGAAGATGCTTTTCTCTTCTTCAATCCCTCCCTCCCTTTGTTCCTTTTCTCCCTTTCTCCCTCTCTCCATTCCTTCCTTCCTCCCTCCTCCATTCCTTCCTTCCTGCCCCCTCTATTCCTCCCCTCCTCCCTCCTTCCCTCCCTCCCTCCCTTCCGTCTTTCCCATTCACAGTCTTGCTATGTATCCTAGCCTGCCTTATCCTACAGTCCTGAAGCTCCTACCTCTCTATTCCCAGATGGCAAGTGTATGCCAGTACATTCAGCAAGAGCTCGTTTTCTCATTATCTTAAAAGCTGCAAAACTTTTAAGAAAAGCAAACTAAGCTTTGAAGCAAATAAGCTAAGATGTTCACAACTTTTCACTTCTAGGAGTTGCACTATTTTTTTAGTGTTCTTGAGTTTGTAGACATCTCAAAATACATTATGATAAAGAAGGAAAAAAAGTGTTAAAAAGAAATCATACAAACCAGGAAGAGTATAAACTAAATCACTTATGCTTGTGCATTAAAAAATATATACAATCAGAGTCAGTGCATCAATAATAAACATAAGGCTACTCTATTGAACAAAGGAGGTTTGTTTTGTGGCTGCAAAGATCAAACTTAGGCCAAGCAAGAAAGTTTCATGGTCATTTAATAGGCATCCAGAAATTATTTGCTTCAGTAGTTACAATAATGAAAGTTTTGTCAGAAAGAGAGCTATGGGGAAAGAAAGGGGGTCAGCATAATAAGGGATGAAATGAGGAGGTTACTAAGGGGATGAATCCAAGCAGGGTAAATGGTGTGTGCATGTGTGTGTGTGTGTGTGTGCATATACAAAAATCATAATGAAGCCCATTATTTTTTTGCTAACATAAAACAAGTTTAGCTAAAAATGGCCTCCCCCAAAAAGCAATCCCACAAAAAGAGGTTATAAGCATGGTCTTAGGAGGCAGATTTGTATCATCTTTCTGCTATGGACCTGGGCATCTACCAACCTTTTTCCATGCTGTGTCTCATCTATAAAATGGAAATGGTCATTCATCATCAGACTGGAATCATGTGGCATGTGTGTAATTGCCTACAACAGTGACTAGCACATAGCAGCACACAGTATATATCAGGAAAAACATTTGCATGGTTGCTGATGCTCCAAGAAGATATCTTCAGCCAAATATGTTTGGTATTATTACACTGTAGGGGGGAACTGTACAAATAGATATTCCCTCTCAGCAAAGGCTCTCCTAACACCTTCATTTCACAAAATCATGAAACAACATAAGAAAGAAAAGCAAGAGTAATAATAGATAATTAGAAAAGGGTGAGGTGTCATCATGCATAAGTTCTATAACTGTCTACCTATAGAATAAGAATTCAACTGAAACCCTTCAGAATTAATTCTTTTTGATGTTTATGCAATTTTATTTATTTATTTTTGTTTTGTTTCACAATTTATTCATTATATATTCCCCTTCCTGGACTCCTCTCAATCCCACCTTCTCTCCCTTTTCCTCCCTTATCCTCTTCCCCTAGTCCACTGAAAGGGTGAGTTCTCCACTATTGCCATTTGCCCATATCCTGTTATGTCTCATTAGGACTGCCTGGATCCTCTTCCTCTGTGGCCTGGCAGGGCTGCATAGCTAGGGGCAAGTGATCAAAGAGCAGTCAACTGAATTCCTGACAAAGGCAGCCTCTTCTTCCCTTACTCAGGGAGACTGAACTGTCTATGGGCTATATCTGAGCAGGAGGTCTAGGCCCTCTTTATGCATGGTGCTTGATTGGTGCATCAGCCTCTGCAGGACCCCTGGGATCAGATCTTTTAGTTTTGTTGGTCTCCTTGTAGAGCTCCTGTGCCCTTCATGTCTGTCTATCCCCCCCTCCTTCTTCCATAAGACTCCCTGCGCTCTGTCCAAAGTTTGGCTGTGAGTCTCAGCATCTGCTTTGATCCCCTGTTGGGAGGACCCTCTATGGTAGGCTCTCATTCTGTTTCCACTCTTCCACTGCTTCTGGTATCTATCTGGTTTGCCATTCTGAATGAGATTTAAGCATCTTCCCTAGGGTCCTCTTTGTTGTTTAGCTTCTTTAGGTCTGGAGATTTTAGTATGGCTATTCTATATTATATGGCTAATATCCGCTTTTAAGTGAATTATACCATGCATGTCTTTCTGTTTCTGGATTATCTCACTCAGGATGATTGTTTCTAGTTCCATCCATTTGCCTGCAAATTTCATGATTTCCTTGTTTTTAATAGCTGAGTAGGAAATTAACTAGGAGATATTTCCTTACAGCTGAATATAGCAAAATAAGATACAAGCTAAGCATGAATGCCCATCTAAGTCATGACAAAACCACAAATTGTTATAATAGAAGTATTAACATTTCACGTGAGAAATCTTCACAATTATTGTATCTCAAAAATTACAAGAAATTTAATTAAATGCAAAAACACAATATATTCTATGTCATTTGTAAACATATTAGTTATCCTAAATATGTCTACAGGTTAAATATACTTGGAAAGTGATTTTTCTGGGAATTTCCCAAGAACTGAAAAAATTTCTAAAGATTTCAATTTTTTTAGATTCATTTGTATGAATATTTTGCTTGCAAAACTGTGTACTGCATGTGTGCCTGGCACCCATGGAGGTTAGAAGAGGCTGTCTGATCCTCTGGAACTAGATAGAGAGTTATGGGCAATTGTGGGCCTCAATGTAGATAGTGGCAATCAAATTCAGGTCCTCTAAAAGAACAAGTAATTTTAGCCACTGAACCATTTCTCCAGCCCCAATTCTCAGTATTTAAAAGAAGAACAAATAAGTCAGAACACAAAACAATGTTGGTATGTGCTGTCCTGGCTTTTTCAGATACTGAAATGTATCATATACCAACAACAAAAGATAAGGCAACAACATGAGCAAAAACAAGCATAATCTCTTTGCATAAAATTTGCTTATGGCAAACTCAACTCACATCAAAGAAGTAAACAAGGACAATTAGTAAGATAACAGTTGTGAGATCCATGTCATTTAGAAAAGGAATCTGTGTAACTCATGAATCTAACAGAAAAAAAAAAAATGGCTGGATTTGAAGGTTTCCTTTAATTGAGCTTAGAAATTTAAAATAAGGTAGAAATGAATGTGTAGCAAATGACAGAGGGAATCACAAAAAGAAAGAGATAATTAAGGAAATGGAAACATCTCTATGCTTTCTGAAATTAGAAGACAAAAAACAACCCCCAACACCCCAGGCGCGCTTCCCTTCCCCCTCGCCTCCTCGTCTCCAGGAAAGGCTATAGACAGGCTCACAATAAATGCAGAGCTACTGAACTGAGACATTAATTATGTTTGGAGTAGAAGGAAAATAGCTATGGATAAAAGAATGAGCTCCAACTAGAACACAGAAATAAGAAGGAAGGGTCCAGTGCCCTAGCCATAAAGGATAGTAAATTAGAACAGCAGGCTTTGTTATCTCTACCTACTTCATTAGCAAAAAGGAGAGTATGAGCTGGGTGTGGTGGCTCATGTCTGCACTTGAGGAGCTGGGGAGAATTACCACCAGGTTCAAGGCAACCTGGCCTACCTAGGGAGTTCCAGGACAGCCTGGGCTACCAAATAAAACCCAAAAAGTCAAACAGAAAACAATAACAACAAGGCAATCAAGGTCACACACAGCCTTTGGCCTTGAGCAACAGCTGGGTGGCTGGTTTGAGCACTCCCTGCCAGTCAATGGAGAGAGCCATTGCTTAAGATTTATGGTAATGGTTCCCATTTTGCTAGGGCTTTGATTTGCTTATTTTGAAATGTGGTAAATCTCAAAGATAAGCAGATCCCTAGCCATTGCCCACTGATGCCCCATTCTTCCCTAGCTGCAGAGACAGAAGATTCTCAAAGGGCGGTTTTAATTTCCTCTCCCTGCTCCTCTGAGGTCTGGTTTCCCAGGCAGCCAAGGTGCTGGGTGAATGCAGGGAGACCCATCCATCAATTTTGTGGCTGCCATACCATGGCGATTTTGAATCTTGCAATAAAACAAGATTAATGGACTTGACTTCAGTCGCTCTGACATTTCAGCAACAAAAGCTGTGCTTGCCAGATTTCTACACCCTCCTCTGTCTTGTTGCTCAGCCATTTTGTAATCACCAGTGAGGTTTCTTTTTCTCCCCGGGACTCTGGAAGAAAACTGTAAAAGTAAGACGCAGTGTATGCTCAGAAAAGACAGATTACTCTGATTTCTTTTAATGTTCAGAGACTAACAGGAAATTTGGTGGGAGACTAGTTTTTACAGCCATGTTGGTGGGAGGGAGCTTTGTCTGTTTCATCAATTTACCCATCACGATGCACCTAGATGCATCTGGCTGTTTGTAGGCAGCTGGGTGTGGACAGGAGGAACATACAACAAAGAACAGTAGGAATTCTGCAACCACAGTTTGATACGCTGTAGTTTCACTGGTCCTTGACTGCCATTATTTAGAATAGAAAGTTCCAGAAGTAATTCAGAATTTTAAATTGCATGTCTCATGAGTAGCAGGATGAAATCTCATGCAATCCCATTCTCCGACACCGGGCACGTGCACCACCCCTGTGTCCAGTGTATTAATGTATTACAGACCACCCACTTATCAGCCACTTAGCAGGAGAATAAGTTTGAATTCATTACCGGATTAATTGTGTAGTTCCTGTTTTCAAATAACTCATTTACCTTAAGAATAGCCTTCACAGAGGAAGATGATGCAGCCAGCCCTGATGATGCCTGATAGGCTAGGGTCAGGTAGAAGATAGGAGAACCTCCCCTATCAGTGGACTAGGGGAGGGGCAGAGGGGAGAAGAGGGAGGGTGGGTGAGAATGGAGGAGACAGGGGTGGGGGCCTACAGCCGAGATACAAAGTGAAAAAAAGTTGTAATAAATAACAAATGAAGATCCAAGATGGCTGCCAGGAGAGGACACCATGTCTGAGGAGTAGGACAGCAGAAACAACGCAGCGACCAGGAGACTGAACTCTGGGACCTAAAACGCCAGCATTGTGAGTGCCAGGTGAGCGGAACTCCTACGGCCAGGAAATCAAATGGGAAAATCCTAGGGACACCCAGTTATTACCCGGAAAAATCTCTGGGTGACCAGTGGCACACAGCTCTGATTTGAACGAGCAGCCAGGCTGGGCGCCCATAGCTGCAATACTAGACTGGGTCTCACAGCCTTTGGGCCAGACGGGGGAGGAACCGGATACCGTTTTGACTAACCTGCATACTGCGGGTCCGCCAATAACCACCTCAGTCCGTGTGGGAGTCCACGGGCCAATCTAAGAAAGACCCTGGTTCTGTTTCAACCGGCGGGCATACAGCAGGCACCAATCGCGTCCACTGGATACCACCTCAGTCCCTGTGTGTGTGTGTGTGGGGGGGTACACAAACCAGACTGAGAGGGCCTAGGAGACCGTTTTGACTGGCCTGCACACTGTGGGGCGCTTCAACCAGCGGGCATTCAGCAGGTGCACACCAATCACGTCCGCTGGAAACACCTCAGACTGAGAGGGCCTAGGAGACAGTTTTAACCGGCCTGCATGTGCGGGTCCGCCAGTGACCACCTCAGTCCCTGTGTGTGTCCACAGGTCGGTCTGAGAAGGCCGTGGGCACCATTTCAGACAGGCCTGCATACAGCGGATGCACAATGCTCTGCAATGCCTGCAACCAATCCAGACCCACTGTGTGTGCCACAAATATCATCTCAGACCGTGGTGCACAGCCCCTGGCCCAGAAGGGGGCGCCAAGTCTGCAGTCCAGGGGAGAGCCCTTAGCAGCAAGCCCAAGGCAGAGCACAGAGCCCCCAGCTGACATCTCAAAATGGGACACTCAGCATCTAGCACAGAGTGAGGAGCAAACCTCCAGACCAGAAGGATGACCAGCCTGCAGTTCTCACAGCTTCTAGCACAGAGCACTAATCAGGGCACACAGAGCCCACAACAGAGTTCAACTGAGACAACACACACACACACACTAACAAACCACCGGAACTCCCTGATCTTCTTGAAGAATACTCCTGACACAAGAGATTGACAGTTCCAGTCTGAAATTCAGCCTTAAAGCACAAACAGCTCCTTGATTTTATATGAACAAATGCCCAGAAATCGGCGAAAGAACTCACCCAACAAAAATCAGGACACCATGGCCCCACCAGAAACACCCATAAGCAGTGGAGATTTTAATTCAGCGGAGACACAGGAAAATTATCTTAAAGCTATGATTATGCAGATATTGGAGGAACAAAAAGAGAGACAAAAAGAGGAAATGAACAAGGCCCTCAAAGAAATGGAGAAGAATTTAACTGCCCACATAGAGGAACAATTAAAGATAAACAGAGAGGAAACAACCAATATAGGAGACACAGTCAATCAGTTGAAGGAAATGGCACAAAGCATGAAAACGGAATTAGAAACTATAAAGAAGACACAAAGGGAGAAGAACCTGGAACTGGAGAACTTAGAGAAAATATCAGGAACCACAACGGTAAGCATCAAAAATA
>CM053749.1:29352531-29386581 GCA_028658305.1 Pachyuromys duprasi
GACCCAGCTATACCACTCCTAGGCATATATCCAAAAGATGTTCAAGTACACAACAAGGACATTTGCTCAACTATGTTCGTAGCTGCTTTATTCCAGCCAGAACCTGGAAACAACCCAGATGTCCCTCAGTTGAGGAATGGATACAGAAATTGTGGTACTTTTACACAATGAAATACTACTCAGCAATTAAAAAGGAGGAAATCATGAAATTTGCAGGCAAATGGTGGGACCTGGAAATGATCATCCTGAGTGAGGTATCCCAAAAGCAGAAAGACGAACATGGTATATACTCACTTATGTAGACCTATAAGATAAGATAAAAATTCAGAAATCTATACGCCTAAAGAAGATAAACAAAAAAGAGGAAGGACTTGGGGTAAGAGGATTAATCATCACTTAGAAAGTCAAATGGGACGGACATTGGATGTAGGAGTAAACAAGTAACAGGACAAGAGCAGGCCACAGAGGGCCTTGAAAACACTCTTCCTAGCAGTGTATCAAAGCAAAGATTAAGAAACATAACCAACCCTTTGACAGAGTGCAGGAGATCATATGAAATAAGGGGGAGTTAGTGTGGCCTGGAGAGGTCAGGAGCTTAGCAAGAACCAAATATATTAGGGCACAGGGGGTCTTTTATGAGACTGTCTCTCCAACCAAGGACCATGTATGGTTATAACCTAGAACCCATGCTTGTATGTAGCAAATGGTAGCTCAATACCCAAGTGGGTACACTAGTAAGGGGAACAGAAACTATTTTGGATATGAACTCAATGGCTGGCTCTTCGACCTCCCTGTCCCCTGAGGGAGGAGCAGCCTTACTGGGCCCCAGAAGAGGACATTGTAGCCATTCCCGAAGAGACCTGATAAGCTAGCCTTAGATGGAAGGGGAGGAGGTCCTCCCCTATCAGTGGACTTAGAAAGGTGCAGGGAGGAGATGAGGGATGGAAGGGGGGGATAAGGAGGTAATGCGGGAGGGGGCTACGGCTGGGATACAAAGTACATAACCTTTGATTAATATAAAATAAAAATGAAAAAAAACATTTCAGTGTTCTTTTATTTGTTACTACCTGTTTTGTTTTATTTTTTTGTCTTAAAATATGGTCCATTTTAGATAAGTCCTGTGGGCCAAGGAGAGTATTTATTCTGCAATGTGTAGTTAAAATGTTCTCCAGACACTGTTAAAAATCTACTTTATCTACTATCCACAGTACTAATTCTGATGTTTCTTCATTTAATTTTTGATTGGATGACCTGCCCATTGACGAGAGTGGAATACATTTTCAATCTGCACCTTTACATCAAGACATATTTGTTTTATGAAATTGGGTACACCGATGTTTAGTGTGTGTATATGTGAGTTACTAATTTATATCTTTAATTTTACGAGACCTTTGACATTAAGAGCTATTATTAAAAGGTATGTGAAAAAGTTACCTGGACACTTACAAAGTTACTACCTTTGAAGGCATAGATTAGATCAACTATAGAAGGTCATTAGGAAGGACAAAGGAAAGAATCAAAGAATGGCACTAGAACACAGAGAAATGAATGAGGGTTAGAAAGTCTGTGGATACCAAGAGGAAATGACAACTGTGTCCAAATGTCACAGCAGCCTTTGGTGAAGCCACTGTAGGCCTTCTTTCCCAAAGTGTATGTAGGCTCCTTTCAAAGAGAAATGGATGGGCTTCCCTAGGTGTAATATTAACCTCTTCCCGCCCAGGGACCACAAAAGCACCCATATTCTCCCACCTACTTTCCATCCTGGATACTAAGCTACCTGAAGCCTCAAGATGCAAAAGCTGCATTTTCCTGCTCAAGCTTCAAACACCCTTGAAATTGTTACCTCCTGTCACCACTCCCCAGAACCCCCAGCCCTGTGTGACTGGAGAATTGCCTCTTATTTTCCAAGTCCTTTTCTGTACATGCTCTAAGCTTTAATGTCTCCTCACCTTCTGTGCCAAGGTGAAATGCCTTGTAAATCAGTTTGCAGTTAAATCATTCCCAGGCTCCAAACCTATTAGAGACAGAAGCAGGAATGCCAAGAAACCAGCTTCTGAAATTTAGATGTAACCCACCCACACCAGAGGAAGTCTTTCCCAAACCTAGGCAGGCTTCCATATCAGCCAAGAGTCCTTCCAGGAAGGATCAGTTAGAGCAGTGGTTCTCAACTTTTGGGTCAAAGCTCCCTTACAAGTTGAAGGGCACTTTCACAGGGGTTGCATATCAGATAGCCTGCATATCAGCTGTTTACATTACAATTCATAACAGTAGCAAAATACAGTTATGAAAAAGGAAAGTAATTTATGGTTGAAGGTCACAACAAGATGAGAAACTGTATTAAAGGGTCACAGCATTAGGAAAGTTGAGTACCATTGAATTAGAGTTTATTTCTCATTTCTCTTTTCCTACCTCTCTCCCGCTCTGCCCCCTCTCTCCACCTCTATCTGACTTCCAAGCTTCTTTATTTTAATTGCTACAAAGAAACATAAAGTTGTACATATTAAAGAGATATTATGTAACAGCCTATGGGTTTATATATCTATATATCTATATATATATCATAACACTTAAATCAGGCTAAATATTTATTCCTTAAATACTTAACTTTTTTGCCATAAGAACTTTTCTTCTAGCTTTTATTTTATTTTATATTAATCACAGGTTATGTACTTTGTATCCCAGCTGTAACCCCCTCCCACATTCCCTCCCTTTCCTTCCCATCCCTCCCTCAACTCCTCCCTGCCCCTTTCCAAGTCCACTGATAGGGGAGGATCTCCTCCCCTTCCATCTAACTCTTAGCTTATCAGGTCTCTTCAAGACTGGCTGCAATGTTCTCTTCTGTGACCTAGCAAGGCTGCTCCTCCCTCGGGTGTGTGTGTGTGTGTGTGTGTGTGTGTGTGTGTGTGTGTGTGTGAAAGAGCCAGCCATTGAGTTCATGTCCGAAATAGTCCCTATTCCCCTTACTAGGGTACCCACTTGGCTACCTAGAAGTGTATCAAAGCAAATATTAAGACATATAACCAAACCTTTGGCAGAGTGCAGGGAATCATATGAAAGAAGAGGGAGTTAGTAAGACCTGGAGAGGACAGGAGCTCCGCAAAGACCAAATGTATCAGGGCACAGGGGTCTTTACGAGACTGTTTCTCCAACCAAGGATATAACTTAGAACCCCTGCTTGAATGTAGCAAATAGCTTTTTGAATACACAATGCACTGTCTTGACTTGTTTCACTTAACATGCTTCTGTTTTGTCTATACTGTGTAAATCACAGGATTGAATTGTTCAATATTGTCAAGTAGTACTCTGTTGTATTTCTGTAACTCACTTTCAGGAACCATTCAACATGTTTTAGATATTTGGCTTGTTTACATATCTTATTATTTACTTACTTATTTATATATTTATCTATCTATCTATCTATCTATCTATCTATCTATCTATCTATCTATCTATCTATCTATCTATCTATCTATGTTTTGAGAGGTTTCTCTGTGTAGCCCTGGCCGTACTGGAACTTGCTTTGTATATTAGGCTGGCCTTCAACTCAGAGATTCACCTGCCTGTGTTTTCATGGTTCTAGGATTAAAGGAGTGAGCCACTCCTGCCTGGATTACATTTTTTAACTATTATGAATAATACTTCAAGAACATGGGAACATGACATGCTGAGTTCATTTCCTTTGCAAATAAATATTTTTGTGGGATTTTTTGATTAGATGACTGTTCCATATTCTTTTTATTTTTGAGGATTCCCATAATGTTTTCCATAATGACTATTAACTTGCATTTCTATATGTGGTATTTATGGCTTCCTTTTCTCTTTGTAGTCACATGCCAATTTTTTACTACTGTTGAGGGTTTTTGTTTTGTTTTGTTTTAAACAATGGTAAATATTACAGGGGTATCTCATTATGTTGAATCTTCTCTTTCATGGCTATTCCAGTTTTTCTTTTCTTTTTGAGACAGGATCTCATGTAGACCAAGTTGACCTCAGAGTCACTACATAGTGAAGGTAACCTTGAACTCTGTTCCTCCTGCTTCTGCCTCTGTAGTCCTGGATTACAGAAGTGCTCCATTACAGCTGGTTTACAGAATATTGGGAATTGCTTAGCACATACAAGGCCCATACTACCAACTAAGATACCTTCTTATCCCCTTATTATTGTTTGGTTTCTGCTTCCCCAGATCTTGTGTGGAACTTCCTAGGACTCAAAAAGAGCCACTCTAATCACAGAGTCTTAGAACTCAAGGGGGCTGAACAAGCCAGCCATATTGTTGGATTTTCCATTCCATGATGAGAATTTTGACTCCAAGGACCCATGGAAGACTCTATATGACTATGAAGCTGTAAATCAGTAGGTGCTCAACAATGTTGGTTGATACCCTAGAGCCATATGCTTGACAAACCTTCATAGAAACTTCATAGAAAGTGCCTTGATTAAATGTCACAAAATGGCAGCCAATTCTTTGGCTACCATCATGGCATGATCAAAACTATGATAAAAAGACAGCTATTCCCAGTCTTCTTTTCCATCTGTTGGGGGCTTTCCCTGTGTTGTCTGCTTCTCTAATTTCATCCATAACCATCCACAGCTTCTTGTCATCACATTGGCCCTGATGAGAATAAGGTATTCATATTGGTAGGAGGAGCTTAGAGAATGACCACAGATGATTCGGAAGCAATGTGTTTGGGGGTGAGTGGAGATGGCTGATCTGGGAACAGTGTGTGAGGTCATAAGAGACTGAAAGAAATGATCGTGGTTGGCCAGGAAGCAGTATGCATGGTTGTGAGGGGCTAACAAAAATGACTATGGGTGGTCTGCAAACAGTAGATGTGCTGTAAGACTCCTTGAGGAATAGCATGGCTGATCCAGAAGTTTCTTCACACATACAGGCTGAAGCAAGAAAACACCTTTCTCTTTGTATTTTGGACCAAAAAGTACAGCATAATGTCTTTTAAGCCTCTCCTCTACTATAGTGACAGGGTCACACATCCACCTGAAAACAGACTTTCAGTGGACCTTCCCACCAAACACAGGTTACAGGCTCTGGGGTCTCTATCTCCCTCCCACTTCTGGTCCCTTCAACACAGAGCTCTGTTACACAAGAAAGGAAGGTTCAAATCTAGCTAAGAGACTTCCTGCAAGGTGCCCCCAATAAACACAAGGCAACCTGCCAGGGAAGCCTTCAGTTTACCAGGAGAAGAACCTCTGGGTTACTTTTCTTATTTCCCCCAAGGAGACATCTCATCAACTATGTAAAATTCCCCAACTCTTTTATAAATATTTTTTAATTAAGAAATGTCAGTATAAGGTAATTGAAACTTATTAAAAAGCATAGGCAATCAAGTTACAGTCCAAATTCACCACCTGGGTCTGGCTGATGTTGACCTATTACCAAACTGCTCTCCTTTATTATTATTTTTTTAAAGAATAAAAATGACAGCGGTCAGCATTCCTAGCCTGCTAAGTCTGCAGAGCTAGTCACCTTGTATAACCCTGAAGATGGTGTGTAGCACTATAACACAAGAGTTTGACAGCAGAGCTCTTGGACATTAACCAACCAGCCAACCAAACAACCAAATTTCTGTAATGGCTGGTCCTGCCCTTGGTTCCACCATCTATCTGGTACAGTTTTGTGAACTAAATGAGATAATACATATTAACAGGACTCAATACATACAGTTCCTCAATACATCTTAGTTGGCTATCTACATGGAGTATCACAAGCAACACCTTTTTTAAAAAATGTTATTTATTTATTTTTATATCAATCAGAGGTTAGGTACTTTGCGTCCCAGGCTTAGCCCCCTCCCTCATTCCCTCCCACTCTCCCCATCCCTCCCTCATCTCCTCCCCGCCCACTCCAAGTCCACCTACAGGGGAGGATCTCCTCCCCTTCCATCTGACCCCAGTGCATCTTGTCTCCTCAGGGCTGACTACAATGTCCTCCCCTGGGATCTAGCCAGGCTGTTACTCCCTGGCTTGTATGGGGGAGGGTCAAAGAGCCAGTCATCGAGTTCATGACTGAAACAGTCCCTGTTCCCCTTACTAGGGTCTTCAGTTGGACACCGAGCTACCATGGGCCACTTCTGAGCGGGGGTTCTAGGACATATCCATACATGGTCCTTGGTTGGAGAAACTGTCTCGTATAAGACCCCTGTGCCCTGCTCAGTTTGGTCTTTGTGGAGCTCTTGTTCTCCACAAGTCTTACTAACTTCCCCTATTTTTATTATTATTTCCCGCCCTCTGCCGAAGCACAAACAACACCTTTAATTTACTTCCAAAAAAGTCTCCCCTATAAGTGGACTAGGGGAAGGGCATAGGAGGAGAAGAGGGAGAGGTTGGAAGGAAACAGGGGAGGGGGCCACAGCTGGATAAAAAGTGAATGAAGTGTAATACATAATAAATAAAAAAATCTTTAAAAAGAAAATAGAGACCACAAAAAAGTTTACAGTATATTTATTTTGCGATTTGAATATGTTAATATATAAAATCAGCTCATTGTTAATGAGTTATAGTATCTCATTGTATGAATACACTTCAATTTAATTATGCATTACCTTATTGATAGGCCCTTGAGTTTAGTCTAGTTTTTCTCAATTGCTGCAATAAATCAGCGCACATCTCCATGGGCATATGCAAAGATTAGCTGCCTAGAAAGAAAGCTGCTAGTTGTGCACAACTTGAGGCTCCGTAGATATTTTTACTTCCTATAAATATTCTTGAGCTCTATCCTGGGATGCAATTAAGTTACTTGAAAACATTTTGATTCTTTGGAGACTTCGCTCTCAAGCTTTGTTAGGTAGGACTAGAGCAGCCTTAATCTAGGGCTAATTTTTCCACGTGATTGATTACTTCTGATTACTCTGACATCCTGTGAATATTGAGAGTTGCTGCCTGGCAACACAAACTGTTCCAAACTTGTATAGCTTCTGCTATATTTTGCAGTTGTTTTCCTATACCTTCGGTAGTAGCTTCAATGAAGGCATTGATGGATAGACTTGAGGAGAGCCGTGTCCAGACTACTTGGTCTCTTGCCCTTGCAGCCATTTTCTTCTAAGGGTTTTTTAAAATTGAACTCCTCACATTATAGCATGAAGAGCTTCCATTGCTCATAGCTGAAAACTTTAATACAGAAATATTGTTACATCAGCTTTTCTTTGGTATGAATTTGCCAGCCAGAACCTTTCTCTTGCTCCTATATTTTATGCACATATCTTGTGTATGTCATGTAGCTATATTTAAAACTATTTATAATACAATCTAAGCATCTACATATTTTAAGAGAAGAACATAAGCTTCTCCTGATAAAGTTACCAATGTATCTGGAATTATTTATACTTTCTTCTTTTGAATGTTCTCTTCATCAGGCTTTATTTTTATGTTTTTCATTCTTTTTCTCTTCTATTACGCTCTATACTAGATAGTTTTATGTCAGCGTGTCATAGGCTAGAGTCATTTTAGAAAAATGGAAACTCAGTTGAGAAAATGCCCTCACCAGATTGCTTGTGGGAAAGACTGAAGTGCATTTTCTTGGTTGATAACTGATGTGAGAGGGCCCAGCTCACTGTGAGTAATATCCCCTTGGCTCAAGTGGTCCTGGGTGTTAAATGAAAACAAACTGAGCAAGCCGGGGAATAGTGTCCCTCCACAGCCTCTGCGTCAGTTCCTGTCCTGCTTTCCCTCTCTGCTGGACTGTGACCTGAAATTATAAGCTGAAATAAACCTATTCCTCCCAGAGTTGCTTTTGGTCATGGTGTTTTACCTATGCAATAGAGACCCCAACTAAGACAAGCCCTTCTGAAATTTCACATGCCTTTTTTTTTCTTTTTCTAGCTTTAACCAGGCTCACTGGGTTTTGTTTGCTCACTCAGGTGCTCTGGGGTAACTGTGAAGTCTTAAGCCTTTGTGATGGGATGTGTCACCAACACAAACTAAAGTTGATCCCTCTGCAGTCCTCTCAGATACAGCAAAAACTCTACAGCATTTGCATGTTCCTCACTCTCTCCCCACCTTCCTGGTTACTGTCCTTAGAAATTAACCAACAGAAGCAGAGCTTGTGTTTCCTCCATTTGTATTTTTCATGTAGAAATGGAAAGAAATAGTTAAATACATTTCAATGTGTACCATTGAAATATAGTTTACTTAACCCGGTTTATAAAAAAATATTACCAACTCAAGATGTAAGCGACAAAACTATTGATGAAATATTAAACACCTTATATGCTAAGTTCTTAGACTTTCATACTTATGTTATAGTACATCTCAATCCAGATAATACATTTTTGTCAGATATACTTAATCTGTATGTTGATTTTAGAAAATTTAGTATTGAAAAAACAAGATTTTAATTGTGTAAATTACATATAACAAGATTCACCATGTAACTATTTTAGCTGCATGAGTCAACAATATGAAATACATTCGTATTGTTCTACAAATAATCTCTAGTAGTTTTTTTTTTATCCTTGAAAGAACTGAACCTACATTCCCATCAAACAACTTTGACTTCATTGTCCTTTTGGTTTTTGCAATCTATTCCATTTTGTATTTCTATGAGGTTGACTATTCTAAACACCACGGATAAGTGGTAAATGCATTTGCCATTTTGTGGCTGGCTTATTCCATTAGCACAATGTCTTCAAGGTTTATCCATGGAGTAACACGTACCCTCTCCCCTTTTTTAGGATAAAAAGCATTCCATTATATGGTATTTGCCATGATTTGCCCATTGAGTCATTGATGAGCATTATGTTGTTTTTATCTTTAGCTACTGTAAATAGTGCTGCTATGAACATGGATATAAAGTATTTCTTCAAGATCTCACTTTCAATTTACTGGGATTTATATCCAGTAGAATTGCTGAACCATGTAGTACTTTATTTATTTATTTTTGGTGAAGCTATCATATTGTATCCACAGTAGCTGCATCAATGCACATGTGTTCCAATTTTTTTTTTTTACCTCTACCAACATATGTTATTTTGTGTGAAAAACAGAAAATTTGTTACTATCAGAAACATAGTGGCTATCCTAAGAGACACAAAGGGGTCTCCCATAGTAGTTTTGATTTGCATTTCTATAATTACTAGTAATGTTGAATGTGTTTTCAATACTTTGGACCATTTATTTATAATTGCTAGAGAACTGTTAATTCAAATATTTTACTCACTTTTACCTTGTATTGCTTGTTAACTGTTATTGAGTTATTACATTTTATATATTTTGCATTTGTTACTCCTTATTGGATACTGTTTTCTAAAGAAATCATCTTTTTCCCACTGTGTACTTTTTTAACATTATTGAAATCACCTGCCCTTCTAAGCTGTGACTCCATATCTTCATCTTGTTGCCTTGGTGCACATATCAGTCTCTATGCCAGTGTGGCACTGTCTCAAGAGCTGTACCTTCTATGCTATATTCTGAAATCTGGAAGTGTCACATTACCAACTTTATTCTTTTCAAGATTACATTGGTTATACTGTCCAAGATTCCATTTGAATTTCAGGATTTTCTCCTTTACACACACACACACACACACACACACACACACACACTAGGATTTTGAGAGGGGATGTCACTGAATCTGTACACAACTTCAGGTAGTATGGAAATTGTGTTGATATTAAGTCTTCACAACAATCCCAGACACCTTTATGTTTCCTTGAAGTTTTCTTGAGTTCTTTGAGCAATGCCCTATAATTTTCTGTGCATAATCTTTCATCAATTGTTTTAGGCTTATTGCTAAGTATTCTGTTCATTCTGATGTTATGTCAAACAGAACTGCTTTATTCCTAGTTTTGGACATTTTTGCAATTTTTTTAAATTAAATTTTTATTTTTTATATCAATTACAGTTTATTCACTTTGTATCCCAGGTGTAGCCCCTTTCTTCATTCTCTCCCTCCCAATCCCACCTACCCTCCCTCATCTCCTCCCTTACCCTCTCTAAGTCCACTGATAGGTGAGATGCCCTTCTATCTAACCCTAGTTTATCGTGTCTCATCAGGACTGGTTGCATTGTCTTTCTCTGTGGCCTAGCAAGACTGCTCCTCCCTCGGGGGCAGGAGGATCAAAGAGCCAACCACTGAATTCATGTCAGAGACAGACCCTGTTCCCCTGCCGTGCGTTATGTCTGAGCAGGGGTTCTAGGTTATATCCAAACATGGTCGTTGGTTGGAGAGTCAGTCTCAGAAAAGACCCCTGTGCCCAGATATACTTGGTCCCTGTGGAGCTCCTGTCCTCTCCAGATCTTACTAACTCCACCTTCTTTCATATGATTCCCTGCACTCTGACCAAGGTTTGGTTATGAGTCTCAGCATCTGCTTTGATACACTGCTGGGTAGAGTCTTTCAGAGGCCCTCTGTGGTAAGCTCCTGTCCTTTTTCTTGTTTCCTCCTACTTCCAATGTCCATCCCATTTGTCTTTTTAAGTGAGGATTTTTCTAAGTGAGAATTTTTGCAATTTTTAATTAGTTCTTTAAGATTTTTTTACAATGTATTTTATTCATATTCCCTTAATCCCCAACTCCTCCCAGATAAACTATCCCTTCCCTATCATCCATCTAACTTTGTGTCCTCTTCTCTTTCTCCAACCCATCAAGTCTGATTTGTACTGTCTATATATTTTTGGATGTGTGAAACATGGTTGACCTACTAGGGGTCAAACGCTAAGGCCTAGGACCCATCTAGCTACAAGGTCTTAGCCCTAGCAACAGTACCAAGTATGGGTTTGATTTTGTGGACCAGGCCTTCAATACACTCAAATGTTTTGGTTATTCCCATGATATGCTTGCACCAGCAGGCATGTCTTTCTAAATCATTCCTTCCAGTAACTGTCAGAATGAAGAGCTAGGGAAGACTGTTCACTGCTTTTGTCCCTCGGTAGAATGTATTATACCTTCAGGTACTATGAAAGCTAGCCAGAAGGGATGAAACTTCTAGGTCAGTACTATTTTGATTTCTCCATGTTCTGTTACTCAAGTGTGTGGTGTCTTCAGCAACAGTTCTTTACTGCCAGCTTCTACAGGGTGACCAAATGCACTGCCAGGCTCTTGCAATGTTCGAGGGAGTGGGGTCTATAAGACCCCAGAGGCCAACAACTTCAAAAGATGCAACCCACTCCAGGCTCTGGATTTTATTTTTAATTTGCTAGCCTATGGCGTAGAATAGGGAGTTTATTACCCCATTATAGGATAACTCTATTTAACTCTTTTTGTGTATGTATTGGTACATATTTTAGGAAGCTCTACAGGAATTCAACAACCACCAATTCATAAAACTATAGCTAGTCTTTAAGTTATAGTTATATCTTAAGCACTATTAAAATAATTTATTACCTGGTAGAAAATTTGTGGCTGTTTTGGCATTTTCTACACATAAAATGATTCCATCTTTAGATATAAATAAATTTATTTCTTCTTAGCTTGGGATGCCTATTTTCTTGGTTAGGCTTTTTTTTTTCAACTAGACATAAGTGGAGTCATTAGAGAAGAGGGAACCTTAGTTAAGAAAATGTCCCCCGTCAGACTGGCCTGTGGGCAGACCTGTGAGGGTATTTTTAAGATGGCCCAACTCATTGTGGATAGTACCACTCTTGTCAAGTGGTTCTGTGGTATAGAAAATGGCAGCTGAGCAAGCCCTGAGGCGCAATACAGTAAGCAGCACTTCCCCACAGTGTCTGCATCACCAGGTTCCTGCCCTGACTTGCCCCAGTGATAGACTACAAGCTGTAAGATGAAATAAACATTTTCCTCCCAAAGTTCGCGTTCTTCATGGTGTTCTGTCACAACATTAGAAACCCTAACTAAGACACCTATCATTTCTTTTGATTGTCTGATGGTCTTGACTAAAATCTCCAGTACACTGTTGAATAGAAGTATGTGGAATGGCAATTCTTGGCTTGCTCCTGATCTTAAAGGAAAAGCTTTCAGTGCTTTCCCATTAAAATATAATTTGAGATGGAGGCTTTTTACATGTGCTATTTTCCTGAGTTGAGATAGTTTCTTTCTGCGGTAATTTGAGTGTTTCTATTATGAAAAGTTGTTTATTTTCGTTAAAAAATTTTCTGCATCAATATGACTATGTGGTGTTTTTTCTTCATTCTATTGAGGTGGTATATTGCACTGATTGATTTTCAGACAGTGAACCATGCTAAGATTCCAGAGCCAATTCCCACTTGCTCATGGTATATGATCTTTTTAATTGTGCTTTTGAATTCTCTTCGCTCATATTTTGTTGAGGGTTTTTTCATCACTATTTTTCAGGGACATTTGTCTGGGACTTTCTTTTAGATTATGTGTGTGTGCGTTTCTTAAACTGCTGGATTCATAAAATGAGTTTGAAAATGTTTTCTACTCTTCAATATTTTGCAGAGTTTGTGGCTATTGATTTCAGTTCATTTTACACTGTTCAGTAGATTTCTCCAGCGGTCCTGCACTATGTTGAGGAATTTTTGACTGCTGATTTAAGCTCTCTAGTAGAGTGCTACTCAGACTTTATTTCTTTATAATTTAGCTTTAATAGGTGTGGTTTTGTTGGGAATTTATGCATTTTAAGTTATTCAATGTTGTTGACATCTAATTGCTGATAATTTTCTCTTTTATATCTGAAAAATTTGATGACTATGATCACTTCTTTTCTGATTTTGGCTATTTTTTCTTTTCTTTTTCTTTTTTCTTTATTTTTCCTTAAGGTTTGACAATTTTGTTCTTTTCTTAAATTAACTGTTGGCTTTGCTTCTTCCCACTCCCCTTTTTTTGGGGGGGGTATAGTAGCCCAGCCCCAGATTCTATAGTTTCTTTCTCAAGGTTTCAGCTGCCCATATCCAGCCATGGTATGATAGTATGAAATAGAAATTCGAGAAATAAACAATTCAAACATTTAAAATTACACACTGATTCTTGATAGAATCTCATGCTGACCTTCCCTCTGCTGCTCAGAATATGTAGCATCTCTTCATAACTCATATATTTTCTGATCATATGTTAATTCACTTTATAACAAACATTCACAGTTATCAGATGTGGTGTCCTTATGCAGTAGCCCAGTGTAGCATCACAATTATACTGTTCATTATGGTTCATCATGTACGTATTCCATCATCTCACTTCATCAAGAGAAAGGTGCATAAAGTACAATAAAATATATTGAGGAAGACAGACTGCATTTTCCTAACTTTTATTCTTATATTGTAAGTTGCAACTGTATTTTACATTTAGTGATTACTGCCAATCTCTTAGAGTGCTTAAATTATAGTCAAGATATAGTTACATGTGTATAGGAAAAAGTAAAGTACAGCATATTTAGAATTTAGTTCTATGTATGATTTTAAGCCTCTGCTCTGTGCCTTGTCCTTCATGGGGAAATTGTGAACACAGCATTTCCTTCCTTTTTCTAGCTTAGAGTTTAGTTTATTCTCCCTTTTCTAGTTTTTTTTAAGTTATAAAGTTAGGTTACTGGTTTAAAATCTTTTTTTTTTCTTGTTTAAGGTTTTGTAACTCTAAGTTTTCCCATTTATCACTTTTTTGTTGCATTCTGTAAGGATTGGTGTATTGTATTGTTTTTATTTGCCTTGAGGTATTTTCTTTTTTTTCCCTTCTAATTTCTTCTCTGTCTGGCCTGCATACTCCTTTGAGCTTCTATTTGATCAGCTTAAATAATCTCTTTAACTCCCAGAAAGGGAGGAAAGTCTCTCTGTTTTAAAGCTTAGCTATGTAGTGCAGAAAAATTGAATCTTATGAATTGAATGGGTGAGTTTGCTGTGGGAGAATAGAACTCATTACATAGCCAGCCTTTCCCGTAGATGCCCCCAGCAGCAGTAGAATTACAAATCAAGGAAACATGGAGAAACGGTATTTCTCAAGCTCAGAAAAAGTCTTATTCATGATTGAGAAATATTATTCAAGAGACTCCTTTCCTAGACCAACGCATCCTCTCAGGTCTGCTTTCAGCACAGAAACTTTCAGCACAGCTGCAGAAACAGCTGCAGACAGAACTTCAGTGCTCTGTGGCCCACCAAGGCATCCCTGTGCCTCCCCAGCTCACTCCTGAGACTTTGAAGGAGACTTGTCCACATTCTTAAGTAATGGACCAGCTTCAGAACTAAAGAGAGAGCAGCTCCGTGCTTAAACAAGCCTTCATATGAGCCTTTGCTTCTGTCATTCCCAGGCCAAACTCCAAGGAGTTTGAAGAATGAGCTTGAAGAGCTTAAGTATGAAAGTCCTAAAATGTTGATTCATTGAAACTTTCTGTGTTGCTTGAGGAGTACAGGATGGATGGTCTGGCCTGTCGGCAACAGCAGAAATCAATTCCACCTTCTTTATAAGCGCAATCCACGCATATACTGCAACTGCCTCCTCCATCTACTTCTTACACAGCACTTTTCCCTGAAAATGTTACCCATTGCTCTCTTTGTGGTACCAATCTCATGTTAAGATGAATGAATACACATTATTTCTTGGTATTTTAACTAAGATAAAGTGAAGCTGAAGGAACTTGGGGGAATCAATGTACTTTTTAAGGAAAGATAATTTAATACATCTGGTATCATAGGTTTGGGTACTCACCCATTATTATCTGATGGTGTTCTTTGGTTTTAGGTATCCAAAGCTGATTCCAGCATGGAAAGAAAAAAATGCAGAAAGAAAAAAAGAAAGGAAGGAAGGGAAGAAAATTTTATAAAGATATTAGAAAGATTGCTGTAGATTCTCAGATATGAGAGACTAAATAACACTGCTTGGGTCACATGCCTGTCCCTTGATGATGGTCAGGGAGGAGAGTAAGGACATGGGGCATAGTTACTGGCAGAATCAATAGTCCCACAGAGAAGGAGGGAGAGGGACATGAGCAGTAAGAGTTACATAAAAAAATCTGATGAGAACTGAATATAAATGCTAGCGCTGGAACTTTAATATACTCGCTGAGACCAGATAATAATAGTTTCCAGAGCACAGAAAATAGTCAGCACTCAAAAGTCTTGATTTAATTATCTTTCTTAAAACTCACTTTGTAAATTACATCTGATACCTTTCTAGCCACTTCACTTTTTTGAAGTCAATGCACTCCCCATCCTCAGTTATTGGTTAAGAACCTGAGTTGCAGTGGAATGATTGGTGCTGTGACCAGCTGGCATAAACCAGGGTCCTGTTTCCAAAGAGTGACCATTAGAACTGAACCTTAGGATGCACCATGTACATCCTACTCTTTGTGAAAATGGGGAAAGTGAGATCCAGAAATAAATGTTTTATCCATGGCGAAGATGACTTAATTTATAACTCAATGGTGTACCTTAAGTCCAACAGCCAAGGATGCACCTGCTACATAAGACGACAAGACATGGACGTGCTTTCTATATTTCATATGCTCAATTAAGAGGCCATAAGCAGTCCTGTCAATAGTATCCAGGCAAATAAAATTAGCATATAAACTAAGGAAAGAGACAGTGAAGGAAAGATGGATAATGAGTGCTGACTGTGGCTCCTTGATGGAGGTATAAAGAGGGCTTTGGACCCTAGTGAGGGAAACAGGGACTGTTTCAGTCATGAACTTGATGGCTGACTCTTTGACCCTCCCCCATACACGCCAGGGAGTGACAGACTGGCTAGATCCCAGGGGAGGACATTGCAGCCATCCCTGAGGAGACAGGATGAGCTGGGGTTGGATGGAAGGGGAGGAGGTCCTTCCCCTTTGGTGGACTTGGAGGGGGCGGAGAGGAGGGAGATGAAGGAGGGAGAGGGAGGGTGGGAGGGAATGAAGGAGGGGGGCTAAGCCTGGGATGCAAAGTACCTAACCTGAGATTGATATAAAAATAAATTTATAAAAAAGGCAATAAAAAATAAATAAGGAGGGCTTCGGGAGCTGGTACACGTCAGCCTCCTCACTCCTAATCTGGATGGAGAATTGGCTTTACTAATAAAAGCTGTTTCTCTTGTTTGAGGATTTCGCACTTATATACGATGGATTTTGATTAAATCCAACTTCTATCCCCTCTTTTCCAATTCCTTCCTTTCCCTTTCCATATTTCCCCTCCAATTTCATGTGTGATTTTTGTCCCCCTCCCCCTTTCTCTCACTTACACACCGAGTCGTCTGAGTGCTGCCTACATATGTGCAGGTGGAGGACAATCTACTAAGCATGAGTAGCCACTCAGGAGCCACATTCCTGAAGAAAAAACAACTTTCCCTCCCCCAGCAGCCACCACTTGCCACTAGCTCCTCATTCAGAGGTGGAACTTCGTGAACCCCTCTTCTATCCATGCTGGGATTTGGTCTTGTGTAGGTCTTGCACTTGCAGCTGCAGCTGCTTTGATTTTATGTGTGCAGTGGTCCTGTCATGTCCAGCAACTATCATTTTGCTGCAGGCAGCTACTACCTCTGGCTCTTACAATGTGTCTCTCCACTCTTCAGGGATCACTGAGCCTTTTGGGAAAGGAAAGGGGTAAGGACATCCCATTTAGAGCTGCACCCAGGGTACATTTTCTCCAAACTCAGTCAGGATATGGAATCAAGTGCACATCATTGTGACCTGTGTCCTGTGCCTTCCTTTTTTTATCCCTAGTCCCCATATTTACATCTGACAGGCCTAGGCAGGCAAAGGAACCTGTCCCTGTTCCTTGTCTGAGCGAGAAATAAAGTTACTAAAAGGAAAATATAGTTGACCTGAATGTAGTTTAGTGATTACTAGATGTTCTGAAGCACTGAGTTGAGTCTCAATGAAGAGGCATAATTTGGTCAGGTCATTTTATATGCATAAGCTCAAATATCAGAATGAACCCCATTAATATGCAAAATTGATATATGCTAACAAAAAAACAAAACAGGCCTTCAATATCCAAGAAACATGTGCTTCAGATATAGCACCATACCTTGTCATTTGTATGAACTTGAATGTGTTTCTTTCATTCTCCATGTTCAGCTTCCTCATTTACAGAATGGAAGCAGACTTAGAAGAGGGCAGTAGGAAAAGACGCTTCACAGTGGGTGCAGCAAGCCCACAGAGCCTTCCCAGTGAGAATGACTATAACAAAAATAGAAGCAATATTTTCTGGCAGTATGAGCAGAGGGAGACAGACAACACAAGAACAGAACAATTGTCATGCAGCGGAGTAAGTGGAAAAAGACAGAAATGGCTGTAAGACTCTGGATGGGCCCCTACCTCAGTGCTCTGCCTGTGCCCACTCAGTGGTTCTTGGGTTTTTGGGGAGAACCTTACAATGTCTTTTCTAGATTCTACAGCACAGCATTTTCCTCCTCCTGGCAGAAGGACCCTTTCCTTCATTTCTGCCAAGAGTTGTCCAACACCTTCTACTTCACAAGCTTTTATGCAGACTCCATATCCTCACCCTACTCTCCTCCACCAGCCAGGGAGATGACCTCTTGTTTCCCTGTGCAATGGCTGGATGTCCTCCCCAATTGCAGCAGAGAATAAATTGGCATTCATGGATCCCAATGCAGTTCCTACATTCCAGACAACTTCTGCTGACTGGAATTCTAATGAAACTTCTATTCTGAGTAATTTCCTGACAGTGTGGGCTACAGCGAGTTTGACACTACTGTTCCCAGCATGCACCATTTTCAGAGGCTTCTGAATTCTTCAGGAACTGGACATTGCATGTTACTTTTTGGCCAACTAACCTTAGAGTCTTGAATTAGCTTTCAATAGGATGGAGGCAGTGGAAAGGAATAGCAGTCAGGCTCCTGTGTATATCAGGCAGTTTCTAAGTAATTGAAAAGCCATTCGCTTGGTCCCTAGGTCAAGGGACAAAGGTATCAGACATGAACCACCTTTCCCCCAGTGCTCAGATTCTCCTTAAATAGTGTCCCACAGCCCAAGAGTTACAGGAGGCCACCGGGGTGGGCTTGCCCCCACCTCAGCTCTACTCTCTGTGCAGTTGGTAGAGCTCCTATCAAGATTCTGACAAGGGAATTCAGCTTAGGTAGAGTAGCTCTCGTTAGATACCAGGTGTAGAGCTCCATGGAAGCCTCAGAAGAGGTAAAGAGGACATTTGCTGGACACATGTTCTTATAAACCTGTAATGTGGTACTGATAAATCTAGGGGTGCCTTTCTCACATCCCTTCTTGACTTCTCTATGCTTCTCACCACACTGCCTCCTTTCTCCATGTCTGCCCCAGCCTTCATCTCTTCATATTATCTCTGGACACTATGGAAGAACATTTATCAGTTTCAGGGCCCATGGCCCTCACTCCTTTGAGATGCTATATATTTATTTTTAATAATGCCTTTATATTTATTCTTTGAGAATTTCATACAACATATTTTTATCATATTCTTTCCCTCTCCCCAGATCTTTCCCATCTCCTTACCTAACCAACTTCATGTTTTCTCTTAAAACAGAAGCAAAATTGAGACACACACCCCCGAAAAAAAACCACAAAAAATATATAGTATATGTTGTGCTGGCCACCTACTTCTGAGCATGGGTACCATACCTGCCCTGGAATGTAATTGATACACCCAGTATCACCTTATTAAGAAAATCTGAATATGCTTCTTCTAGCAGGTATCAATTGGGAATAGCTTCTTGTTCAGGGATGGGGCTTTGTGCCTACTTCCCCTCCTCCATGCTGAGATTTTGCTTGGCTTCAGCTTGTACAGGCATGCTGTCATAGTCTCTGTGAGTTCACATGTGCATCTGCCTTGATGTGCCTGGAAAATTCTATTTCCTTGGAGTCATCTGCCACCTTGGGATCTTACAGACTTTCCACCCACTCTTCCTCATAGAACCCTAAGCCTTGAGGGGAAGTTTGTGACACAGACATCCCATTTAGGTCTCTTACTCTCTGCACTTTGACCAGTGTCTCAGTGTTGCCATCTACTGAATGAAGCTTCTCCAATGAGGGCATAACAAAAGCTAATTAAGAGTTGTTTTATTGCTATGCTCCTTTAGAAGAATAAGAGAAATAGTTTTTCCCCTGGGGCCCTTGGCCTGTATAGCCCCAGGATCTTGGTCTCATTACAGTGTGGGTTCCACCTTGTGTAGCAGACCTTAAGTTCAATAAAATCCTGTAAGATTTATGTTACTGTTACACAAATGGGAATGTCTTGCCAAGATTGTACTGTTCATAGGTGGGTACTGATAGGTGTATACGGCACAGCCCCCTTCAGCGCTATAAATGCCGGCCATCAAGGAGAAAGCTTCTTGTGGAGCACAAGCTAGATTTCTCAGTGTCCTATAACCTACATATGCAGTATGTTCGGCAATAAGTTACCATCACGTTCTGGTGTGGGGTGGGGGTGGGGTGTAACCAAGGCACTGACTGTAGACTTAACATTTGGGAAGTCGGTGGATTCCCTCTGACTTAGCACTTCCTAACTTTCCTCCATTTTACTGGTTCATTGCAGGAGAATATTTTTGGTATTCCTCTCCTCCCTCTTACTTGTCCTAGTCCTCTCTCTTCTTCTTCTTTTTTTTCCCTCCAAGGAGCCCTCATTCTATTAGTCCTCATGGCTGTCTGTGTTCACGGTCTGGAGGAGGAACTGTCAAGGGGACAGAAAAATATATAAACAGTTTGTCAGTCTTCTCGCCTTTTGTTTCCACAACATAAGTTAGTTAATTAAGGAGACTGTGCTAGATTCCTCGGAGGGAAACCTTAAGAAACAGGAAGGAGTATTTGAAAAATCAGAAAAGGAGAAATTGAGCCTGTGTGGGTTCCCAAAAAAGGGAGAAAAGGTAACTATTCCCCACACAGAGAATGAACAATGACAATATCTCATTAAATGGAACCTCTGATAGCTTCCCGAAGGCAGCCTTGCCTTGGTACCCACCCTTCCTTTCCATGTATCACAAGGAGGACGAGAAATGGTCTTTCTTCCCCAAGTCAGACATGGAAGAAAAATAGACAAGGGCCACATGGATAGAAATAAAAGGTCTCTGCCTTGCCCCATCTCTACCCATCACCAAAGACATTGTCTATAACCTAGAACACCCACCCATCATCAGGAACTTTCTGTATCCCTTGAATCCTTGAGTCTACCTGTGACTGAGGTTAAGTTTCTTCTGCTCTGACACAACATGAGCTAAGGCAGAGCTAAGGCGAATCATTACACAAGTATATTTGTTGCACACCTGGAGTTATTGCTTCTCTTTGCCCCGTGTCAGCTTCTCCCTGGGGCACCTAAAAGAGGGGTCTGTGTGTGCTTCTCCTTTGGTTGTTCTCATAGATCCAGGCACATGTAAGTGCTCAGTAACTGTACAAAGTAAAACATTCTCAATTTAATAGCATTCCCAAGTGTCTTAGCATACTGATTTAACATTCTTGTCCTGTCCATCTGATTTCTTCACCAGACTGGGAACTCCTCAAGAATGAAACCTGAGTGTTTATCTTGGTATCCCTAGTGTTTAGCACCAGACTTGGAAGGAGAAGGTGGAGGGGCCCAGAAATGTTTGCTGATCCAAGAGATGAATGACGAAATAAGTAAATGATATACTAGGCTAAAAGAAGGAATGCTGGAGCCATTGGCAAACAAGCCGTTTGAAACTGCTTCTGGAACTTTTAACACTGAATGTAGGAAAGTCACACAATCTTTACCACTAAGATGAGCATAATACCTATTACAAAGGGATGTTTTAAAGATGAAGGGGAGATTTCATTTGTGAACAGACTTTGCAAGTCAAGGCATGCAAGACATGTTTTTTAAATGAAGAAAAACAAACAATCAAAATCATATTCCTTGATTACCTTGAATTCCATTTGAAATATTCACATTTCTCAGATCCAAGGCAAGAATAATAATCCTTGTCCCTGTGGAATAGGATCTGCTTGGAATTTCTTATGCTTACATACATCAAAGCCACAATATTGCTTTAAAGGAAACAAAGCAGAATAAAGTCCTCACATTATCCTCTAATACTAATATGGATGCTTATGTTATCTCTCAGAAAATTCTCTAATATTAGTCAGTTATCAATTGTTTATTTCAAAACTGAAGATGTTTCAAAACTGCAAACACATTGCTGTTAGATTACCTGACATTTTGATTAATCAGACATCACGAGGCTGCTCAAATATGTATTATAAATCATGTTTCAGATGCCTGGATGGGCAGTGTCAGACAGCTGCTTTCACAGCCAGGAATAGTATCCAGGTTGTTGGTGCCTTATTTCAGCAGCTATTACTCACAGGGACACAACAAGCGGAAGAAATCAGGCTGCAAAAAGGCAGAGACAGGGGTCTCCTTGAAGAGCATGCAGTGCTTCTTGGGAGAGGTAAAATGTGTTCTGTGACATTGAAGTGATGCCAGCCAGGATGAGGGGCTGTACAGATATCTTCCCAGCCTTCATGCTTTCTTTTCTCCAGGGGAGGATTAATTACTTTCCTTAGAGAGAAGAATCCACAGATGTTGCTGATATAAGACTTGATGGGACTGGCAGTCTGTACTGTGAATAGCATAGTAACCAGGCTGTTCTGTCTCCTCTTCTTCCTCTCCCTCCTCCTTCTTCTCCTCCCCATCCTCCACCCTGCCTCTGCCCCCTCTTCTCACCAAAGTGGCATGGATGAAGACTTTAGAAGTTAAGTCATGATTTCCATTTTATAGATTCAGCTTTGGTTCCTCTGCAATCTCTGTCATTCGAATGGGCATTGATGTGTCACTACTGATGCTAACTACCTCTAGGATTCCCTGCTCTTCGGACTTGTTGCAGAGAAAGAGCCTCAGTTGCCAGAGTTGTCTTTGACATCAAGGAACGTTGTTCTTTCTTAGCTGCAGCACCTTTCCATGCAGGAACGTTTTCTAGGGTGATAGATGTGATGTCTGCGTCCTGTGTGCACCTCATGGCAAATAAGAGAGAGAGAGGGAACAAGAAATCTGGACACTAGTAAATAAAAATGAAGCACACTGCAAAGAAGATAACAGAAAACAAATTGAACCTCTTTTCCCCCTAAACACTGTTTTCTATGTGTGCCATTCAATTACAGGATCTCCTTTGATTCACCTGCTTTTCCTCCACGCTCCATATTTGTTTAGCGCTCCCCCTAGAGGCTGGAGTATGTTTTGACCAGGAACTGCAGCTCCACTTGTGGGTTTTATCTACGCTCTTGCAGTGCCTTTAAGAGATTGATTGCTCTCAGGTCCACACTATCATTCCCCAATCTTTATTTTCTTTTCTCTGTCCAACTAAGTTCATGTTTCAATACCCTCTCCTAGAATCCTTGTACATCCTTTAGACCAAGTGTGGAAAGGGTTTGAACCCATTCTCTATTGCTTCTGGCAGTGTAAGTTCTTGCTCTGAATGGCCTGCTCACCAGAAACAAAATGTTTACCCACACATTCTGCCCTGATGCCCGTCTCGTTAAAGCAGCCCTCCTCGGATAGCCAGAGAGAAACTGATCAACACCTAATCACTATATGCTAAATTTTCTTCTTTCCCAATGATGTGTTATAGAAGGGACCATGCTTCCAGGGTCTGCTGGTGCCTGGGATTCACTCACCATCTCTTACCATATTCACCTTGTATACCCATTTGTCAATATGACCAAAGACTGTCACTTGGCAGCTACTCAACTGGTCCCTACCATGGGTCGGGATCTGTACAGCATTCAATCCCTGACATGAACACATTCCCTGATCTCCACGAGTTCACATTCTGATAGAGGAAATATACCCTCAGACATTTACTATGAGGAGAATTAAGTGCTACATCAACCAGAAGCATATCCTAGTGACTGGCTGTCAGACAGGCAAACTCAACAGGCAAGACAGAACATAAAATAATAAAGAGAGAGTGTTTTGAAAGAATATGGACTTATCAAAAAAGCTGCACTGAATTGTCATTATAGGAGAAAAACAGAATACATCTTAAATTTTCTTCCATAGATGTTATAGTTTGATGGTATCTTAATGTGAATTGCATGTGGGCCTTGGATGGCAACATAGCTCTTCTTGCTAAGATTCTGACAGTTCAATCTATCTTCTAGAAGATTCGAGGAAAGCTTCCTTGATGACCACTTTGGGGAACCATTTCAGAAGAAGTAGTTCTGCTTTGTACAGTATTTCACTTTGTCTTGCTGAATAGAAAAGAAAACACGCTGGATGAGATAGGTTTTCATGTTGCTGGGAATGGCCAAAGTGATGAGGGGTGCATTGTCTTATCAGATACTGGCTGTATTTCACACTACCTTGCAAGGGGTGGCTTGCCACTGCCAGTGGCTAGGTCTGTATCTTCAGAACCTGAGACTCTCAGTCTCTCCCCAAGCACCTCCGTTATTATATACAGCAGAAAATGAAGATGTACATTCTTCCTAAATTGGAACTATGAAAAATGAGGTTGAATTAACAAGCACGTAGATGAAGATTCTTATAATTACTGTCCTTTGATGTATCTTAAGATCTGTATTACATATTGAGACTTGACCACTTAAATCAAAAGATAAATTTTAAAAATCATCCCTTCATTTCTGACTGTCCTATGTAATACTCTATAGCACACATTTGTGTCTTACTTTGCTTTTCTGTCACATAACAGAATACCCGAGACCAGGTAATTTATAAATAGATATTTATTTGGTTCCTTACAGAGCCATTCTGTATAGAGAGACCCACCTGCAAGACCTCATTTTACTCTAATTATCTACCAAAGGTCTCATCTCCAGACTCCAACAACATATATTTTAATAAAATTTAACAACTACTTCGTATTACTATAATGGCTTGAAACTTTAATATATGAATTTATGATGGGGACATGTTCAAATCATAACAAGAACTTTAATCATGTTGTTTCTATTCATAGAACTTCCCTCCCTCTGCACTTCCTCTCTTTTGTGCTTCCTGTTCTGATTTCTCATTTTCTTCCTCCCCTTTACATGGCAAGCTTATTGAGTGGCGTGAATCACAAGGCAGACTCCTCAAGAATCAGCTCCGGCATTTAAATATCAAGAAGGTTTGCAGAGAATTGTCATAATTCTACAATTTCACTGGCCTAAATCGGCTATAATGAACTCCTCCAAGAGAACTAAAGTAAGACTATGCATGAGTTTGGGAGCTTTTATAAAAGGAAAAGTGTAATATTTGTTGGAAATGCCCATGAATAATGGGCACATGCCTGGTTGAGTAAATAGCAATAGACATTACTCTTGATCAACAGGCAGGAGGGTAAAGGTCTAAAGAAAACAGTTTCAATTTGGGTCAAATTGTGGTAAAAATTCACATCCTCTAGGCTTAGAAAAAAATATATTTTGCTCTCTGAATAGTAGAAAAGTTGAAACTTTAGAAAGTGAAAGTCAGGCATCTGTAAGGCTTTTGCTACACGTTCCTTATCTGTGTTTCAAATAAATGTGTTTCTCAAGTTATCACTTGCTTTATGAATAATAGTATATTGCCACTGCACATGAGCAAATGCATCCTCACATGTTTGTGTATATGCCTGCACACATACGAACACCTGTGTGATAGAATTAGGATTTCATAACTAGTGTTATATATAATAAAAAAATTAGAGTAATGGAAACCTTAGAAAACCAGGAATCTGAGAGACATAAATGTCACCCTACAGAGAGGTCATTGACAAAATGTACCAGTGCAGTCATTAGCAAGTGTCATTTTCTGAACTTTCACTGACTGTCAGCCTATAGGCTACAAAGATAACTGCTGTGTGCCTTCTGATCTCCTGGGGCTCAAAGTCTGGCTGGATGTAAAAATGAGTAATGTTCTGTGGTCATTACCATATAGAGCTGTGGCAAGGACACTCACAAGAAAGGAACAGCTAGATCTTTCAAGAGTTGGACTGCTATCAACAAAGACTTCTAGAGCTTGGGCTGAAATTGGAGAGACAGGAAGGAGTTATGTGGAACAGAGTCAAGCTGTGAATAATGAGCCAGTAAGGCTTGGGGCTACAGAAACTGTTCATTTGGTGAAGTTCTTGTTGTGTAAGCATGAAGACCTGTGTTTGAATCCTTGGAACCCACATACCAGATGCAGTTTTGTATAATTTGAATCCCAAAACTAGAGAGGTGGAATAAGGCTGACCTGTTGTGCGCACTTGTCAGCCAGTCTTGCCAATTTGGCAGGTTTCAAATGAGAGACCCTGCTTCAAAAAAGCCAAGTAGGTGGCACCTGAAGTTGACCCCTGGCCTGCAGGTACATACATACATACTGTCCTTGCAGAAAACGAGTTCAATTCCCTGTACCTATATCAGATGATTCACAGCCACCTGCAACTCCAGCTGCAGTGGAACCTGATGCTCCAAGCCTCCATGGGCATCTGTATTTTTATGCACACACCCTCCCTCCAGACATACACACAATAAAAATAAAAATAAACCTTAAGAAAATATTTAAAGATTTATGGATGAACTATGACTTAGTGAACATCACTGTGATTGTGGACAGAGGAATCAGCAGCCCCTGGAGTTGACAGTGCCACTCCGAGCCAAATCTAATCTAAATATGTCCTTTGTGCCATCTTGCACAGACCCATCAATAGAAGACTCGGGTGGACTGCCAAGTCTTTCCCCTCTCTTGGACCTAGATTTGGAATTCCGAAATGCAACTCCAGATCACTCTGGTTAGCCATTGAGGTCTTTTAGGGAAGTCATGAAATGTTGAAATGGAGAAAGAAAAACAAGATCCCATATCCAGAGAGGTCCAGGAAGACATCATTAGGGACTTTCTTTCATGAGAAGAATTTTGGAGAATTACATTCAAAGGATTTGAAGGGGGATGGGATGAAATAAAAAGGATCCAAGTGCAAACTCGTTGCTCTAAGTTATCGTCCTGAAATGGACATTATACAGGCTGCGAATAAGGGAAAGACAGTCCATAAATATGTTCCAGATATAGGAGGAGGGAATATGTTTGTGTGAAGGAGAGAAGGAAAGTTGAATAAACAGAGCACCTGAAAAAGTGAGATTTCTGTAAAGGAGCCATGGGAAGATTGGAGTTTAGAAGAAATTCTGAATAAGAGGAAGAGCACTGGGGCAGGAGGGAAAAAAAGAATGCATTTACTTCCTCCTGTGAGTATGATAAAGTACCCAAAACTGGATAGTTAAGAGAAACTTGGTATCTCACTGTTCTGGAGGCCTGAACTCAAAATGTCAGCAGACTTATGCTTTCAGTGGCTGTAGAGGAGGATGTGTTCTGTGCCTTTAGTTTCTGAAGTTACTTGTAGTTCTTGTAAATGAATAGCTGCCATTCTCTGTCTCGCTGACCACATGCCACTATCCCCTTTTGAGTTCAAACACCCCCTTTCAGATTTGATTAAAATCCCACCCTACTCTAATATGACTTCATTTTAATTTAACCAAGTATATCTGTAATAATCCTGTTTTCAAATAAACTCATATAAAGACATTTTAGGAGCTAAGACTTCAATATCTATTTCTTGGAGGGAAGAGACACTATTCAGCCCACTATAGATGGTAGTTCAAGGAAACTGGTGGGTCAGGGGTAGAAAATGATAGAGAGATGACATCATCCCAAAGGCAAAGGCTAATATTTTTTCACTTGCTTCTCAAGCCCTGTCCAGTGGACATACATTAGAACCATATTTTCATAGCAACCCACACATTTTTGTTCCCTTCCTCCCAAGACCCTTCCTTGACATTCAGGCACAGCTAGAAGACTCTGCCCTTGATGGGATCAGCAAGCCAGACAGAAGCTGAATGACAGAGAAAAGAGTAGAGGCCATTCTCTGCTTTTGACTTTCAAATTAGACTTTAGATTCTCAACAGAGGCAATATTGGTGAGGAAGGAACAGTTAACGTCTGTAGCATAAATAACAATGGAAAGGATAAATGACTTATTACTCAGAGGACCCATGTTCATGTCCAAGACCTCATTAAGATTAGGTAGTCTCTGGGGAAGAAAGGCATTGAGAAGTCTTGCCCCAGCTCCTAGGGCAAACTTGTCTCCAGGCTTGGTCTTTTCTCTTACCCAAAGCTCCTCCATTTTTCTAAGATTTACAGATTGAGCCTCTATGTGTGATTAACAAAGGCATTGCTCACATTTTACAGGTGAAACTGTGGAATCAGAGCATGAGAGAATTTTTAGGGGAGCTACATATGTAAAAGCCTATGCAGCCATATTTAAACTCTGTAATATTTTGAAAAACAAAGTGATACTCTTGAATATTACACTCTCCTGGAATTTTACATAACATATCTTTTTAAATTATTAATATATCTTTTTAAATGACATCTTGTGGTGACTAGAAAAAAATGTAAAGAAATATCTTGCCAGTAGATACCTACTATATGCCAGGCACTGTATGTTTCCATGTATTACCTCATTTTAGTGCTCCACATTGACATTCATCACAGACTCTAATCTTCCTAGAAGTGAGCTTAGGCTCCAGAAAAAGCATCAGATTGACTTATGGATCAGTGATTTCATGCAATTTGCACCTAATGAGATTCACATAACTAATTCCATCTTTTCTTTTCTGATGCTCAGAGAATTACAAAGGTTTCCCCTTTAAACTTACCAAAACACAGCCCAAGGTCCTAATCTGGCTCTCCAAGACCTTCATGACCTGTGCGGCACATTTCCTCAGTGTGAAAATCCCCCACCCATACAGTCTGAATTAGTATCTCTTTCCTGACATGCATACATTTATCTGGCTTTTCCATGTCATGATCATGGTCAGGTTTTGGATGGCATGTTCTGTTTAGCCCTGTGCTCCAATAGGTTCAGTATTTAATGTCTGTTTTTCAGAGCATCTTTGTCAGAGTCTGGCATATGGTTTTAGCTCATTGAATGCCAGCCAAACATGCGTTTTATTTTAAACAAAAATCCCTGGGGGCTAGGAGTTACTACTTGGTAACTAAGCTCCACCCCCCCCCCAAATTCATATTTTTAAAAGTGCATGGTGGTACATGCTCGTAATGTAACTGTAATCTAGGTCTCTGGATCACTGGAGCCAGCCTAGCTTACTTAACAAGTCTGTGCAATGAGAGACCTTGTCTCAAAAAATACAACAGGTAGAGAGCATCTAAGGAGCAACACTGGAATTGTCCTCTGTATGCCCCCATCACTGCACACAAGCGCATGCATGCACACATTCTCTCTCTCTCTCTCTCTCTCTCTCTCTCTCTCTCTCTCCACACACACATGCATTTGTGCACTTGCAAACAGAGACAGTAAAAAAAAAATGGCATTATTGATTCATGGTAAGAGAGCAAAGTACAATAGTCCAAGCCAAAGAAAGCTCACCTACGATAAGCAATGTTGGTTAGTGGAGGGACCATAGAACTACACAAGACATAAAGATAGTCTGCTACAGGCACAGTGTGGAAAACTCAAATGTTCAGTTCTTTGGTCTCACAATGTGGTTATTTCAGTTCTGAAATTATAAGGAATGAGATGGCTCTGGCATGGCTACAAAACATTCCCAAGGTCTACTCTGTTTCTTGAAGCTAGAATGTAGGAATCTAAGATTTCTTGACTCTCATGCTTAATGACACGTGATATTATTAGTGGAACCTCTTTATTCTATCTCAGGCAATGCTCCTGACCACTCCCTGAAGATACTTCTGGCTTGCTTAATTTGGTCATTAAGGAGATAAGGCCACTGGCCATGGTGGTGCATGCCTGTAATCTCAGCAAGCTAGATGGCAGAGGCAGGTGGATCTCTGTAATTTCAAGGCAGCCTGGTCTACAAAGTGAGTCCAGGACAAACAAGGCTTCACAGAGAATCCCTGTCTTGGAAAAAAGACAATAAGGCACACAGAGAGTTCACTGAATGCTGCACAGCCAGACTCTAACACAGGTTGGATGAAAAGGAACCTAGAGGAGAGAGCTGAAGTGAATAGCCTCTCTAGGCTTCATGAGAGCAGCAAGAGAGATAATATGACCAAAGGGACAACCAGGAAGAGCCCTGTGCCTGCTGCAGAGAGGCCAGGTATTTTGATTTACTCTGGTAATAACAGTGTTTTGGGAAAGGTGAAGTTGATGCTCAGGGGCTAAAGATCTCAACAGAAATCAACTACTACCCTCTCTTAAGAAATTGTAGCTCTTGAGTTGGAATGGCTTTTGACCTGGCTTTGCACAAAGTAGAGCAAGATGGACTATCTGTTCCTACTGAGGAAGAAGTGGAGAAATTGCAGATGTTCTCCTTTTCTAAGTTTGAATCTAATCTTAAATTGAATCACCAGGAAACTCTAGACTGAACTTGGTTGCCATGGCTCCTTGCAAAAGAAAAAATGCTTTGACTTGCCTACAACCTAATTGCCTGAGTTGGGTTTTCATTGTGTGCTCATTTTAATAGAGAGCTGTTGTGTAAAACTGCTGTGGAGATATTAGTTCTATTTGACGTCTCTGCAGTTGTTTGGATTCAGAATTGGCAAATGTCTCTAAAGATTATCTGATAATTCCTTCTTTAGCCAGGAAGTAGCAGCCTCCTAACCCTTTATGTTTCACCTTTGTCTTGTGTGAAAGATTGTTTTTTTCTGTATTTTGACCACCAATTTCTAGGGCTACTCTGTAGCAGCCCTTAAATACCTTCGAACAATTATTCTTCCAAGTTGGTTTTCAGTGTTCACAACTACACAAGCATATGCACACACATACACACATACACACACGGGGAGAGAGAGGGAGAAAGAGAAACAGAGAGAGAGAGAGAGAGAGAGAGAGAGAGAGAGAGAGAGAGAGAGAGAGAGAGAGAACATGTTGGGTAAGGAATTGGATGCTCCCTGTCCATGGTTTAAATTTGAGATAAGGGACTAAATGGCTGAGATTCCTTTATTCCAGACACAGGTCCTTTCCAGCAGTCTCTACTGCCACCTGATGTCTTCTTCACCATGTGTGTCTACGGCTTCCCATTATGTTATCTCAACAACATCCCTCTTACTTGAGTCTGCCTGTGACTAGCAACCAAATACACCTAACTAATGAAGCAAGGGCATCAGGAAATATAAAAAACCGTCTTGATTGTTGTATGTTGTTATTGTTCATTTTGCTTAGCTGCTTAATTATTGTGCTCACCTGAGTTCAACTATCGAAGAGGTGTAGAGTGAAGCATGCTGGAACCCATCTCTTCTGGGTTTACACTACACTAACACTTGCTGGCTACATGATTGAGGAGAACCGATATGCCTTGTCCCAGTTTTCCCACAGGTAAAATGGTTTGCAGAATTTGGTCAACATTGAATGAGAAGTCATATGAAACATTTTAAATAATAGGACATTTTTACTGTTGAAATTATCCACTATATTCACCCTTCCCTTTTCTCCCTCCTCATTGCTGACAACAGGCAATATGGAAAAGTTCATGGTTATATTGAAAGTGATGCTGAAATTGTGCTTTGAAAGCCAGTGGGGTTCCTCTGCAGCACTTAGATGCCACTTAATGTAAGGAAAGGAAAGGGGTTGCTCAATTCACAACTACAGGAATCTGAAATTGTGGCCCATGGGCCAAATTGGGCCTGCTGCCTGTTTTGTAAATATTTTATTGGAACGCAGCTATGCTCATTCATGTCTGTATTTTGAGGCTGCCTGCGCATTACAATGGCTGTAGTGAGTAGCTCTGACAGAGACTGAGGAGCTCATAAAGACTAAAATATTTGCTGTCTGGCTTTTTACAGAAGTTTGCCAACCCCTGTTGCCAAGTGTGTTCAGAGTGGGCTAAGCAGAGACTTAATAATGAGGTGGAAGCTGACCCTGGGCTCAGTCTGTTCATGTAAGAGATGCATTTCTAATATCTCTGAGCATGTGTACCTCTCTAAGTCTTCTGAGCAGCCCATGCAGAACTCAGAGTCCAGAGATGTATATGATTAACCCGGGAACTTCCTTCTGGATCCCCAGTGGTCTCCTCACACCACCTCTTTGTTATTTTCCTGAGCACCCATCCACTTCTCTGCTTTTATTCTCTATTACCTACCCTCTAGGCATGTGTTTCCTCTTCCATCTTCCTCTTGCTGGGTTTGAGCCTTTCCTTCTATGCACCTGAGGTATATCTTCCTTCCTTGCCCTATCCCTGTGCTCTTCAACTGTAGCAGGCTATTGGGGTCACATTCACATCCCTGAAAACCAGCTGCTCCCAACCCCAGTGCTCAGGACTTGCTTTTAGGGGGATTGACCTGAGGTTTGGGTGTTGGAGTATAGCATCCATAACACTTAACAATCGTCAGTTGTGATGATCCCTTTTACCTTTCGTAGGGAAAAACCTTAATATGTTTTATATAATAATAAATATGTACTTACTGTCTTCTAAAACTTTCTGTGGGACTTGAGACTGATCTTTCCATACTGGTTCCCTATCAAGAGCCACACTTCCTCTCCTTCACTACTCTGTCTTGCTCTCCCAATCTCCCACCATTGTTTTGGGTAGGAGACCTGCACTCCCATCCTTTCTCAAGGTCCCTTCCTGGGATACCAACCCTAGACACCTGCATCACAATGCATTCAATTTACCCCAAGTGAATGAGGCCTATTCTCAAGTTAGACTAGGTGTGGGAATTTCATAAAGGCAAGTATCTCAAGGATTAAAAGAAGCCACGTATAGTATGATGCCATTATATGTAATGTCCAGAACGTGCAAGTCCACAGAGCTGTACAAATTAGCAATTTCTAGGGCCCAAGGAAGAAAACCTAATGGAGTTTCTGTCTGTGGTGGTGAAAGGGATCTGAAAATAGTGTTAGTAATTGCATGTGCTGTGAGTATGATTAATGTTACTGAAGTATACACCTGGGAGAAAGAGTACTAACTTCTCTAGCAGAGGATTGGGATTGGGTTTCCAGTGCTCATGTAGTGCACAGATATAAGTGCCAACAAAACATTCATATACATCAAATAAAATAATAATAAATTTAAATATGTGAAACACAGTTGTATGCATGTATGCTCACACTAAAAAATTGATGAAAAACTCAGATGGCAGATTCTTAGTACATTTGAAATTAAAAAAAAAAAAAGCTCCACATTTACTGAGGTCCTTTAAGAGATTATGCAGTCACAATTAGGTCTGAGATTCTTCCTACCCTAGTTGTGTTTGTCCTGTCCTAAGTCTTGTATTTTTTGGTGATGATGGTCATGTCCTGCATTTGCAGGTGCTACAGATTCCTACAGGGAGTCTGAGGAGTCCAGCTGGTCTGTCCACACCATTCTCAGAACCACTCATGGATAGCCGAGTTCACAGAAGCCCTTTGTCCACAGACAGATGGGAGTTTCTTCTCAATTTACCCCCTGTGAACTCTTTCCACGCTCTTTGGCAGCCTTGTCACACGTCCAGATCCTGAGGGTCAATTTGGAGACTAATAACACACATATGGGCCATATGGACACTGCTTAAACTGAAAATATGTGCAGCTGTTGGGGTTGCCAAAGCCAGATGTTCAGCTGATAATCTTCTTTGGCTGAATATGATCTTGCCTGAGGTGGCTTTCATAGAAGGCTGGCTGCTGAGAACCAATGTCTGTCTTCCAGAACAGTTGTCACTCGTTAACTCTGAAATAGAGGGACCGTATTTTAAGAAGTGGAACAATGAGCTGTGTGTGCATGCATTCATGTTTGTGTTTGTGTAAAGGCCAGAGACCAATCTTCATAGCTGTTCCTTGGTAGCTGTTCACCTTGTTTTTTGAGATAGGGTTTCTCACTGTGACCTAGAATTCCCCAAAGGAACTAAGTTAGTTGACTAATAAGCCCCAGAAATGTGTCTGTCTCTGCTGATACTGGTTTATAAGTGTATGCCACATGTTTTGCTTTGTACTGCTTATTTGTGTATTTGTTCATGGGTTTGTTTTGTTTTATGTAGATACTGGGATTGAACTCAGATTCTTATGCTTGCAAGGCAAGAACTTTACAGACTGAGTCACCATCCCAACTGAGCCACTATGATTTAGTTAGAATGTAGGTTATATGTTTGTTTGTTTGTCATTATTTAAACATTGCTTACTCAAGCACCACCTTCCATACCTGGATTACTTTTGTTATTTCATGTTACCTGCCTGACCAGAACATGGATTTGTCTGTTTTCTCTGTTTTAAAGACTTGGTAGAATGAGGAAACAAAATGGCTTTGCTTCCCATACAGGTGTCAAAGAGAGGTTCATAAGCATACAACTTTTTATTTCAACTCAAGAAAGTTTTAAAACCCTCATTAATTTCTTTATGATGCAAAGAATAGAGCCATAACAGAAATCCCAAAAACAATTAGGAGTCTGACAAGAGTGATCAAAGAATCTTGAGAACTCATTTATGACTTCTCCCGGTCATCTGTACCTCAGTGTATCCTTTTCCCTAAAGATCATCTTTAAGGGCACACAGCAGTCTCATACTTCAGCAAACTCTTCATATTTCACTATTCACCTGTCCCACATTTCCTTGCTTCTTCTACACCCTGTAGCTCTCTATAGCTAAGTTCCATCTGGCCAGGCAGAAATAAAAGACGCCTGTACATCATTCTTCATCCTTTGTTTGGGTCAGAAAAAGACAAGCAGAGGTTGTGATTGAGGGCACATCTGTAAAACTGAATTCCTAATGTTACAGCTTGGAGGAAACTTTCCAACAAGAAAACGCTTACACGAGACTCTTGAATTAGTGGCAGACATTGGATTTAATGACTTAAATCCAAGGCCATCCATTATATCAATTTGCCTGTCTGGACTAACAGTGAAAAGATGAGGGGGCTAAAGAAAGTAAGGGAAGTACTTTCATAACATATGCACAAAACATTTCAGGTGGGGTCACAAGTAGCCTCTGGTATTATGGTATCTAATTCTCATTCTCTACTGAAGCTAGTCAGATATTCCACACAGTTATGGCAAGCACTGTGGACAGCCAGTGTACTACTGGATCTGCAGGAACATCTGACTAAGCCAGAAAGGCAACCTTCCTACAATCTTCACTGGCTGCAGAGTTCTTACTCTGTTCTTATTGTGAACCCCGAGGTCTCAGAATTACCTGATAAACAGGTCCCTCACACACAGACAAGTGCCTCTAAAATTAGAAACCCCTTGAGTTCTTTATATATACTGGATATTAGCCCTCTGTCAGAAGTGGGATTGGTAATGATCCTTTCCCAATCTGTTGGCTGTCGTTTCGTTCGGATGACAGTGTCCTTTGCTTTACAGAAGCTTTTCAGCTTCATGAGGTCCC
>CM053749.1:29387081-29402372 GCA_028658305.1 Pachyuromys duprasi
GGACTTGGAGGGGGCGGGGAGGAGGGAGATGAGGGAGGGAGTGGGAGGGTAGGAGAGAATGAGGGAGGAGGCTATGCCTGGGATTCAAAGTACCTAACCTGTGATTGATATAAAAATAAATAAATTTAAAAAATTGTAAAAAAAATAAAATAAAATTAGAAACCCACCAATTCATTCTTCTTGTGGTAAGGAGATTGAATTGCAAAATCTTGTCCTTATGGAAGAGCAAGGTGTTAGAGCATGCCCCTGATTTTGAACTCCCCAGAGCCTGTGTCAACATGTCAGTCCCTTGAAAACTTTGAGCATTTTTTTGACGCATCCTTGGATGTAATTTCAGAAGAATCAGAATTCTTGCCAATTAGTGTTACATCCTAGGTAGAGTACCTTGATGTGTTATGAAATGAGCTTGAAGCTGACCACGATCCCTTGTCAGAGAGCAGAGGAAAGAGAGTTAATCAAGTCCTGGGACAAAGGAGTGAATGTGTGCTTCTGTGTTTTCCATGTTAATGTAAACTACTATTTCTTTTCCCTTGAGGTGAGAAAATAAGAACATAACCAGATCAAAGGCAAAGGAACTTTCCAATGAAGAAACCACACTAAGCAAAGAAGGTAGATTGAGGCTATCTTGGTTAGGTTTAGTGTGGTTTATTGATACTGTCAGCCATCTAGTGTTAAATGAATAACTGCCTCCAGAAGGCAATTTTGAAACACTCATTCAAGACTGGGAAAGGTGCCCACCATTAAAACAGTAGCCCTAACTTTAAATATGAATCATCTGAAAGGCTCATTAATATACAGATTTCTGGAATGCCCCCAATTATTTTTTAAATAAATATTTTAACTTTTCGATTAATTCATTATTTATGTGTTTGAGTGTTTTGCCTGCTTGTGTGTCTGTGTACCACATGCATACCTGATGCCCACAGAGGTCAGAAGAGGGCATTGTATTCTTGGAAATAGAGTTAAAGATGGTTGTGAGCCAACATGTGGATGCTGGGAATCAAACCTCGGTCCTCTGAGTGAGCAACCCTTGCTCTTACCCCTTGCTTTTTGAGAATGTTCCCAAGTAACCCTAATATTCAAGGGAAATGACTGACTTAGGTCTTTTTTAAATACAATGTTCCCCAGGTTCTTTAGGGAGATGGCAATATTTCTCAGTTTCTAACTTTGCCAGAATGTTAGAGAACATCGTCAGATTTTATTTGGGTCTTTTGAGCACAATGACTCTTACTCCAAGGTCAGGAAACCAAGAAGAGAGCTTTTACAATTGCTAAATATATCCCTCCCAATTATACAGTCAAACACCAGAAACAATGATCCTTTGGGCCCAATCAATGCAGCAGGGGCCAGGACTCTATCCATCACCTGGCTTCTATAAGCTCTTATTTTGACAAGTGACTATGAACCCTTCTGTCATAGAATTATAAGTACCTTTATTGAGAATGCTTACAATAGCATCTTGAAGGGGACCTCATCTCCTTTTCGGTCACAGGATTCTGTCTTGGATCTGGAAAGCAGATGACAGACCTTGACCTTTCATCACAATAACTGATATCAGCATTCTTCCACTGAGATCTTAGTTTGGTTTATGTGTTTTTGATTTAAAATGAAAATTCAAGCCAAGCCACTTCTTGACTACATGCCCATCTTACCCAAAAGGACACTACCAATACCATATGGTCAAGCTATTTCTTCATGACCTGACATCCACAACAGATATTTACACTCCCAACTTGGGTGGAAAAATCTCTATGAAGTGGAAGTTTCTGGTTTCTTTGAAGACTCAATTTGTTGTGTGATGTTTTGCTGCAAGCTGGACATGTGATGTTTTGCTGGAGGCTGACTTGTGAGAAGGCACATGACGTTTTGCTGTGAGCTCTCTCATGCAAGGAGCATGACTTTGGCCAGCTGAAAACATCAGTGGGTGGACTCTGAGGAAAGAAGATATGTAGAGGCCCATTCATAATGAGGCTTCAATTTTTGGATGGACATAACTGTACTGATTTTTGTGCTTCAACACTGGACTTTGCAGAGAGAAATATTCCAGAGAACTTCTCGGAGCAATCCAGCTGAGTCTTGTGGCTTTTGCTGACTTGTGCTGATTTGTGTTGTTGCTTGGTGGTGACCTTTGGAATTGTCTGCTGGTATCCTGATGACTGTGTTTGGTAACCCCTTGAAGACCCATCAACCCTAATCAGCAGGAAGTAGATAAAAGAGGTCTACAGCCCTTTTCCCTACTAATCTACTATCTAAGGTTGGGGGGTTGGAAGAAAGGTAAAGGTGTTTAGGAACTCTAAATAAAGCAAGTTTGGTGAAAATCTAAGCCTACACCACTACTCAATTCCTTCTATTTCAGAAGTAACCTTGTCATTCTTATTGGGATGATGGGACCAGCTTCATGAAAGCTCCAAGGGCAGCCATTGTGGAGGGCCTCAAAAACTGTACTATTAGAGTTATTGTCAAAGTGTATTTTTATTGGCTTAACAAAAGGTGTGTCCTCTGAGGCTCTCAGGTCACATCATCAAGTTGAAAACTCTCTATCTTCTAAAACAACTCTGCTTTAATAGGCTCACCTTTCTGTATCTTCTGATCCTTGCCCCAGTACTCTTCCCAGGCAATTTCCTACATCTCCTCCTAATTTACCACAGGTCATTGCTGTGTCAGGTTTCCAGGAGCCATCCCAGCAGCTATTTGGACCACTCCAGTAGTTTATTTCTAGGTCATTAAGTCCTGAGTCATGGGAGAGGGTTTTCATGTCAGTAAATTCTTTCCCCATTCAGGCAACACATATTCAACCCCACCATATTTTTTATTAGTGCAGGATAAAATAATTGAAAACTTTGTTTGTGTACTTGTTCATTCATGAGGAAGCATTATCATAGAGGAGACATTCAAATAGACAAGATGACTCATTCAGTGAAAGTCAGCCAGATTTCCTCTTTGAATACTACTGCAAGACTTATGCAATAGTGGCCCAAATTGATGGTGGGGTACTGTCATAGTAAAGAGAATGGTATTTGTGAGCCCAAAACTCTGGGCTCTGTCTCACCAAAATTATCCAGAGAGTGTCCATAACTACTTCCTTCCTTCCCAGACACAGAAACCTTGACATGTTCAGTATGAGTTCCCAAGGAGACTAGACACTTGGTGTGAATTGATTAATTTTTTCCATGTTAGGAGGACAGTTGTTCATCTTGTCTGAATTTGAGCTTACTTTCTTTGCCTAAATCAATTCAGCCAGCACCAGCACTCAAGAGATTACTAAGGAATGTTTGTATGGCTGTTTAATTTAGGATTAAAAACCCTTTTCAGCAAAGGTAAACTGTTAAGTTGAGAAAATTGAATCCCTAGGTTTTTTTTTTAAATTAAATTAACCCTTGATAAGAGTTGTCTTTTAAAGCATTAGTTCTTGACCACTGTTTTGATACCATTTCCATTTTGGTTGACCTTTGTCACCCTCAGACCTTTTACTCTCCATGACTAAATGTGCACATGCTCATAACTGGATAAATTTCTACATACAAAAAAGGAGATTCAGTCACAAATTGAGATTAACAAAGAAAATAAGCAGACCTGAGTGGTGTGCACCATATACACCTCCATGCATTCACTCAGTGCAGTGATGGACCTCACCTCTACCTGTGATGTGTATCTTTGCTTTAGTGTTTGGCTCCTCTGACTACTAAGATATAAAAGGCCTTTGGGAACTTTCTCAGATCTAATATGTGCAACCTAAATAAAGCACATAAAAGAAGTAATACTCCCAGGGTCAAGTTGAAAGCAATGTGTAATACATACTTTTTTTGACATTTTTGATCTAGTGATAGACAATTATTAAATGAATGTAATGAATTATAGAAACGATCCCTGAAAGTATAGTCTTACAAAGTTAATAAACTGCAACTAATATTAAAAAATAAAAATTCAGTTACAAAAATATGAAATGAATGTACCTGCTTCACCAGAGTTTGACCCCATTGGGGTCAAACTTTAGATTTTGCGGTGGTGACCAACCAATATGGCCATGCATCTTCCTGTTAGTTTCATCTCAACCACATTGTTTAGTTTTCTTTTGATCTTATTCTTGTTCTTTAGAACCAATTTCCAAATAAACCGCTAATATGCAAGCCTTATACTCAAGTTAAGATAAGGCTCAGGAAAAAAAAAACCAAAAACCAAAAACCAAAAAACAACAACAACACAGATTTCAGTGGCAAGGACTAAGAGAGAGTATCATATTTTAAAAAGCTAAATAAAAAATCAGAAACAGAGCAGCATATAGCAACAAGAGTCTTGGAACTAAGATATGAAGTGGGTTTTGTTATTTAAAGAAGAAAGTTGGAATGCATGCTGAGGAAGAATGAAGGTAGATAGTTGAGTCAGTAGTTGATGAAGTGTGGATCCTGTGTGTAGAAACAGGGAAAGGAAATGAGATCTGGGGTATAGATGAAGAAAATGATGGTCTAAGAGGAGGTAGACCCTGGTGAAAACAAAAGGAAGTAATGAGTGCGATGCAGATTAGTTTGTAAGTGAAGGGAACAGGAAATGGGCTGCTCTCTTGGAACACCCAGCTAGTACATGTGAAAGTCAGTAAGAAGAGGGCTGAGGATGGAATTCCCCATGATTATAATTGTGCAAGAGACAGCAGAAGGTGAGACATCAGTCACAGAACTGGGAAGAAGCAGGGGGAGGCATGGGGAGAACTGGTCCAGAGCTTCATGCAGCTAGAATATTATAAACACAGGTGCTCCACTGGAGCAAGAATAGGTAAAGAAAAGTGGAAGAAAGTTGGTAACCACTTCATGGACAGCCCAGTGGCAGAGGTTAATAGAGTCTCATAGGCAGCATTGTATGATCACCATTTTTTCCTCTTTATTTCAGAACACTTTCTTCTCTGCTACTGCCAACCTCTGTGACTGTTCTTCCATCTTCTCTTATCACATTAACAATCTCCATTCACTTTATGATATTTTCATATTTTTACCTTCCCTCCTGCCACATATGATTTTTCTCTGACTTTGACCTATTGGCCCATATTAAGTACAAAACACAGCTATGATCCAATCCCAAACTGTAAATCCCTGTATACAAAATCCTATCAGATAGCCCCAGACAAAGAGAAAAAAGATGGACAATAACAAGTATACACATTCAAAAGGCAGAAAATTCTAGATGGTGGTAAGGTCTCTGAGGAAAATAGAAATACGTTAGTGAGACAGGAACTGACAGAGAGGATTGAGGTAGCAGTTTAGGCAATGACATTGGCTGAGTAAATCACTTGGATGTTGAGGAGTCACTTAGGGAGATCATATGACAATGGTTCTAAGTCGAGGCCTACAATTAGAACCAACCAAGACCAGTGGGATCCAGGAAAAGAAAATCAAGTTGAAGAGCCAGAGCCCAGCAAACAGGTGGAAGAAGCTTATGAAGATAAAACAGACGGGTAGGCAGTGGGTGGGCCATTCCTATTTAGGCTTATAGGAACGCACCCTCTACTGTTTATATTAATGGACCACTGAAATATATGAGTGTAGGTCTCTTACCGGACAATGTATTCTGAAGAGATTGCTGTTGTAGCTTCATGGGAAACAAAGGGGCAGGGCCAAGGACCTGTGACCACACATTGAATGGTATGGGTCTACAATGTCAGGGCTTGTGGTAGAGATGAAGATAAGTGAAATGGAAGAGCAGCACAAACTGCTGCTACAGGATAGGGGGCTGAGATGGGGAAGATGTGATTAGCTTTAACTCGGCTAGTAAAATAGGACTATTCATTATTCATGGGAGAAATACTGGAAGAACTTGAGTTTAGATCAGTAGTAATAGGGATGGTAGAAATGGAAATAAAAGCAGAAAAAATATGTAAGCAGCCTTCTTATTGTTTCCACGGAGTCTTGAGATTATTCTTAAACTGTGTTGCAATTTAACATAGATGCATTGCCTTAGCAAAGAAAATTTTGTTTTAATTTTCAAGAGAAAGTCAATATAAGTGAAATAGTAAATGTATAAGAGATAAAAGATCAGTTTGTGTAATAAGTAAGCAAACATCAAGACCTTTTAAAATAATTTTATTATTCTCACAGCTCTTAAATTCTTCCATGAACCCTAACCATCTACTACACGACCCCACTGTCCAATAAAGTGTTTATGAGTTGCAGAGTACTGAGCATCTTTAACAGATGAGGTTGTCCTGAACTGAGATGGGCTGGGAGTGTAAAGCATCTATCAGATTTGAATATTCAAAGGACAACAGAATGGAAAATGTCTTGTTCATATTATTTATGGCTATTACACTTACGATGGTGATATTTTACTTATATTTGGTGAGAATAAGCTATTAAATTTAATTATATCTGTTTATCTTTAATTTTAAAATGACTACTAGTTACATGAAGTTACATGTGTGTCTTCTTTTTTTCTCTCTATAGGATAGCACTGCTGTAAAAGTTATTCTCGTTTCATAAAATGGTACATCAGTTTTTAGACAATTCCTATGCTAATCCTGCGATGTTTAGCAATAATTCTTTATTTGGTAAGTTTTATTTTGTCTAAGAAAGCTCCACAATGTACAAGAAATATATAGATACAAAAATTTTAAGTTTTTCAGTCATTAGTAGATGTGTAGAAAGTTAGAATTCTTGTAAATTCAATAAGCATGTCCTCTTGGATTTATATTAGGCTACCAAAAACCTACATGGTTTCGAATGGGTCAAATAAGTTGTTGTCTGCATACAATGTCTAGTGTTGAACTGCTGGCCTTGGTGTGGAGGTTCCAGAAGGGCAGGGATTGCTGTTTGTATGTCTTGGGTTTTGATATATACTCACCATAAGGGGTACCTGTTCCAGCTATCATACTCATAATACACAAAGAAAAGGGCCAATAAGATACCATGTTTGTCCCTCATTAAATTTTTTCCATAATTTCTACCTGGTAGGTTGTTTTTATACACAACTGCTTGTACTCTTTTTAAATACTATGAATGAGGTACTATGTGCAGACCAATCATACATAGTCTCAGTTGCTTCTCACTAACAAGGTATGGTCAGCATTATGCCCATTTTAATAGACAAGAATCCTGACTGAGGAGCACCCATGCTTGCTCCTTTGTAGCCCTTATCATGATCATGATGCAGTGCATAATTGTGTATTATCTGCTCATCTTCCATTGTCCATCATGAGGGTCGACTTCTTGTTAGATTGAGCTGAACCTTTTTAATTCTTCTCAGCATAACTGAAGCCAGGTTAGGGGCCACCAGGGACTTAATAATTAGAGTGAGCAGGGAAAATATGTTTAATCAAGAATTCCAGTTTTGTTTATTGATTGAGTCTGTTGGCACAATTTGTATGAGAATGCCCCTGGGGTCACAACCTGACTATGCTGGTGAAAGAACCCTCATTATTAGTGAAACCTGGGTTTGAGTGGAGAGAATGGAACATGTTTTGATGCTTCCAGCTCTGAATTTGTACAGTTTGAGGGTGAATTCATGCACTGTGTTGCTCCTATATTAGTCATGATGGACACTCCATAGCAAACACTTCCTTCAACTAACTGACCTTATCAGGTGGCTAATTCATCGACACCCCGAAGGAGCTCAGCTCAATAAAGATCATGCCCCCCCCCAAATTCAATAATATACCATGATACCTATTAGTCATCCCAATAATCAATCTATAGTTTATAAATAGCACTTGTAGACCCCTAAAAAGGGCAGAGGAAATGCATCACATTCTGCAGTAGCCTGGCCATTGATACTTGCCAACTCTTCATTTATTTGTTCTTTGAGCAGAAATTGTTCTATTTCTCAGCCTCCTAGAGATGTTGTGATAAAGAAGAAATCAGCAAGCATTTGTAAGGCAGTTGACACATGAGACAGCTTGCTGATGGTAAGAAAGAGAGATTCCATAAATAACTTTTTTTTAAAATCATGGCACCCATCTTGGATTCTCCCTAGCCACTTATTTGCCATTGTTTATTTTTAATCAGAAACAAGTTACATCAGTGCAGAGAACTTTTTGACGATCACATAGAAAACATGACTGAAAAGAATGGATGTAGACTCTGAAAATGTATTTATTTTTAATAAACAAGATATCCAAACTACTCACACCCGCCCAACCTATTTTCAGTTGTCATTGGCTCCCACCACTTGCCACCTGTATTTAATCAAGGGATTTGAGAGCAAACTGAAGGCGTTCTCTTTTGAGGTATACAGCTGTAGTGCCCCCTTGAGCCAAGGGATGAAATGCAAAGGAGTAAAGGAAAAGAAAATGGGCTAATGGAAAGGCAAAGTTCCCATCTTGGGTGGCTGAGTTTCCATATGTCTTTTTAAATAGTTGTAGCTTACCTGACTTACCTGATTTACAAAGAATGGCCTACAAGAAGAATGCCACTGAATTAGTGCCTGGTGCAGAGCAAGCATTTGATAAATCATTGTTTACAAGTAAACTTTGCTACAACTGAAGCAGCAGTTAAAACTCTATCTTTGCTTGGCACTGATATATTTCAAAATAATCATTATGTTTGAGATAGTTTCATAATTTAAAAACTGTGCCCCCAAACCCAACTCTTCAAAAAAGCTATAAATCTAGCTAACTTCTGGACAGAACTGTAAATGGTTTGAGAAGGCAAAGGAAAGGGTAATCTTTGGATAGTAAAAGGAGTCCCAACTCTATTCAGAACACATTGAACACGAGAAGAAAATGCCTGGGTTTCTTATGGGTGGGTATTACACTGAAGGTGCCATACAGAAGGACTTAAAGAAGAGTCAGGCATAGTAAGGCAGCTGGAGACAGTAGCCAAGTTTTCTGGCAGAAGTTAAGTAAGCAAAGCAAATGTGATGTGAGGGATGGTGTCACGGACTCAGCAGCACTGAACAGCATGTGAAGATAAAAATCTAATACTAGAGAGAAAGAGTGGCATATTGTAAGAAGGGGAGGCTGCAAGTGCTGCATTCTGAAAACAGCAATGAGCAAATTCTTACACTTACTTTGAACCAAGATCACATCTTAAATTTTATTGTGCACCTGAGGAAGCACAGCACACATGTGGAGAGAACAAATTGCAAGTGCACCTTGGCTAATGGACTGACCCTACACAGACCCAAAGAAAACTTCAGTGCACTGGCAACCTCACAAACCAGAGCCAAGTAGCAGGACATTCCCACTGAGCACTTAGGACCATAAAAGAAAGTGTAAGACAAGGAAGTCTCCTAACCATAGGATGTTTTATAAAGCAAAGTTCAAATAATATCCTATAGTTGGTTCAGAGAATAGTAAAAGGGGGAGTCTTTATACTTTATCTCCTTATTTTCACATCAGTCTTATCATATAATTCATTAGGATTATAATTGAATTTTCTCCTAAAACAGTTAGCCATGTACATTTAAAAAATTATTGCATTCTCTATTCCTTATCATGCCTATTAAAAATTCTATCTTTATCATGTTGTAATTTCTTATAATTAGCCTGTGTCTGTGCTTGATCCTTATTGCTATTTATTTTTATTAATGTATTCATAAAGGTTTTATTAGTTTCTTCTCTTGCAGCTATGACCACATACCTCAGAAAAGGCGACTTAAACAGGAAAAGGGGGTTATTTTGGCTGCTACAATTTATCGTGGTGTTCAGGGTTCTTTTTTAGAGATGTAGATGTCATGGCTTGATATCTATGGCACAGCATCTTGGGGCAAAGAAATTATTTCATTTTATAATTCCCAGATTTCAGTCTATCACTGAGGGAAGTCAGGGCAGGGCCTCAAGGCAGGAACCTGGAGAACAGAACTTAAGCAGAGAACCATAGAGAAGTGATGCTTATTTACTTGCTCTTCACGGGTTGTTCAGTCTGTATTTTTACAGAACACAGGACCACTCACAGTAGGTTGGCCCTGCCACATCAATCACTAATCAAGTAAATGCCCCTACAGAGTTGCCTACAGGACAATCTGAGGGTGCTAATTCATAGATTATGTCCCCTCTTCCCTTGTCTTATAAGACACCATGAGCAAAGTAACTTATAAAAGAAAGCATTTAATTTGGAGCTCATGGTTTCAGAAGATGAGGGTTTATGACCACCATGGCAGAGAGCGCGGCAGTAGGCAGGCAGGCATGCTGCTGGAGCAGTAGCTGAAGGCTCATGTCTTGAGACACAACAGAAATCAGAGACAGCTAACTGGGAATGGCCTTTGAAACATCAAAGCTTGTCCCCAGTGACACAGCTTCTACAACAAAGCCACACCTAATCTTTCTCAAACAGGTCCATCAACTGGGGATCAAGTGTTCAAATATAGGATCCTATGGGGGCCATTCTTATCCAAATCACCACATCTCCACAAGAAAAGTTATTCATCGCAGTTGGTGCTCAGTCAGGGTAACCAAACTAAAGACAGGTTTGTGAGGAACATATGTTTAGATGAAGACTTGCAACTGATAATGATCCTGATGAAGGTAAAGTGTTCTTGGAGTGGAATCCTAAGGTGGCTGTCTTCTTCTACATGATATGGGGCAGAATGTCTTCTTGATGAATAGGGTCGATCATGTGAGACCTGAAATGCCTTCTCAAGTATAAAAAGAGGGAGATAATATATTGCAATCTCTGAACGTAGCATGGATGAGACAGGATTGTAAACAAATTGTGGTAGCAGCTAAATGGCCTTTGCTGAGGTTGATGAGAATGGGGTTCAGTTATCTGTCCCGAAATAAGCTAGCCATGTAAGGGAGAATTACAATGCTAAAAAGGCATATAGAAGCTATTCTCTGCAAGATTCATCAGAGAGGGTAGGGAAAAGACTGAACAAAAGTATTGGATTACTATTTCTTACAGTGAGCAAGATGTAAGAGAAATGGGTGTAAATTAGATTTTTGTGAAAGAGCTCTTCCAGAGACCTCAAAATTAAATTAATAGGTCAGTGGGAAAGAAAGAGAGAAGTAGATATGGTTGAAGACACACCTCAGGACCAACCTTTAAAAGAGAGGAACTAAAAATCTGTAATTGAGTATACAGATGGAGGCCTTAAAGGTGACCAAAGGAAATGTGATAATCAAAGAATACTATGCTTCTGACCTTCTTGAATTAGGAAAGGATTTTAAGTTAAAAAAAAATCAAGTACCTCTAGCAGCCTGGTTTGTGAAGCTATGGAGCAGGAGGACAGATAAGATCAGTCTGAGTGCTGTGGAAGTAGAAGGTACTTACTTCATCCCTCCTTGAAATAAAGAGTAAATAATCTGAGGCAATGCAATGGAAGTCATTCTCTAATAGACTGTTTTGTATATGCGACATGGTTATATAGTTTAGAACCTCATGAAAATTTGGAATTAGGAAACAAGCCTGCATAGCCATCACTGAGAAATTGGACACAATAGAGTCAGTATATGGTGTCCCGTTCACCATGTCAGATAGCGCTGTTTCCAGAGGGCTGAGTCTGTAAGCTAGGCCAGGGATTTGGGTGAAGATTCAGCTTCCATGTGTCACCTCTCATGCTTGAATAAAAGTTTTCAGGGATCCAGCTGCCTGAGTTATGCAAACTCTTATAACACCTCACACATGTATCTATAACTAATCCCAATAAACCCACCTGTTCACTAAGGTAGAACTGGGCAACATCACTTCTGTGGGATGTTATCAGTTTCTTATGTGGAGATAGACATTTGTTCCTGTCTTTCCAGGAGACCACCATGCAACTGAAAAATCAGGTGTGCCTTCTTTTGCTAGTACAAGGCTGCCCTTCTCCTTACCTTCAGACTCCTCTTTTGCTCTCTTACTGAAGCCTTGGCTGCTTCAAGAAAATAGCTAATTTAGGTCTTCCTGGTTCCAAGGAGAGTCAGGAGCCGTATGTACTATTCTCAGTATGCCGAAAGACTATGAAGTGAGGAATGAATGCAAAATTGTATGACTTTTAGGATATAGGATCTCTGGTCATTCTCTTTTCGTGTTCTGGGTAAGAAGATGCCCCAAATAAACTTACAAGGTTTGACTGGAGTCTTTTAGCATGATTCCATTGAACTTTCATGATGAGTTCCACCATTGAATGTAAAGTTGGATTGGCATCTCCCTTGTCAGCAAATGGCCCAGCCACATGTGTATTGGTGTCACCTGTATTATGAAGATAAAGACAACTGTTAGGAAGCTGAGTGTGTTGGTGCATGCCTAATCCTAGAACTTGGGAAGCAGAGGCTGGAGAATCAGGAGTGCAGAGTCCTACTCAGATACACAGAAAGATGTTAGTCTGGACTACACCCAACTTTGTCTCAAAAAGCAAAAATTTTAAGACCTTTGCGGCTCTACAACTCTAATACTGACTTTGAGATCCAAGACTCCTTGACAGATAATTGGATTAACTGGAGTATCTGACAAAATGAGGCAACCTTTACACAAAGATACCCATTTGAGCTTAGGAACCATGCCTGCCTTACATGGCTACAAATTTTTCTATATAAAAATGATCACTAACATTTTTATTTTAAGATAATTACAAATTTATATGTAATTATAAGACATAAGAAGGCTTCAATCACATACAGCGTTTAATTGGTTATCTTGACTGTGATGTTTTATATAACTCTAGCATAGTAACCATAAATCCTCCTTCTTTATTAACTTGAACATGAGCTCTCGGCCAATCTAAACTCCTGACTCGAAGTGACTTTGTGAATCTCTGACTTGATAGTCCATCTTAGAATAGATCGATGATTAACCAAGGAAATAAAATATTCCAGAATGCAGCCATCCATGTCCCAACAACATCTCATCTTTATATTAAAAACTGGTGCTTATCTCTCTGTAGAAACTCTCTCCCATTACAGTGCTAGAAGCAAAACTGCTGTCTCAAAACAACAACAACAATAACAACAACAAATACCCTCATTTTGCTGAAACCACTGTTGCCTACCAGGTTGCTGCACACATTCAACCTCAGCATCAGCCAGGCAGGAATGAAAATCGTCACTCTCAGGGAGCAAAATCCCAGGGTCCCAGTCCTGGAAAGCACTCTCTTCAGAGATGTTTCTGTATTTTTCCACACTGTCAGGCTGTTGGCAGTGTGGTCGCTATTTGGTCTGTCACTTTGAAAATTATAAGCTGACACCTCACACAAGACACAGAAACAAAATGCTCTGTTGATGGAATTCCAGATCACTCAAGTGGATACCATAGTAAAGGCTCATTTTCTGATGAGCTCAGGCATGAATAAAGCTGCTAACTGGGTACGTGCTTTCCGGATAGCAATGCATGCTTCCTAGATCCTTCATCATATTGGACATAACCATACATTCATTGTCACAGAAACTGCAAAGAGTCCGGGAAGATAGTTTTGTACACTTAGGTGGGTGTGCTCAATTTGTGACTCATAATCGAGTCATTCCTCTGGCAGTGAGGAAGCCTCATTGCATGAGTGTGACTCCTGCCATGCCTTGTAGGTGGACTTCTCTGGATCTTTGATTTCATCTCAGAGTTATTTGTGGTGCCAAACTGCTGTTAACCATTAGGTTAGGTTCCAGTGTTGCTGGTCCAATCTAATCAGCTGACAGTTGTAACCCTTGAGATTAATCTGTGCTATTTGTTCAACCTCATAGTCCAACAAGGATATATTTTATTATAATAAAAAACACCTGTTAATCAAGGCATCCACTGTCCTTTGAGGCTGCTTGCTATTTACAGACATCTGAGTTTGCTCAAAAGCTCCCTTAAAATTCAACTTGCCAAGATTTGGACACTACTTTCCTCATCTACTCCTGTTCTGTATGCCTTAATAAGCCTACTTAGTCACTAATTGCAACTGTCTCCTGAAAGCCATCATCTTCTCTTAGCCATTTCCTTGATAATGGTGAGAATTAGGGGTGGGGGTATTAGAGACCTATTTTGAAAACTCAGGATTCTATCTAGTTATGTATCCACATGAGGTGCCTTTCTTTTTCCCAAGATCAATCCCAGGCTAGTTTCAAGGCAGAAACTCACCTACAGGACAGAGAGTGCTTCCAAAAAATTTTTTTGAGTGCTGGTTCAGGCCGTTTGCTTCTCTTCTTATATTGGCATGATTCATCAGCTCAGCTTCCGCACACTTACCAGGTTGTCATGGATAATAGAATTTCTCTAGACTTCCTCCTTGTGTGCCAGGACAGAGTGTGTGAGAACATTAATGAATTTAGCCATGGCTGAATTAATGTCTGGATTCAAATGGCAAAATCAATACAGAAACTTAAGGAGAGGGAAATTGAGTTTGCAAGGCATATGCTGATGGTTTATGGAGACTGTTAGGTTAACTAAAGCTTGAACTCTGAGGGCTATGGCTAATGAAATACTGAATGTTGACTTTATACTAATGCTGTTGAGAATAACATTAATTAAATGCTGTATGAGACAAATTAAATATATTTTAAACTAGTCTCCATTGATCAAATGAATCAGAGTAGCAGAAGCAATAGCATAATCACAAGGAATTTTTTTTTCCCAGAATCCAAGCCAGTATTAGAGGTTTTGTTGAAGACAATTCTGTATGGGTGCCTCATGTTTGTGCATAGCTGTGATTTGTTACCTCAAGGATGTATATATAGTAAGAAGTTATGGAAGACATAATATTGTCTTCCAATAGAAAGCTTCGGTTATACTCTAATAGAATAAAGGCTAACCTCTGTGGCAAAACACAGGCAAGTTTTATTACCATTATGAAAATATCAGCTTCTATAACCTTCAGATTCTTCAGCTGTGATGAAATCCATCTTAATAACCTGAATGTTTCTGACCCTTCTACATCACCTCCTTGCTACCATGAGACAAGTGAGATTGACATGGCCTGATGCGCATGCTGCTGAGGACTCCATAAGTGACAAGCCTCTCCAAATTCAGAAATCGGAGTCTTCTACTGGTATCTATACAACTTTGGCAAACTAGTTTACTATCTTGTAGAGTAAATCCTTCAATAATTTACTAGGCTCAATTACATATCTAGACATTTACAACTTAACGATAGGGTTGGAGAGAAGTTTCAGTGGCTGAAAATGCTAGACACACAAACTTGACCACCTGAATTCAATCCCTGGAACAGATGGCGCAAGGACTGACTCTCAAGAGATGTTTTTTCACCTCCAAGTACATGCCACAGCATGCGTCCTACTCACAGGCCCACATACACACATATACACATATACTAATAACATTAATAATTTTAATTTATTTATTTATTTTTTTTAAAATTTATTTATTTTTATCTCAATCACAGGTTAGGTACTTTGAATCCCAGGCGTAGCCCCCTCCCCCATTCCCTCCTACCCTCCCACTCCCTCCCTCATCTCCTTCTTCC
>CM053749.1:29402872-29419396 GCA_028658305.1 Pachyuromys duprasi
CGGGAAATTTCTCCAGGTAATAACTGGGTGTCCCTAGGGTTTTCCCACTTGATTTTCTCACCGTAGGAGTTCCGCTCACCTGGCATTCACAATGCTGGCGTTTTAGGTCCCAGAGTTCAGTCTCCTGGTCGCTGCGTTGTTTCTGCTCTCCTACTCCTCAGACACAGTGTTCTCTCGTGGCAGCCATCTTGGATCTCCTAATTTTTAATTTAATATGAGCCTTGCATTCTCATTTTTATCAAAACATTTTAACATGTTCTCATTTGTCTTCTTTTTCAAATGGCTTTTAGAATCAGCATCCTCTCGCCTTTATAAAACCCTTTTTTGTTGGTTTTTATTTGTAGTTTTTAATTTTTTATTTATTACAATTTATTCACTTTGTATCCCAGCTGTAGCCCCCTCTCTCATCCCCTCCCAATTCCACCCTCCCTCCTTTTTCTCCTCCCATGTCCCTTCCCCAGTCAACTGATAGGGGGAGGTCCTCCTCTCCTTCTATTTACTAAACTCTTAAAGCATCATTGAAGAAGAACATTCAATTTATAAATCAATTGACAGCCAACTGATATCTTTTAATAAAAATTTTTACTTTGGGAACATGGTATGTAGTACATGTTAGCTGGTTTTTAGGGTTTTTCTTGTCAGCTTGACACACATTACGGTCATCTGGGAAGAGGGAACCTCAATTGAGAAAATGTCTCCACCAGACTGGCCTGTTGGCAAGCCTGTGAGGTGTTTTCCTGATAATTATTGGTGTGGGATTGCCTTGTTCATCGTGGATAATGCCAGTCCTGTGCAGATGTTCCCAGGCTGTATAAGAAGGCAGGCTGAGCAAGCCATGGAGAAAGAGCCAGTAAGCAGCCCTGCTGCAGGGGCTCTGCTTTGTGCCTGCCTCCAGGCTCCTTGAGACCCTACCCTGACGCTCCTGAAAGATGGACTGAGACTAAAAAGTATACGCCAAAGAAACCTTTTCGTCCCATGTTGCTCTTGGTCATGGTGTTTCATCACGGCGATAAAAAAGTGATTAAAGGTACAATTTAAACCTCATTCTGTGTTTCCCAGGGATGAGACGCTACATTCTTTCTGTGGGCCCTGTATATTTCACATTAAATGTAATGTGGCTCATATGGTTTTGTCTTTTTATGAAAGCAATTTGAATCGTCTCACACCGTATTTTTTAATTAGTGCTAACTTGGGGAAAGCATTGCTGCAAATGTATTTGAACCTCATTACATACACTCTGATGGTTCTCTAAGGTGGTTATGTTGTGCCTGTTGTGAAGGGAGAAGAACATCTGTATGTGGTAAAGTGCTGTTGTATGTAGAATAAAAATCCTAAATAAACCACACTGTCCTCAGGTATATTTCCCTCTGATTTTTATAATCTTTCACTGCTTTTTCCATTTTTTTAAAAACTGGAAACAGTGGGTTTTTTCCTCATGTTAATAAGGCATATTCTTATTTTCATAGTTATTCCTATTTCCTTATTTCTTTTTGAGGGATAGGTAATAAGAAAAGGTTTCACAGTGTCATTTGGGCTTAGAACATATGATTCTTTTGCTGTTGTCTTTTGCATAGTGACAAGTATGTGTCATTATGCCTGGCTATTCTGATCTTTTATTAGACATTAGCGTTGGATTTTACCAAAGGTCTTATTGGTGCTTATCTCAGTCGTTTTATCTTAAAATATATTGCACTGAATACTCTTCTAGAAAACATTTATAGGGATGAGCTAGAGGTCACGATGCCACATACCTGCAATGCCAATTATCAAGAGGCTGAGAGAGGATGATCACAAATTTTAGGCAGGCCTAGGTTACATAGTAACTCCAGACCAGCTTCCAGACTTCACTGGAAGACCTGGTTTCAAAACAACAATAACAAGTAATAAACACAGGTTGCTGTACCATAACAGCCAGGTATAGTGTCACACACTTGTAATCTCAGTGACAGGAGGTAGAGACAGAAGGATCCACAGACCTCACAGGCATGCCAGTCTATCCTACTCGATGAGTATAGGCAAATGAAACACCAAGTCAGAGACATAGAACATATCTCATTTAATATCACCGAAGAAAATTTCCCAACTCCAGGTAAAGAGATGTTCATTCAGGTACAAGAGGTACACAGAACACTGCCTAGACATGGCTAGAAGAGAAACTCCCCATACCATGTCATAGTTAAAACACAAGACAAGCCCATCACAGTATCAGCAGTTTTCTCAAGGAAAAATTGAAAATGCAGAAGAGCCTTGATCCATGTGCTTCAAATTCAGAAAGAACATAGATAACACCCTAATTACCAACCTAGCAAAAGTATCTGTTATAATTGAAGCTTAAAGAAAAAAAATTCATGATAAAAACAGATTAAATAAATTCATGACTACCAAAGTAACCCTACATAATACCTACTCGATGAGGTATCTTGGAATAAAGAAAAGGATAAGCTCACCTAAGAAGCTAAGGGGGTGTAGAGAATAAATGAAGCTAGGATAGAGGGTGTGTGAAGTAGGAATGATAATAATACAAATTCAAACAGCAAGAACCAACAAAATGGTAGCATTTATATACATCTTTCAGTGATAACTCTGATTAACAGCCGCAATTCTCCAGTCAAAAGGCACAGACTAGCCAACTGGATTACAGAATGGGTTCTACTATCCTAATATCTGACAAAACAGACTTTCTAAGTAGGACTCTAATCACGCAAGAAATAAAGTCAACAACTTTGAATATTCAAAAGGATAAATGGGTAACTAATAGACATTGTTAAGTGTCCAATATCATTAACCATCAGGAGACTGCAAACTAAAAGTCCTATGAGATTTCACCTCCCCCCATCAAGAAATCACTTGACAGCAAATGCTGGTAAAGACATGGGAAAAGAGGAATCTATCTGCACTGTTCGTGGAAGTACAACTGGTGCCACCACAATGAAAATCAGAAATACAACTACCAAATGACCCAGCTATTTCTTCCAGGGCATGTACCCAGAGGACCCTAAATTCTATCTCAGAGATATGTGCTCATTCATGTTCACTCTTACCTTCACATAAGAGGAGTAGCTTGTTTCAGAGGGAATCTTTTTCTAACAAATTGTGCCCACTGAAACATTGTATGGTGCTATCAAATAAATATGTGCCCTCCTAATCCGTATGCAAGAGCACTAGTCCCAGTACAATGATACTTAGGACTGGGCTTTGGGGAGGAAGTTAAGGCATGAGGATGGAGCGCTGGTAGATGGAATCAATTTCCTAAGAAGAGACATGAGAGATGCTATGCCGGATACGGACACAGGGTTTCCTTCTACATACCAGGAAGAGGGCTCTCGTTGAGAATTGAACCGGTAGGCAGCTTAACCTTGGATATTTCAGAATTCAGACTGTGAGGAATAAATTTCTTCAGTTTTAGCCACCCATTTTCATGGCATTTTGTACAGCACCTGAACAACTAAGGCACATGCTATTCGGTGCTGGAAAAAAGAAAAGGTTCTACCACAAGCCTCCTCTTTTCTTTTTCTGAAAGCCTTTTTTTTCACTCTCAAAGTAAGAATCTTTTGTTATGACTGAAATTCATTGTTTCACAAGGATATGTATACTCGTTGGTCTCTTTTATAAGTAACCTACAGGGCTTTTAAGATAAAGATGTGGGTACATTTTCTTTTGTGTTAACTTTTGCATTCTCTGTTGGAATAAACCTGTTTCCTTTCAGAACAGAATGCTGTGCTTCTAGTGTAATTCTCTCTTTGACTGCCTTTCTCTCTGCTGCATTCAGGAACTGTTCCTCGGCCTTGACTTCGGCATCATAAACTTTGTTCTCTATCTTCTGCTCCCTACCCCATCATGCTTTGTGTTAGCGTTCTTTTTATAACTTCACTGGTGTTTTTCCACCCCGGTTTTCTGATTGTCTCAGCTTTGCTTGTTCCATATGGAATCACATGCTCAGACTCAACATCAAGAACACAGTGCTGAGTGATAGATACTGTAACCAACTGGAGGAGACATAGGGCATGTGCAGTGTAAACAGGACCCAACCAAACCTGTGGTTGCATTTCCACACCATTTTCCAAAAATAAAACTAAAATGAAATAAAATAAAAATAAAACTTGAAGAAATACTGACTTTAATAGGTGACAGTCCCAGACACTTTTAATTTGAAGCCGGGTCAAGCTACATTGCCCAGGCTGGACCTAGACCTTCTAGTCTCTTGTGTTAACCCCACAAATAGCTAACTGTGTTTGCAACCCTGTACCACCATGATATGTTCAATGTTCCAATTTTTAAAAAAAAACATCATTTGGACTACTTCCATGAACCAAATATTTGCAAGCTCAAATGTTTTAGATTGTAAAAATCTAGGGAATCTAAAAACTAACGGGAAGATAGTATTAATTTAGTTGGGGCACATTTAGTCAGAAACAAATGGCTGACATCTCCCAAGAAGCAGCTGAAAAAGGATGGCTTTTCCTTGTTCAGGAAAACAAACTCTCTGTGAGGTCATCCAATGATATTGGTGCCAGAAGCTGTGTGGGCTTGCTTTATGTCAACTTGATATAAGCAAGAGTTATTTGGAAACAAGGAACCTCAGTTGAAAAAATTCAATGAGCAGATTACCCTGTAGGCAAGCCCTGTGGGAGCATTTTCTTTTTCTTTTTCTTTGTTTTTTTAATTGATTTATCATTTATTATAGTTTATTCACTTTGTATTCTGGCCGTAGCTCCGTCCCTCATTTCCTCCCAGTCCCACTCTCCCTCCCTCTTCCTCCTCTACCCCTCTCCCCTAGTTCACTGATAGGGGAGGCCCTCCTCTCCTACTATCTGACTCTATCAGGTCTCATCAGGACTGGTAGCATCATCTTCCTCTATGGCCTGGCAAAGCTGTCTCCCCAGGGGCTGGGGGGCACTTTCATGGCTGATGATTGATGGGGGAGGGCCCAGTGCATTGTAGAAGGTGACATCCCAGGGCTGTGTAAGAAAACTGAGCAGGTCACGAAAAATAAGCCATTAAGCAGCACTCCTCAATGTTCTCTGTTTCATTCTTGCCATGAGGTTCCTGCCTGGAGCTCTGGTCCTGACTTCTAAGCACGATAGACTATGACCAGGAGCTATAAGACGAAACTAACCCTTTCCTTTCCAAGTTGTTTTTGTTCATAGTGTTTTATCACAACAATAAAAAGCCTAACTAAGAACACAGCTCTATGTGTGTTCCACAATCTGTGTTATATATCCTTGACTCTAATATACTCCTAACTTTAGTGTTAAACGATACAAAGACTTAAGAATAACTGAATGAATAATAAAATCTGTTAGTGCCAGGCCTGATGGTACATGCCTGCAATGCCAAATATCAGGAGTTTAAGGCAGGAGACCCAAGAGTTTGAGGCAAGCCTAGACTACACAAAGAACGTGAAGCCAGCTTGGGCCACATAGAAAAAAAAAATCCAGAGAATAAGAAATTAAAGGCAACTTATATTTTAGAAGTGTGTAGACTAAACTCAGGAAATAGTATTCAACTAAATCACAGATAGGAAAATACACATGTAAACTGCACACGTTGGGAGATTTCTTCAAGATTGTAAATATTTCACATTGCTTTCTCAGTGGATCCTGGCTAGCTACCAGGCAGGGGAGACATGACGAGGTCTAAAACAGGACTACTCTCCCCACAATAAAGAGAAAGGAAGCAGGAATAAACCTTAAGCCCTAGCACTGTAAGACTCCTCGAAAAGGACACTCATAAAGGAACATGAGATTATCATTATAAAGAACAGAGAAAGGGCAAATTGTGATTTTATATACAAATGCCAATTGGTCAGACTGTCTAAGAACTCATAGCTACTACAGGGTAATCATGGGTGATAAACAGGTGGGCATACACCCAGGTTGCCTTCCCATCTACTAAGCAACATCATTTTTAAATGATTGTTGATTTTTCTTTATTTAATTTTGAAATGGTGTGCACAAATGTATGTATCTGTGTATGGGTGCACATATGTAGGTTGCATGCATGTGTGTATGTGTGCATGTGAAGGCTAGATGTCAATGTCAGGTGCCTTCGTCAATCGCTTTTCCACGTTATTTATTGGTGTAGTATTTATTTTGTGTCAGAGCCTGTCAGTGAACCTCGAGCTCACTCATTGTCTGGACTGGCTGGCTACTACACACCAGAGATTCCCTGTCTCTGCTCCCTCAGTGCAGAGACAGATGCATGTCCTTGCTCCTGGCTTCCTACATAGGTAGTGGTGATCCCAAGTCAGGTCCTTGTGCTTCCATGGCAAATGTTTCACTGACGAAGGCACTCAGCTCTCCCTGTGCAGCAGCATTACAAGAGGAAACAGTGAGGCAGAAAACAGGCAGGGATCACTTCTCTTGTATCCTGCTATGAGTTTTTCTTGTTTAGGAAGCTCTATATGCTGCTGCTTGGATATGATTCTATAACCCTTATATTTCTCCAGAAAGTCTAAACCTATAATCCAGAAGACAGGATCAGTAATTATCAGAAGTGTTTACAGTTTAGATAAGTTCTATAAGTTACCCAGTATCATACAGGTCATTGGTAGAGGGCTGGATTTCAACCCATAACTGACTGACCTCTGCTACTCCAAATCCCTTGGCTTTCTGAGATGGCAGCAGTCAGAACTCTGTGTGTCATTCTGGCCATCTTACATAACAAGTACATCCACTTATCACTTAGTTGGTACCAGCAGATGTAGAGGGAAGTTTTACACTGAAAGTCTCCAAGAGGCTGGGCTCTGGTTCTTTCAGTGAGAAGGAGACAGACTGAGTGAAGACAGGAAGCAAAATGTCCTCAATGTCAGCACACAGCACACACATGATTATCTTGAAGGCTGTCAGGTTGTCTCCCAGAACAGTTGAAGCCATAAAGGAAGCAGATCCAAGTGGCTTCCAGAAAGGGCCAACAAATATTTAAAGGATTCATAGCATACATATTTTTTCCCATTTGTCAAACATAATTTCCTAACTTCTGAATTTTAACAAAAGCAGATGTTTTATACCCAAAGCCTCTTTTCATATTAAATATATTCCTGGCACAGATACTTGTAGCTTGGGATGCATTTGACTTGGTATTGAAATTGTCAAGGGAAATCATGGGCAGAGACAATGTTAGAGACAGATTGTCTGAGCTGATAGCTTGAAGAAGTTATTTTACAACAGAACAGAAGCAGCAAAGGAGATGGGCAGCTGTGTGTGAGGAAGGGGCAAACCAGGAAAGGCATGACATTTCCTAACAAGGGTGCAAATGCATCACACAGAGGTGTCAGACTGCCATCCACACTGAAGGGTTCCGAGCCTCAGACAATCAGTCATCGACAGATTCCAGACATCAGATGACATCATTTGTCTATGATTATCTTGAAGGCATAAAACATTCAGAAGCCATACAGTATCATAATTATTACTTCTATTGTTATCTAATTTAATCAGTTGTGCTGGGTGTCTGCCTTTGGAAGGACACTTCCAGAGCCATGGGGAATGAGAATTGCCCTTAGTTTGTGACTGACCTCTTTTCTTATGTTTATGTATTTGTCATCCTCAGCTTCAGGCTGTGAGACCAGGGAAGACCAATGCTCTATATTAACAATGCTCCATGTTCTATGTTAACAAAAGCTAGTCGGCACATGCACACAAAAATTCATTCTTTGCAAAGCATTTTCATCCCCTTGACTATACATCAGCCACCCCCAACCAGCCAAAGAATCAGACTTTAGAGTGAGGAGCACTAGGAAGAGCTGAGCAAGCAAGCACACCAAGAGTCCTCTCTCCAAGGGCAAGAGCAGGAGTGTTGGCCTTTCTGCTGCTCCAACGTGAGAACTCTGCTCTCTCTGCTGCCCTGACTCATCCATCTATGGAAAGTAGAAGACAGAAGAGCTGAGGAGTCAGCTGAGTTCGTCGACTCCTTGCACTCCGGCAAGCTCCTTAGCAGTCAGAGAAGAAAATATATGCAGGTAGCTTTCTCTTTCTTCCTCCACATCCATACTCAGTTGCCTGGCATCTTAAAAGCTCCAGAGTCACCCACACCCCACCCTGAGCTTTACTTGCCTACTGACCCTACCATATTGTATAAAGCTTAAGGGAGGTGCTCCTTGGCAGTTAGGACAGACCCCAGTCTTAGGGAGTGTGCAGTGAACAATACTAAATGGATAAATAAACAAATAAATGAGTTGTGAGTAAGTGAGGGTTGTTTGGAATCACTGAATTGTGCATACAGGTCCTTGCTCATTGGCCTGTCCTGTGCTCCTATGGAGGGTACTGCCTTTTACGTCTCTGACTTCTTCCTTCCTGGAAGTACCTGATTTAACTCTGCTAACTAACAGTCTGCTTTGTGCATGCAGGTCAGTCTGTTGCTCAGCCTCTTGCTTGTCCAAACTTAATGTTTCTCTCAGATCTAGAACGTCAGTGATATTAAAATAGAAGGTAACACACAGAGGAGTGGAAATATTTAAGCAAGAAAGAAGGTAGGAAGTATGGGAGGGGAGGTATGAGGGTGGTGGGTCAATCCAAACTAGGGATAAATGAAGAAGCCATAAGGAGAAAGAAAGTAAAATATTCCAGACTACTCATTAACATTTATAGCCCTAGGTATGTGGCCAGCAAGTCAGACTTACTGGGACCCAGGAAACTGAGTCCTGGAAAGCCTTCCGTTACTTCTTATATTTGCGCAATGTAAGGATCTCCTGTTTGAGTGATGGTTCAAGGCAACACCTGGCTTTAGTTGATCTCATCACATGGAAGGAAAGTGTGGTTATCCATGGTTTAGGGAGAGTTCTATCCTCAGCCCAAAATGCTGTGTATGAATAAGAAAGAATCTATGCTGTCATGTATGAGAGTGTAGGCCTAAAGATCAAGCCACCCCCTGCTCTGCATTTGGTAGAAAGGCAAGACAGCGAGTCTGTGCCCTTGATGACAAATCTGGGACATCAAACCAACCAAACTTAGAGTGTCTTCTAAGTTGAATTTCTCAACGTGTCAAGTACTAAATGCCTTTATTGCATAAGTCACAGAGCGTCAAGTGTTCTGTTACTTACCAAAAGCATCCTGATTAATTCAGCCCCTGGTAGCAGCACATACAGATGTCCACTTAAGCAGCCAAAAACCAAACAGTAATCAACACAGTTATCTCTTACTGAGTGTTTTTATGTCAGGCGCTGAGCTAAGTGATCAGTATTGATTATTTCAAGTATTCTCCACAGCCATCCTACCAGGTAGGATGTGTCCTCATTTATAGATAAAGAAACCCAGAAAAAGAGCATTGTGTGCCTCTTCCAAAGCAAGTGGCTTTAAAGGCCAGGATTTAAATGCGAGGGATCTGACTTCAACACTTTCCCTGTTAACTACTGATCCATACAAGTTGTAGCCTGTTGAAGTCCAATGACATTCAAACAAGCTTTTCTCCTACAAGACATAGGGTGCTGAATTTTGTCACTGGTATTTGAATAGCCAGAATGATGTTCAGAAATCCACCTACGGGAAAGGTGCCAACTTATTCTTAAATATCAGCCAAAGGAAAATGCCAGCTTCCCAACAGAAAAACTGGTGAATCTGGCAGTCTTGGGTAGATTTCAAGCCAGCCCCAGGGACCTTGAGTGTATCTAGCCCTTAACATCAAAGAAGAGAGGGCCTGGAAAAGAAGCAATTGGTCATCCTTGTGTAAGATCCTCATTCTGTGATGGCAGTGTACCAGTGAGCATAGCTGTAAACTTGGTGGAGTAACAAGAACAGGGAATGCAAATGATAATTGAGTTCTAAGCATAAAAAGGACTGAGCTCTTGCTTGAAGATATTGATATATATATATATGAAGTTGATATATTAACTTTGTATCAGTTTTAAAGAGGAATGCATTTTCAAAATTGAACAATGATGAAATAACAAGTTTCTAAAATCTGCCAATACAGCTAATAAATACCATCTCCAGGGATAAAGTGCAAAACCAATGTATTCAGTTAATGGAAATCAAAGTTCTATCAAGAACATTTTGTTTCCTACATGACTGATTTGTGGTTGCTTAGTTATCTGCTACATTTTTTTTTGTTTCAAGTCCATATAAGTAAGCAGGCTGGCCTTTTACTTTTCAACTGGCTATTGTAAGATCTGAAAGAATAATAGCACAGCTATTAAAAATACAGTAGCTAGATCTGCTCCTAATCTATTCATAAATGTTTTATCCTAAGAGTGCTTTGATCTGTGATATTCTTCTTGATTCTGGAACATTTATTCTTTTGACATCTACTTCAGCCAAGGAGCTGAAAGACATTAGGACTTAACTAACCAGAATGTGGTCCTTGGATAAGGTCAGTGGCATCTCTACACATGGCAAGCTTTATCTTCCAAGTCACTCTCTATGTCCAATGTCTTACTAAAGAAGTCTTAGTGATTCCTTTTTGGGTACCAATGAATTTTGCATGCTACAAAGAGAGGGATTTGTGCCCCCCAAATCTGGAAAGCACAGAATGATAACAAAGGAAAAGATTGTTCATTCGGCAATTTTTTATGGTCCTTGTTACTTGCCATTCTGCAGGAGTAGGGTACACACTGACTAGGCCAGAACGGCTTAGAGTAAAAGATGAGGAGGAAACATGGGTCTCAGGAAGGAACCCCATTAATATAATTAATCATATTAATAGAGTTAATGAGAAAACACCATCTCCATAGATGATGGAAAGAAATTCCATTAGCTGTCTTCAAAGCAACCAAAAAAATGAACAATATTATATATGTATTAATTTTTATTTTTTATATATTACTTAATATATTGTATAATATCACAAAGTAGTACACACAACACAGCTCCAAACCAGTGTCTTACTTAATGATAAATCACTGGCAAGAATTTTTAGTCATATTCAATAATTAATTTATTAGGTAACCTAAAAAGTTACATTTTAATTTTCATTAACCTCCAACAGAAACTTAGGTTTTTCTTCAATTACCAAGAAACTACAGGAATAGTGAAATTACCCATAACTTTGACTAATAAAAGTTGCAGTTGGTCTTTCATACCACATTGCAGTTTTGTGTGTATTTCAAAGTATTGTTCATATACCACATTGTTTTGAAATTAAGGTATTTATGAGAACTGCCCCTATATCTTGCTACTTAAAGGGTGCATATATTTTTTAAAAACTATGTCTTTATAATAATCCCATGTATTTCATAGTGCATTTGAAATCTCAATTCATATGAGGGGTTCATAAACTTCAGCTGCCAGAGGGGTCTAATACATACAAAACCCACTATAGAATGTTGCATTCATTGTTTTACCAACAAAATCAGCAACAAAGATCTTTATCTCTCAAGTGGTGCAAAGATTCACAGGCAAGAAGCTAAATAAGCTGCAGATGATAATTAAACCTATTGAACCTTGCCATGCCTTTGTATCTTCTTATTCACACACACATACTCTCAATTTTATTTAAATCCAGAGAAGGGAAAACTATTAATCTAATGCGATCCATCTGCTTCTAACATTTGCAAATCTACAGACCCCTCAACTTTGTTGAGTTCCCAGAATAACTCAGGCCAGGCCTGGAAAAAAGGCACTCCCTTATTTTCATGTTCAGTGTCCAATGCCCAGTATATCATGAGTGCTGGCTGTGGGCCCAGCAAAAAGACACCGGCATTTCCTAGCATCTTGTGATTGCTTCCAGATATTAGAGGCTTCCTTAAGATTCTAGATACTATTATCCTTGTAGATTTGGCAGCTTGAATCTGCATCTATTTATTTGGAGCTCTTCCCGGAACAATGGTGGAGAAGAAATAAGCTATCTGGTGAAGTTTGCATGTGTTCATGAGTATTGAAGATGCCATGCTGTTGCATTGACATGGCAACATACACCAACACGAAATGATACAAATCCTAATTTTTCAGGAGGCTGGGCAACAGTCTATAACACATTAGAAAGTTACCAGGATAGGAACTGATGTGTAACAAACATCTTTACCTAAATCCACTCAAATAATATGTTTAAAAAATTACACACATACCATGAAATAAGCCTAACAAAGCATGTCTTCAAGCTGTAATTGTCTCCAAGGGGTACCAGTCTGCAATCTCCAGCAATTCCTGCTACCTTTACAATTTATTGCTCTGTGGAGAAAAACTGTGCCCAAATCAGGTCAACATACATGGCATTCCTTTATACCCCATAATCTGGACTATTTGTTCATTTTAACACCAACGAAGCTTGGGGCTGCCTACTACTATATCAGATTCTCTGTTTCCTACATTCACCAGCTTAGTTACTGAGCATACAACCATTCCCGATTTTTTAGTAGTGACCCAGGTCAGCACGCCCTCCTAGCAAGAGCCTGGAGCCTTTCTTCCTAAATGCATGCATAGACCTGCTGCTATACCTAAATAGAATATTTGGCCAGAGAAAGTGGGATAGCAAAACTAAATATAGCTACCAGTCAACTGAAGTTTCTTCGCTGAATGTAGACTATATAAACCACTCTTTAAAGACTTGGAGTAAGATATGTGATTGTGTGTTTCATTCATGAGCCAATTATTTACATAATCCATGCTTATTTTAAATATCCTCACCATTCTATAGCCTATAGAAAGGTAGAGCTGACGAGAAAATTAGCATTAGCACTGCCTGCAAATTGCAGGTTTTAATAGCACTAGTCACAGCCACAGAAATAACCAAAGAGAATTAAATTAAGGAACTGGAGCAATCAAAATGCTCAAAGGAAAGAAAAGAAATTCAGTTCCTAATGTTTATGTAACAGTCTATGGTTTATAAAAGTTTCTGCATTTACCAGTTTATGAGATGTCCATGAGTTATGTGAAGAGGGGTACTATCCCCACTTCTATACCTGAAGGAAGTAAAGTCCAAAATGGTTCCAGCAACAGTACAGCTTCTAAGTGCCAGAGGCAGGAAGCCAGAAGTGTTGGCACTACCCGAACAACCTTCTACCACATGGATCGGTAAACTTTTCCTGTAAAAGTCCATAGACCAAATATTTCAGGTGAACCATAGGGTCTTTTTTTTTCTATGTGTGGATTGCACAAGTGTGTGTATGAGTACTCAAATGTGCGTGGGCGCAAGTGTGTTCATAGATATTCTTGAACTGATGTGAGCATATAGAGGCCTGAGGCTGACATTGCTTCCCATCTTATTAATTAAGAAAGTCTCTCAGTTGAATGCAGAGCTCAACAATATAGCTACTCTGGCTAGCCAACTTGCTGCAGGGATACTTTGCCTCTACATCCTATACATAAAAATTGCAGGCAGGCTGCCACACCCACCTGGTATTTGGGTTCTAGAGATTCTAACTGATGCTCACATTGATATAGCAACTGTTTAAACTGCTGAGCCATCTCCCTGACTCCATAAAGTCTTTTGTTAGAATCATGCCTGTAGGACAAAAACAACTCTGCAAGAAACTACAAACAAGTAAGTATGCATTCTAATAAATTGTTATTCCCAAAATCAAATAAGGGCAAGCTGGAGACATAGCTCAGTTGGTACAATGGTTGCCTGGCATGCACCAAGCCTTGGGTTCAATCCATAGCATCATATAAAATGAGGCATAGTGGAACATGCCTATACTTCTATACTCTAAACAATCTAGGGGTATGGTTGGAGGAGAGGAAATTCAAGGTCATCCTTAGCAACATAGCAAGTTTGAGACCAGCCTAAGACCCTGTCTCAAAGTAAAATAAAACAAGCAGGCAGCCCTATTAACCCCCCAAAATAGTTTTCTGCTTCCTGATATATATACCCTTATCTTGGTTCACCTTAATTGTTTACTTGACATAGTCCAGCACCATCTGAAAGGAGAAGCCTCTATTGAGGAATTGTCAAGATTGGATTAGCAGGTACATTTATATAACTGGAAACTGAGCAGCCTATGGGCTTCCTTTGAACAGGGGGTCTAGGTCCTCTCCATGCAAGGTTCTTGGTTGGAGTATCAGTTTCTTCAGGATCCCCTGGGCCCAGGTTTTATGGCTCTGTTGTTCTCCTTATGGAGTTCCTGTCCCCTCCAGGTCTTTCGCTCTTCCTCCTCTTCCATAAGAATTCTGTCACCCTGCCCAAAGTTTGGCTATGAGTCTCAGTATCTCCTTTGATACCCTGGTGGGTAGAGGCTTTCAGAGGTCCTCTGTGGCTCCTGTCCTGTTCCTTGTCTTCTCCTACTTCTGATGTCTATCCTGTCTGCCCTTCTGAATGAGGATTAAGCATCTTCCCTAGGGTCTTCTTTGTTGTTTAGGGGTACAGGGGTTGTCTGTGACATGAACTCAGTGGCTGGCTCATTGATCACCTTCCCCTAGAGGTTGCAACCTTGCCAGGCCACAGAAGAAGATGATGCAGCCAGCCTTGATAAGTCCTGATAGGCTAGGGTCAGATAGAAGGGAAGGAGGTCCTCCCCTTTCAGGGGACTAAAGAAAGGGCATAGGGGAAGAAGAGGGAGGTAGGGTGGGTCTGGGAGGAGACAAGGGAGGGCCTGTAGTGGGGATACAAAGTGAATTATTTGAAATAACTAAATAAATGAATGAATAGATAGATAGATAGATAGATAGATAGATAGATAGATAGATAGATAGATAGATAGATAAATTTAGACAACTGGATCCAGCCCACTGTGGATACCACCATTCTTAGGTAAGTGATTCCAGGCTGTATAAGAAAGCTAACCAGCAAAATGTGTTCATAATTTCTGCTTCAAGTTCTTACTTGACTTCCTGCTTCTAATTCCTTCAATGATTGACCATAATCTATAAGTAGAAATAAACTCTTTTCTTCTCTAAGTTGCTTTTGGTTGTGGTATTTATCATAAAACATGATTGAAAGTGCTACAAATTTCAAGCACCATCCTTCTTTTGTAGTCTTAATGAATCTGCTTACAACTGAACCATTGTGGGAAAAGAATGGTGCTGAAAGGTCAGAGGGAGAGAAAGGCTAGTACAAAGACATGTGTACAGGTCTGAGCTTAGGCCCCCCTTCCATTTGGCATGTCCTACTGTAGTGAATGTTTTGTTTGACCACATGATACACATCTTGCTAGACTTTCTTCTTGTACGTTCCTATAGGAAGACAGAACACAGAATTGTTGTAGTCTCACTTTAGAGTAGGGATGCCTCATTCTTTTCAAGGACCATTTAGAAACATCATTAACCTTTCATAAACAAAGATCCCTTTGCCAGATGTAGAACCCTTAATGGTCACTGGCAGGTCCAGGAAAAAGTGGTCTCTATTAATTGGTATCCATAAGATACAGGGATCTCCCAGTATCCAAGGACCAGAAAAACAGCCCTTAGATGGCACAAACCATATACAGAGTAGAGGAGCAGGGGTGGAGGGTGTTGGATGGGAGAGTCTACACAAACCAAAAGGTGACTTCAGATCAAAGTATTGCATGGGAAATTCATCCAAAGGCTTTAGCTCTAAATTAGAAATTAAGATAGTAAGAGGAAAACGGCAATGTCTTCTCTTATTTCCATTATGGCAATAACCTCAGGCAGGCTTGAAAAACATCACCTAGCCAAATCTCCCAATCAAGATAAGAGCGACCAAGAATAGTCCCAGGATTCAGCTAAGATATTTGAACAGGACATTACAAAGGGATGTGATAAAAGTGAGCAGAGTAGACATGGGAAACCAAGGACAGGGGCCACGTGGCTTTTCCTTGAGGCAGTATGCAGGCTGTAAGCAAACAGATTCCCAGCTCCCTCCCTGTTATATCCTGGCTGCGTTTGATCCAAAAGCACATATTTTCCTACTTGCTCAGTGTTTTGTTCTCAAATGCATGGCTAACATTTAAAAACCTATAAACATATAAAAATATAGACTCCTGGGAGCTGGAGAGATGATTTAGTAATTAAGAGCATGGGCTGATCCTTCAGAGGACCTGGGTTTGATTCCTAGCACCCACATGGTGGCTCACCACCATCTGTAACTCTAGTCCCAGAGATCCAACACCCTCTTCTGACCTGTAAGGGCACCTGAAATACACATGGTACACAGATACACATGTAGGTAAAATACCCACAAAATGAATGAAAAAAAACAAACAAACAGACTCATGCATTCATTCCTACTTCAACTCCCTGTTTTTTTTCCAGAGCCCCATATGTAGCTCTGACTGGCTTGATACTCACTATATAGGCCATGATGGCCTTGAACTCCCAGAGATTCATGTGCCTCTGGCCCCCAAGTGCTAAGATTAAAGGTGTGCACTGCCAGGCTCAGCCCAGACTCCATTCTTTTTAAAGAAAGAGAAAGAGGCAGTTAGGAGGATATCTCAGTCAGTTGATGGAGGATGGGTCTGTTGGCACAGTTAATGGAAGTTAGATGGTATGTTAGTGCACTTCCAAAAAGGTTTTCCTAATAGTCACAGAGATGGATATAGGTAAAACATAGCAGTGGGTAATGAGTGACTATTAAGGGGGGTTAAAGATAGCCCAAGGTAATTTAGCTCTTGACCTGCAATATCACAGTTATCTACAATCCACAGAAGTTCTAGTCTGTTGATCAGCCTGCAAAATCTTTAACACAGGTGCAGCTTTC
>CM053749.1:29419896-29435080 GCA_028658305.1 Pachyuromys duprasi
ATCAGATGAGTTACAAACTCCAGGAGCTAGGAAACTTGTTTTTAATTCCATGAACTTTTATTATCATATACTACTATACAAATAAAATAATGTGTTTCACTACAACATCCTCGCATGTGTATAGTTTACTTTGGTCATTTAACCCCCTTCTTGGCCTTATATGTTCCCTGCCCCTTTCATTCCTTAAACATTCATAGACCCCTACTTTAATGACCATTGGAGTTTTAAATTCTACATATGAAAAAATATGTGATACTTTTTATTTGTGTGTCTGAATTACGTTGCTTGACACAGTGACCTCTAATTCTGTCTCTGAGAATTTCATTCTTTACAGTTGAATAAAACCCCATCATGTATATTACCACATATTATTTATCTGTTCAACTATCAGTGAGCACCTAATCTAATATCATAACTTGGCTATTGTGAATACCTCCTGAGAAACATGGGTACAGAGGCTGGCAATGGAGCAAAGTGGGTAAAGGTACCTGCCAGCAACCCTGATGACTTGGGTTCAACCCCCCAGATCCATAGGTGGTAAGAGAGAACTGATTCTTGCAAATTGCCCTCTAAGCACGCATGCAACACAGCAAGGTGACAGCTCCACCCCATGCACACACGTATGTATGCAGGTGTCTCAACAGTAAACCGCCTTTGACTGTTCTGGGTATGCATCCAGGAGTACCTGGGTCATATGACACTTGTTTTTTCAGGAACCTTCATGCTGATTTCCACAGTGAAAAACTTACTTTGTATCCCCACCAATAGAGTGCATATAAGTGTGTGTGTATGTATGTATGTATGTATGTATGTATGTATGTATGTATGTATGTTTGTGTGTATGTGTGTGTGTTCCTTTCTCCCATCCCTCAACTATTTTTTCTCAGTAAAAGCCATTCTGTACTAGTGTGAGATGAAATCAAAATATAGTTTTTACTTAATTTTCTCCAATGGCTGAAGACATATTTTTGTGTATTTATTGAACATTTGTAATTCTTCACTTGAAAATATTCTGCTCAGTTCACATGCTCTCATTGTAGATCTGTATATGTTGTTTACATCCTCTTCTATCAATTTTGTATGCTGTATGTGTGTATAAATTTGTTAACTTTTTGTACATTTCCAATTTATCGAAGCATAAATTTTCAAAATGTACTTTAATGATCTTCTGGATTCTATATGTTGCAATATCTCATTTTGACCTCAAACTTTATTAATGTACTCTCTCCCTCTCTTATGTGTGAGTGTATGTTTGTCTAACGTTTTGTCAATAATTTTTCACATTTTGAAAGAGTCAAACCCTTGTTTAGTTGACACTTTGAACCATTATTTTTGGTTTCCACTTTATTCGTTTCAGCTCTGATCTTTTGTCACTTCCCCTAATCTTGAGTTTGGCTTGCGTTGTTTACCTAAGACTTTGTGGTGTATCACTGGGTTATTTTATTGTGCTGTTTCCATTCTTAAAATGCAGGACTCATAGAACTAAGCTGTCTTTATTGTATCCCACACACTCAGGCAGGTGGTACCTTCACACCAACGTGGTTCTAGGTAGTTTAACTTTCTCTCCTATTTTCTTTAAATGACTCACTGATTGATCGAAAATACATTCTTCAAACTCCATGTCTTTATACAGTTACCCGTGTCTCTTTTGCTGCTGATTTCTAGTTTTATGACCTGAGAAGATGTAAGAAATTATTTGAAAGTGTTTATGTTTGTTAATTGTTGTTTTATAGCCTAAAATATGATGTCTTTTGGAAGAGGTTCTATAGGCAGTTGAGAAGAGTGTGCATTCCACAGTTTTGTTGGAGAAACTGTCCTGCAGATGGCTGTTACATCTACTTATCTATGGTATAGTTTAAATTTTAGATTTTCTCTGATAACTAGTTTGTTTGCAAGACCTAGCTGCTGATGAGAGTGTAGATAGATCCTCTGGACCTGTCTGTCTCTTATGTCCAACAATGTTTGTTTTATGTAACTGGTATACCAATGTTTGGTGCACATGTATTTATATCTTCACGATAAACAGTTCATCATCACTGTTATTACTTAGAATTTTTATTTCTTCTGCTTAGTTATTTCTTGAAGACTACTTTATCAAATATAAGTATAGATATTCCAGATTGCTCTCACATTTCATTTGTTTGTAATATTTTTTCTATTATTTTACTTTCAATCTGTGTGGGGTTTTTTTGTTTTTTTTGTTTTTTGTTTTTTGTTTTTTTTTACATTTGGGGGATTATAATATAATTACATCCTTTCTCTCTACCCTTTCCATCCTGTGTGCTTCTTTGACTATGTGTTTCTTGCAGACAGAAAATAATGTTTCTTGATGTAGGAAATGACCAAACAGTGCTGCTTCCACCAAAGGTCTGTGGAACTTTGTGAGTGTTCAGGGCAACCTGTGCTGGGAGGAGGCACAGGCACTCAATGACCTTACATACCCCACCACTTCGGTCTCTCTCCACCTCTTCCTAGATGTTAGGCTACTCTTTCCAAATGAAGTACCTTCCATGTCCATTTACAGTGTAGCTCCAATAGAGCTCCATTACCAGACCTTCAACCAACCCACACCAGCTTCCTAAACACCACTGATGAGAGAAGAGGCCTTGGGGACAAAAATGGGCATCTGCTCCTCTCGATGACAGGTTTAATTCTGATCTCTCTCTCATCAGAAATTCTTCTTAAAGATTGAACATGAAATGAGTACACATGACCTCAAGCCAGATTCACTAGGCAATTATAGTAGAGCTCAGTCAGCAGAATCGCCAGTCTCACAATCAAAAGGAACAGTGATTGCCAGCTGGTCTCTTAGAAGCCATCAATACTTCCTCTAAATGTTACAGACATCACATCTGTGTTAGCTGGCAACTCTATATTTCTAGGTGATAAACACTGACAGGCAGCTCGACATCTCTCAACTTGGCTTAAAGGTCTTCTGGGAACTGCACGGATAAGCTGAATCTCAGTGGTGTCATTGGAAAAGCTGATCAAGGAAACCCAAAATTTCCAAGTTTCTTTGAATGTCTGAGAGGACTTTCGCATCTGTGCTTGATGGTCTGTCAATATTTCCTAAGTCTTCTTCCTGGATAGGAATGGACACTAAAGTCCATATTATTCAAATGTAGCTAGCTAGGACACATTCTCATTCTGGTTCTCCATCTCTGTGCTGGCAGTATCAAGTTTCAAAAGGGTGAAACATTTTGAGCAAAAAAGAATATTGACAGATTTTATGAAATAAGAAATTGGGGTGATGTCTCAGTAGGTAAAGCTTTTGTGCAAGCATGAAAACCTGTGTTCAGATCCCCAGAAACTATGTACAGCCAGGTATGGCTGCACACATCTATAATCTCAGTGCCCCTATGACCATGCAGGAGATAAAGACAGGGAAATCTCTGGAAGCTGACAGATGAGCAGCAGTAACAACAAAGAAGAGACCCTGTCTCAAACAGGGTAAAAGATAAGAACTAATCCATATGCATGCTGTGGCATGTGCCACCTGCCTGAATTCACAAATATATTTACAATCATCACACATGTTCACATGCACATACACATGCACACACACACATATACACAAACAACTTTAGAAATAAAATCATCCCCTACGTTGTAACTACTGGTTTACATGAAGTGGACAACAGTAGTTTTAATGGATAGTAATGTCTAGTTTGCTTCAGAGAACACAGAAAGCAAAGAATGTGCATGTATAAAAAACACTGAAGATGCATTTGTCTATAGGGAGGCAGATATATCAGGCATTACTTGAAAAGGGCATAAAACTAAGAAGAATGATGTTTTGTGTGGAAAATACAGTGGTACATTTAAATGGTGATAAGAATGATGCAGTAGAGGAGGAACTTATGATTGAAGGAGAGAAATGATGATTAGCAAATTGTATACCACGGAGGGACTGGGCATATGAAAAAAGCCACCTGAGGCAGAAGCAGGAAGAGTTTATAAAAGAAAAGACAATGTATGAAAGTACAGATGTTAGTAGACAAGGCATGCCTTTTAATATAACATAGGGGGCTCTGGTCTAATTACCTCTTTTTTTCCTTTTGGTTATTTTATTTTTTCGTTTTTAAAAATTTATTTATTTTTATTAATTACAGTTTGTTCACTTTGTATCCCACCTGTAGCCCTTGTCCCCTCCCGATCCCACTCTCCTTCCCCCATCTCCTCCCATGCCCCTCCCAAATCCACTGATAGGGGAGGTCCTCCTCCCCTTCCCTCTGACCCTGTCTATCAGGTCTCATCAAGACTGGCTGCATTGTCTTCCTCTGTGGCCTGGCAAAGCTGCCCCCTCCTTTCACCCTAGGGGAAGGTGATCAAAAGAGCCAGCCACTGAGTTCATGTCACAGACAGTCCATGTTCCCATTAGTATGGAACCCACTTGGACACTGAACTGCCATAGGCTACATCTGTGCAAGGGTACTAGGTTATCTCCATGCATGGTCCTTGGTTGGAGTATCAGTCTCAGAAAAGACTCCTGTGCCCAGACATTTTGGTTCTGTTGATCTCCTTTTGGAGATCCTGTCCCCTCCAGGTCTTTCTATCTCCCCTTTCTTTCATAAGATTCCTTGCACTCTGTCCAAAGTTTGGCTGAGTCTCAGCATCTGCTTTGATATCCTGCTGGGTAGAGTCTTTCAGAAGCCCTCTGCAGTATGCTCTTGTCCTGTTCCCTGTTTTCTCCCTCTTCTGATGTCTATCCTATCTGCCTTTCTGAATGAGAATTGAACATCTTACCCAGCAAGAATCTTCTTGCTTAGATTCTTAAGGTATACAGATTTTAGTATGTTTATCCTATATTCTATGTCTAATATCCACTTATAAGTGAGTGTATACCTTGTGTGTCTTTCTGTTTCTGGGATACCTCACTCAGGATGATCTTTTCTAGTTCCCACCATTTGCCTGCAAATTTCATGATATCCTTGTTTTTAATTGTTGAGTTGTATTCCATTGTGTAAATGTACCACAATTTCTGTATCCATTCCTCCATTGATGGATGTCTGGGTTGATTCCAGGTTCTGGCTATTACTATCCCCCAAGAAAATAGAAGCATTCATCAAAAGTATCTTTTAAAAAAAAGCTCAGGGCCAGAAGGTTTCAGTGCGGAATTCTACCAGACCTTCAAAGAAGTGCTAACTCCAATTCTCTTCAAACTATTCCACAAAATAGAAACAGAAGAACATTACCAAACTCATTCTATGAAGCCACTGTCACCTTGATATCTAAACCACACAAAGACCCAACAAAAAGCAGAACTTCAGACCTATCTCTCTTATGAATATTAATGCAAAAATACTCAATAAAATACTCGCAAACTGAATCCAAGAACACATAAAAAATATCATCCACCATGACCAAGTAGGCTTCATCCCAGGCATGCAGGGGTGGTTCTTTTCCTTTTTAATGATAAATCATTAGCTTAGACTGAAAAACAATAGGGTAGCCAGGAGCTGCAAGGCAGGTTGAAATGAAAGAATGAGTAAGAGAATTGACAAGAAAGATGGAAAAAATTTGCTCAGCTACGTGGACCCCAATTCCAAGCAAGACTGTTGAGTATAATTTTACTTTCCTGTAGTGATGGCAGCTTTGCCCAGTTTCTCCCTATGTTGTAGAGATGGGGTCCAGCTTGTAGGTTTAAAACCTGGTACCAGTGGATTTATTTTTAGCAGTAGGGACCAAACTAGGAACCAAGACACAACGCATCCCTCATGAATGCTTCTCAGTTACCTCTACTGTCCTCTAACTCAAAATTTAAAATTTGCCAAGTATACTGTTACCTTTATATAGCCTACAAATCTTCTATTTGGTTTAGTTGAGTGGTTCGCAACCTTCCTAATGCTATGGCTCTTTAATACAGTTCCTCATGTTGTGGTGACCCCCAACCATAAAATTATTTTGTTGATAACCCATAACTATAATTTTGCCACTGTTATGAATCATAATGTAAATATTTTTGGAGACAGAGGTTTGCTTAAAGGAGTTGCGACCCACAGGTTGAGAACTGCTGATTCACTAACTAATGTTCTCCACAGAAGAGGGGAGTTTTCTTTTTATTTCAGTTTTCCATCCCTTATATGTTCTCTTAATTGTTTCATTTGGCTAGACTTTGCTGTCACTTAAGTTTTGTATTTTTTAAAATATTGATTCTGTTGGTGGACTTGGAGGGGGCGGGGAGGAGGGAGATGAGGGAGGGAGTAGGAGGGTGGGAGGGAATGAGGGAGGGGACTACGCGTGGGATGCAAAATACCTAACCTGTGATTGATATAAAAATAAATAAATTAAAAAATATTGATTCATTCACATATAGCAGTGAAAGACTTTGCTCTGGCACTCAGAAGACAAGTTGAACACCTGTAATGCATCACATTTTGTTTTGCCCAAAATTATAACTATTATTTTATTAGCTTCCCTCTCTAAATGATACTTGTCTTTTTATTGAGCTTTTCCTTTTTTAAAAGGTGGTTGCTTTGATATTTTCATTGATGTTTTGTTGTCAAGAATCTTAAATGTTCTTCAAAAGCTAGAATTGGTTTGGTATTTCTCATAGAATTTCCTACATATGTCCTTCATACATTAAGAATGTTTTGACTGATGTAAAACTAATATATTGAACTTGTTTTAAATCTTGAACTTCAGATATTTTTTCATTGACTCTGGTATTGAATGCTGAGTCTGAAGCAAGCCACTTTTTTTTCTCCTTTCTGGGATATTTTGTTTTCTGTGTCTAGATACCTAAAAAGATCTCATCATTTAGTTTTCTTTTCTATAACACTCATAAATTTATAAGTTGTATTCAGCAAATTCAAGCACTTTATATAATTCTATATTAATTTTCCACCAAATGCAATCTATAATCATGCACTCTCTCAAGATATTTTTTATCATACAGGTTATTTATTTTATAGAGATTATTCCCAACTTATGACAGCTTGACCTTCTATTATTCAAGTTTATGATTGTGATAGTGATACATAGTCTATAGAAACTGTATACTGAATTTTGAATTTTAGTATTTCCGAGAATTTGCATTACTTAGTATCATACACTGCCCCTTCGCTGGCACTGTGACAGTTAACAATTAACACAGAATTATTTTACTCAGCTAGGATGGTCAGAAACATACATTGGCTTATGGTCTTTTCAGTTTAACATAGGGTCATAAGTACATAACCACACCGTAAGTTGAGCATCTTGCTTTCCTGATCATGATCTGTGCCGCGTTATTCTATTTATATTTACATCTATTCACTATCTTGAATTGTCTTAAACACTGGTTTTGTTTCTGCATTCATCCATTCATTGCCAGTTTTTAGTTACGTTTATTCTAATCCTTGGTCATTCTTATTTCATTATTAATTTTAACACTCTGCACTCCTCTTTTTCATTGTATTCTGTTTCCTTTTAAAACTTCTTAGCAGATATCTGCCATTATGTTTCTTCTTGGCCACTAATCAGAGCAATCATTTTTCTACAGGACAGGAAGAGCACAATAACAAGATGCCTCAGTGGGTAAAAGCGTTTGCTGAGAAAGTCTGGTGACCTGGGTTTAATCCTCCTGAACTCACATACAAGTACAAGAAGAGAACTGACCCCACAAGCTTTACTCTCCTCTCCAAACATTCACCATGGCATATACACTATAAAAATAACACATTTAAAAATATTTAAAGACTTGTGTATTATCTTTGAGATTGGGCAGAGCTGTGAATAAAGCCTATAGTCTTGTCAAGAACTCCGATTCTTTTCTGATATAAAGCTTTCAAAGCCGCGTACGGCAAGATACCACTTGAAAGAGTGCTGCTTTGCTTTTAGCTCTTAAATCGCCTTATTATTTGTTATCTATATTATCAGCCTTTAGTTTCTAGGACCTGGCTTCATTCTACCATCTTTGCCTAATACAATCTTAAATAGCTACATCTCACAAGCCAATGTTTGTTTGTTTGTTTGTTTTCCTCAGGTCAAAATGTGCCCATTTTTTTCTATAAGCCTATGTACATTATGACATCCAAGGACTAAGATTCAGTTGCAAAATAAGTTTCATTTCTTCAGTTTTTGTTTTGTTTAGTGGTTCATTCTTCGGACTGAGCCCCACCAGGAGTGGTGGGGTTAGACAATCATCAGAACATTCTAGTAGTGTTTCAGACTAGAAGACTTATAGACTTTTCCCCTTTACTCATAGGCAGTCTATGAGTATGGTAATTTTTGTAAAAAAATTGTTTAGTTGTTATTTCTGGACATAGTATCCTTACAGCTCAAGAACATAAGATGGTATCTTAGAGAAAAACTTGGAAAATAAATCAATTTAAAATAAGACTCAATCTTTTCAGTGCTAATGTGAATAAAATAACAATAACAATGTCAAAAGGACAAGTTTCAGTTGAGTATATTTTAAATAAGATTCTCCCTTTGTAAGCCTACAATGTTTTAATTTATTTTTATTAGCCTACATTAAAGAGAAAAAAATTAAAGATCTTTGAAAACTAATTGATACAGTGCCTCCCCCCCCCATCCCCAATTGTTATGTGGAAGTCTGACTTTATTCTTTGGGACTCTTAAAAAGAAGGAAAGAAATGTTAAGTAATTGTTAAAGAACGACTTCTGTGAAAGCAGTGGGGAAGGGTAGGGGTCAGGAAGAGCATCTGCTTGATTCCCTTTGAAGGGAGATGTGTTCTCTTTCTTCTTCTTGGCCATATGTCTTAGACCTGTGTCATTAAGTCCCTCAGTGGGATATCTTTTCATGTTCACTTTGAGTTTAGAAAAACATACTGCACCTTCCTCCAATCTAAATGTTTTAGCTTCTCCTGATATTAGTAAAGATGGTGATGATAGATAACTTACTGCCTTAATATTGTTTGTGTTACTATAACAGAATACCAAAAATTGGCTAATTTATAAAGAATGGAAGTGAATTCTGTCACAGTTCTGAGGTTTAGAAGAGCATGAGCCTTTTAAAAATATTTGTTATTTTCAAATTTGTGTTTTTGTGTTTTGCACACGTGAGCAAAGATGCCCACAGAGCCCAGAGTCATAGGATACCCTAGAATTGGCACTATAGAAAGTTGTGGGTTCCTGGATATGGTGCTAGGAAACAAACCTGGGTTCTCTGGAGGACCAACTGGTACTCTTAATGGTTGAGCGCCCCCTGTGGCCCTGTGAGTACAGCCTTTGATGTGGTAATAGAAAACTAAGAAGGTCTCTTGGCATCTAGTCCCGCTAGTATCATCCCACCAGTTTAGCCCTTTATCATCTTGCAGCCAGTGTTATGTCCTCAACTCTGGCAGGAGCACTGCACTGCCTGTTTTTCTTTCAGAATCAATACCCATAGGCCTGTCTTCTCCACCAACCCTTGACACATGCCTAACTTCAACTTCTGTCATTCTGTCCTTTACTTCTGCCTCTTTCAGGTATGGAACTTTAGCAGAACTGTAGCACTCCTAGGCAGTCTGGTTGCTGACACTTCTTGCCAGTCCCTTTTCTGGGTCTGATCTTATGCTGGAATCACCAGGGTAGAGTGTTACAAATACACACTTTTCAATTTCTTTCCAACCCATGGAATCCTATCTTGGGTTACAAATATGGAGTTTTGAAGCACTATTCAAGTTACAAACACAGTTCAGTAGAGAGCAACTTTGTTTCAATTATCTGCCACATTGACATCACCAAAGGGTCAGAAGCACTTAGTTATTTCTGGGTTAAACTTCCTTCCATGTTGACCATGGGACAGAAGCATGACTTTCAGGAGATATGAAAGGAAGAGTCAGATAATCCTTGTCCTGAAGAAGAACAAAAGCAAAAGACCAAAAGACAGACCTTAATTTTCATACCAGTCACTGGCTGATAGATAGTGTTTCCTCTTGTACAGCTTCATTATTTATATTCTTGTTCATTCACAGAGTTCCTGAGATCTGTGACCATCTCTGGCTCATATCTCTAACCCAGGGATGGTTTACTGTCTGGAATATAATATTCACAGGCAAAAATTAATGGAATGATACCTTTTTTAATTTTTAAAATTTATAATACTGTAGACTAACAAAAAATTCAAAACATAGTCCAGAAAGGATTCTTGTACCATCTCTCACCTTCCTTTATTGGTTTTACTTACTTTCTTTTGCTTGATAAGACACCAAGATCAAAGAAACTTACAGAAGAGTTTATTTGGGACTTAGAGTTTCGGAGGGTGAGAGCCCATGGCGATCACGGTGGAAAGCATAGCAGTAGGAAGGCAGTATTGGACCTGGAGCAGTAACTGAGAGCTCACGTCTTGATATACAACCACAAGGCGGACAAGGCACTATTGCAGGAAATGGTGGGTTGGGATACACCCCCCTCTACTAAGACTATTATCTAGCTAAGATAAACCCTTCATCTTATCCCAAGTTACAGGAGCCTGTTCTTCACCATCAGTGCCTTTACTTTGCCTGTTAACACCCTCTGAGGCTAGGAGTTGGTTTTTTGTTATAATTAAGCAATTTTTTTTTTTTTGGAGACAGATTCTCTCTACATAATCTTAGCTGTTCAGGAATTCACTATGTAGAGCAGGTTGGCCTCAAACTCATAGAGATCCACCGGCCCCTGCCTCTGAATGCTGTGATTAAACGCATGTAAGTCCACACCAGGCCATAATTTTTCCCAATCTTATCTGAGGGCTTTGTTTTTCTTTTCCTAAACTTGACTCTGTGGCTGCAGAATATATATTCTTCCAGGATACACTTAGAAACCTTCAGACTGTTCATGCACATCTGAAGCTGACCAACTGTATCATTGAGTTCATTCTTTTGTCACCATATCACGAGATGCTTGAAGTGGGTTAATTTAATCACAGAGCTCAGGCCTTTCCTTTGTCAAGTTATCCAGGGATGCAAGAAACAACCAACCAGCATCATTATTTTCCATATTTTTCTAGAAGCTGTCAAAAGTTTTATATATAGAATCAGTAAATTCTTTGTTGCATTCAACAAATTCTTCAAGTATTTCCAACCATGGGCTTTCAGTGCTTCCCATGCTACCTGAAGAGTCTTTAGCATCTGTAGGTATCAATGAATTGCAGAGTCTGTTCCAGAAACTTAGCAAAGTCATTCTCACAATTCTGTTTCTCTAGAACCACTCCTGGTACTACAATCTGTACAGTCTGTACCGTACTATACAGTCTGGTTCTCTTGGAGAAAGTGCCAAGAACTTAGCACAACTGATGTCATGTTAGAGGCACAACTCTAACCTTAGGACTCAACACACAGATAGGCCTAACAACTGCCAAAAGGGAACAAAGACCTAATCTATGAAAGATCTTGTCTATAGTTCTAGGATCCAGAAAAGTCTCTAATTGTAATAACCTAAAATTTTGGCTTCTGTATTTTTGCTTCCCACTAACTCTTCTCACTAACAGAAGTGTGTCAACCAAGATGTTGTGCTTGTGCATAAAAGACAAAGAATGGAGAAGCCCAGGGATGCCTGATTTGGGCAAATTTCCCATCCAGTCACAGGCTGGAAATACAAGTTTGCTTGCTTGCTTGCTTGATAGATTGATTGATTTTACAGCCCGATCCCAGCCCCCTTCCTCTCCTCCTCCCAGTCCCACCCTCAGGTCCCCTCACCCCAGCCTTAAGAGTGCCTATTCTCTGGTGGAATTATGTTGCAGCAGTCTAACAGAGGAGTTTTATTAAAATGTCTTCTAGGCTGTGGTATGTGTAGTTCAACAATGAATGTCTCATAACGGGAAGGCCAAATATCCAGTAGTTGTTCAGTCCACAAGACTAGATGTCTCAGCAGTTCCAATCTGGTTCTGGGGTCCCAGGAAGTCTGAGAGAGCTGTCAATCTTAAGTCATGTTGGAATTCCAAAAAGGCAAGTTATAACACCAGCAGAAGAATGCCTCAGCAGCAAGAGAGATGAACTTGACACTGCGAGTGAGGGCAAGCAGGTAAAGATAAGAAGCTTCCTTCTCCCATGTCCTTTTATGTGGGCTGTTGCCCAAAGGTGTGGCCCATATTTAAGGTGGGTGTTCTAATTTCATATGCTCCAGTTAAGAAAATCCTTCACAAGCATGCCCAGTTGCTTAGATTTTGGTAGATTTCAGGTGTAGTCAAGTTAACAACCAAGATTAACCATCACAAAACCAACCTTTGTCAACTTGACACACAGTCACATCAACTTACTAAACTTCCAAATGAAAACAATAGCCAGGTCATAATTCTACCTAACACGATATAACTATCCTGTAAACAACCTCGAACAAATTCAATATTTTAGAGTAGATAGCAATGTCCCTTGAGGGTCATTCTTTTAGTGTCTCATGACATAAATACGATAACTACTGATATTATCTAAATTGATGTTATATTACATGATAAAGAAATAGAGGAAAGAAAACACAAGAATTGCTTAATATACATGTATGTATGCACAAACACATTCTTAACAAAGTAGGAAAGAACCACTCATGTCAATTATAATCCACGGTTTTGCAACTGGCCATGTGTGGCCTTAGCTGTCATTTATAACTACGTTTTTCAGTGCAAATTTTGTATTTCCCCTGTCCTCAGTGAACACCAATAGTACAGAAAGGATACTTGTTACCGTCGTCCAGCTTCCTTTTTTGGAAACCTTTCAGCAAGTATAGCACACCGTCAAAACTCAAAGTGACATTGGGATGAAACCACTCAGTTTTGCACACTATATTTAGAGTCATTTCTCTTCATAGTTACTCATTTTTATATGTATGTGTGTTATACGTATTACAACCTACAGTCCACATCTGATTGCCAGGCTGTTAAACTCTCTGTCATGTCTTTGGTTTTGGATCTGAGCTGCTCACAGCATCTAATAGCTCATCTTTCCACTTGTAGTTATTTTTTCCCAGTTTATGATTTTTCTTTTGGTTATGATTAATACACAACTTAACTCTGTATTCCAAGCTAGCCTTAAACACCCTCTAGGAACAAGCCATGAACTTGCATGGATCCTGTTGCTTCTCTCTCTACATAATTTTTAACAAACGAAGAACTTTTTGACATAGTAAGTCATACAAAAATTAACAGAATGGATGGCTCTTGTAATCTAGGAGGAAACAGACCAATTCTCACTGAGCACCAACTGATGGTTGGTTTTGAAGTCATATCTGACAGGAATGGTCTTGGTAATGGTGCTGTCAGCTGCTCATAGGATATGAGTTCCAGCACCTTGCCTGTGATGATAGCAGAGGGTACCATTTGGGAACCTGTCCAGCATGAAAGATATGCTTATAGCTACCAACCAATTCTTGTTCAATTTCCTCTCTCAAAATGTTGCTCAGCATTTGTGTATCTGAGGGTAAGATATCATTATTTCAAGTCCAATGACTACATCAAGAAAGGTTAATGTTTCTTTCTGCTACCAGGTTCCATGCTGAGTGGGCAACCTTTTACATAAATGCTCAAGAGAACAATTGCTGACTTATTAAGGCTTCTATCAGAGAGACAGAAGTCATGGCAAACGTGAGCTAAAAGAGGGAAGGGAAAAATAGCATATTTTCTAAATCTCTTCTTTGTCACTAAATATCTAAGGGGCAGTTAATGAATATCAATTATCCATAACTATTCTTTGGAATAAGAATCTGTATATTCTAATCCATCTTCAGTCATTTACGTGTTATTACATGGTAAGGGTCTTGTTTCTGTCAATTCTAGCATTACATTTTCCTCTTGACTCAAGTAAGAGGCTTAGCTCACAGGTTCAGTTGCTGAGCTAAGTAGCTATGCAGAAAGAAAGCAAATGTGAATTTTCACCACTGTTCCTTTGTGACCACACTTATTAGATATACACTTCAAGAATCTGACATCCACCAAAACACAGTCCTAAGTGTGGAACATAGTAAGAAAAGACATATGCTTGCTTTCAAAGAGCTTACATTCTCTGTGGAAAGGAAAACCAGTCATAAGTACACAAAGAAATAAGAAAGTGTCAAAATTAACTATTCTATGAGGATGATAAAACAGGGTGAGTTGATGGTAGAGGGAGGCTTCTATCTAAAAGGCCAAAGTACTTTCTGTGCCATGTGGTAAAGTATGGATCAATGATCTCTTACCTGTAAAGATGTAGATAGTAAACATTTTAGGCTTTGTGGACCATATACAGTTTCTCCTGCATAGTATTTTATTACTTTTTAAAGCATTCTTCAAAAACACAGGAACCATTTTGAATGACAAATGTATGTAAACAGGCACACTACAGTTCACCAGTGGTAGTTTGTTCACTGCTAGACTTAGTGTGAACATAGCATATTCTCACTTTAAGATTAATCTAGTTTACTGGGAGAGAAAACAAGAAATCATAATACAGAATGACCTGCAGAGCTTCCCAACAGCTGAGAGGATTCGGGGAGAGGACTCACTCCAACATTAAAACAGTAAATTACGGTCTGACAAAAGACGGTACCCAAGCAGTAGTAGTGCAGTAGCTAGAGAAAGAGAAAGAGGAGCAGGCCTCTGAACAGAAAGACCTTACCAGTAAGGGCCTGAAAGTACAGAATAAATTATTTACGTTTCTCTGTTACTTCTAGAACCAAGAGTTGTAAACTCAAATGGCTGTACAAATTAGGCACATCAGTCATAGTGGAGCCAGCTATGGGAGGAGCATTGAGGCTTCAGATCTTGGTGTCAACATCCTTGGTGTCAGCACCAGGATCACAGTAGGGAGCAGGGAGATGGTATCCCATCTACATGGACAGTCATCACTCAGGTCCTACTAACTAGTGATAAGATCAATGTTGACAAAAGATGGCTATTTCAAAGAACAGAAGTTCAAAATTCAATATAAATTTTTCATATTGTCAAAGATTGGTGATTTATTTTTTTTAATAATATTGAGCACTGTGCAGGGGTTTCAGGCCATCTCCATGAGTGGTCCTTGGCTGGAATATCAGTTTCAGAAAAGATACCTGTGCCAGACATTTTGGTTCTGTTGCTCTCCTTGTGGAGCTACTGTCCTCTTCAGGTCTTACTATCTTCCACTTCTTTCATAAGATTCCCTGCACTCTACCCAAAGTTTGGCTATGAGTCTCAGCATCTGCCTCGATACCCTGCAGGGTAGAGCCTTTCAGAGGTCCTATGTGGCAGGCTCCTGTCCTGTTTCCTGTTTTCTCCCTCCTCCGATGCCCATCCTCTTTGCCTTTCTGAATGGGCACTGAGCATCTTAGCCAG
>CM053749.1:29435180-29464341 GCA_028658305.1 Pachyuromys duprasi
AGCTTTCTTAGGTGTACAGATGTCTGACAGGAACTGATTGGCCTGCTCTTTGATCACCTCCCCCTGAGGGGGGAACAGCCTTACCAGGCCACCGAAGAAGACAATGCAGCCACTCCTGATGAAACCTGATAGACTAGGATCAGAGGGAAGAGGAGGAGGACCTCCCTTATCAGTGGACTGGGGGGGGCATGGGTGGGGAAGAAGGAGGGTGGAGTTGGGAGGGTAGAAGAAAGGGAGGTACAGGGGGGCTACAAAGTGAATAAACTGTGATCAGTAAAATTTTAAAAATAAAAAAGAAGTCAGTATGAAGCAAAACAGCACAAAAACATTTTTTTCTGAAAAAAAATAATGTTGAGCACTAAGAAGGTATATATCTTGATTACCTATATCCATTTTTGTCTAATTGGTCTCTGGTTTGCAGTATTTATATAATAATCAGATTTGAGAATAAGCAGGCCAATTATGATTGGGTGTCCTGTGTGATAAGTAAGCAGAAGAAAAGAAAAAGAAAAAGGAATAACAAAAGAAAAAGAGAAAAGAAAGAGGAAAAATAAGAAAGAGGAGAAAAACCCTGCCATGGAGCTGTAACCTGGTACTCTGAGCTCTGTGTCAGGGTCAATGACATGAGTAGGCTCCATTCTTGAAGGCTAAATTTGTTTTCTCAGTCAAATAGGTCTGCTCATTCACTCTCTCAATCAACATTTATTGAAAGCCTGCTGCCCTGTTACTTTTCCTGGGAAGATGTGAACAAGGATCTATTCACAGCAGATAGAGCATCAGCAACAGACTAAAGGAATGGTTCTACCCATGTCTAGCTTGATAGAACTAATAAGTTTCCTAGAGTTACTTACAGGAGCATGGAGGGCTCAAGGACAGTTACATCCCTGAAAAGCCCATTCTCCATGTGGGTGACAACTCATGAAAGTCTTTTCCCTGACCTGTTTGCAAGTCGTACCTGGAACTCTACAGCTTAGCCCTTAAATTTCTTCCCGCCCCCTTATTATCAATTTTCACTAAAGCATGTGTAGATAACTTACAGTTTTCACTATGGTCCCTTCTCACCTTACTCCCTACTGTGAGCTAACTCCTGTTTCAACATCAATCTCCTCCCGTGGCTGTGTATTCAGATCTGTGGTCCTTAGACAAACCATTCCTGTATCTGTAGGCAGCTATCTCTAGCAACTGCTTCAAGGATATAGTTCTTTCAGAATGAGTGCTGGGCATTCTCAGAGGAAGCAGATACCTCATCATCTTAGGCCTCCAGCCCAGTGGCTATAGGGCAAGGAGGGGTAATCAGAGACTAAGACTAAGGGGATCCTGGATGTAAATGGATGAAAATGAATAAATCCTGTTCTGGTGCTCAACCTATACATACTATGCTCACAGCCCTGCTGCTTACCTACTCATGTCTACCTGACAAAAGTGATAGTTCCCCATCCCAAGCCTTTCCTAGAAGCATTGCTGGGAATGTAGAATTTCCAGAACACCCAGAAGGCACCCTCCACATACACAGGGAGTCATCGAGTACCCAAGACCTTGGAGCTTCCTGCTTTTCTTACTTTCATGTCCTGCTGGAGGCAAGAAAGTAGGAATCTACTTGTTGTTGGATGTTCTGAATTAGATGCAGAGTGGGGAGAAATTCTGGAAGTAATTGTTAAGTTTGTCTGTAACAACACTGCCCGCTCCACTCTCAGGCTACTCTGAAGGCAAGAACTGCCTTGGGAGAGGATTATGAGAGCAAAGCAGACAACAAGGGAAGGAGACCATTACTTGGTCAGAGGCCATTGCTCTGCAAGGTGACTGGTTTTTTGCTGTAACTCCAGCTGTTAAGTGTTGCCCTCTGCACACACTCCAGACCTGTGTGACAGTTATAAGCAGCCAGTTTTGTGGAAAAGAGGAAAGTTGTAAGATCCTCAGTCAGCCTGGGAAAATAGTGCCTGAGCTCACAGCTGCCTGTTGTCACAAAACACATCTATACTGGGATTTCTTCCTGCCACTCACTCGTCATTTTACAGAGCCACCATAAGGAAGCAGATGTTACATACAAGAGAGTGAACATTGCTTGTGGCTGGGTAATTTCTATCTGAAGTGCCCACTGTCTAGCGAGCTTTATTGGGCCCTCAAAGTGTCTAGTCCCCAGGACCTCAGAAATATGCAGCTACACTGTGTCTGGGGAAGAAAGCCACTGGTCCCACATCTCTCTATAGGCTAACGGAGAGCAAGGCACTCCCCTGGTTCTCTGCTCATACGACTTCTCTATGCTTCTGGGAGGTAGAGTTAAATGGGTTACCCTGAAAATGAGGTCTGTGACTCATGGGAGTAGAAAGTAGCCACTAGAGAACTAATATGTTGGCTTGGCTGGGCCATCCTGTGGTGGGAGCAAATCATAAGAATGACTGCAGGGAATCATATGGAAGAAGGAGGAGTTAGTAAGACTTGGCAAGGACAAGAGCTCCACAAAGACCAAATATATCAGGGCACAGGGGTCTTTTATGAGACTGTTTCTCCAACCAAGGACCATGTATGGATATAACCTAGAACCCCTGCTCAGATGTAGCCCATGGTAACTCAGTATCCAACTGGGTACCCTAGTAAGGGGAACAGGGACTATTTCTGTCGTGAACTCAATGGCTGGCTCTTCGACCCTCCCCTCCCCCGCCCCAGGGGAGGAGCAGCCTTGCTAGACCCCAAAAGAGGACATTGCAACCGATCCTGAAAAGACATGATAAGCTAGGGTCAGATGGAAGGGGAGGAGATCCTCCCCTATCAGTGGATGTGGAAAGGGGCAGAGAGGAAATGAGGGAGGGATGGGGAGAGTGGAAGGGAATGAGGAAGGGGGCTACAGCTGGGATACAAAGTACATAACCTGTGATTAATATAAAAATAAATAAATTATTTAAAAAAGAATGAGTATTCTAGAAACTAAAAGTCACATAGCCCCAGAGGAGCAGGCCATAAGCCCTAGGGTTCAGGTGCAGGGACTGTGATCTGACAGAGAACATTAGCGTTTCCACCACTCTAAGGGCCCGGGGTCGCTAGAATGTCTTCTGAGATTGCTAGTTGGGTGTCAGTGGTTTAATACCTTAAAAACCACCCAAGGATTTGGAAGAAGTTTGCTATAGCTTCAGAGGTAAGGAGTAGGAAAACATCTTCTTGTTTTCAGCCCAATTCCCACCTCCAGAGAAAACCCTGGACATCCCTGTTTGCATCACCAGGGAGAGCTAAACGGGAGTCTGCTGCAGAACCTGCAGCTGTGAAGATCCCAGACCCTTGTGTCTCCGGAGAATGGTGCTCAGTGCTAAAGAGGCCTCCAAGACAGAATACCTGTGGAAATGACCTATTAACTGAGGTGATGTCATGCCTAGAACATAGGGCTGAGAGAATGGAAGAAAGGACTCTGGGCCCCAGCCTAGGTTCGTGGGAAGCTGGGCAGCTACTGAAGCTTCAGGGTGGATAGAAAAACCCAGACTAAACTCAGTAAGGTACTCACGAGCAGGGTCAGATGGCTGCAAAAAAAAAATCAATCATTTTTCTCGGAGGAAAATATTTAGTGGGTAATCAAAATGAAAGAAATATGTGAGAACTAGTCTGCTGGGTTTAGAGAAGAGGATCCTCCCACGGCCTCTCTGCTCCCAGCTGGGAAGCCTCTATGCCTTGCTCAAAGCCAAAGCCACTCTCACATATTATACACACTGAGGCATGTCATCCCCCATTAGGCACTGAGGCAAGCTCCGTGTTTCCTCCATGGTGCACCAGGCATGTGTCTCCATCATCTTTACCCAGAGAAGGTTTAACGTTAACAACTGGACAAACCCTGCATCGTTGGGATAGTTAGTATTTCCCACCTCCTGTTAGTGAAAGTGAAAATGAACTTCCATATGGATGGGTTTCTAGTGGTCACTGAGTATCTGAAAACTACTCGTCGATCCTATAAGGAAAGTTTGATCATTGTGTGTCATAAAATTAATGGAGTTATTTCTCATCTTTATATTTCGCTCATTTAATTATTCTCCCAAACAGAAAAACAATATTGATATGTGTCTGCATCTGCACTTGCTGAATTTATTTTATAGCTGTCCTTTTGCATACATACCACATTGCTTTATTATGAATTCACTAAAGAGAAACTGCATGTTGATTTATGACTTTATTTTTATAACATTATAAAGTGGATAAATTACATTAGTGCTGCATCATTTTAATCTTAACTTGACTGATTTTATTATCTATCCCACATGATGGCGTCCATAATTTTTTCTCCACTGGCATTTACAAGAGTCCTTGAAATGCTTATTAGCATGTTTGGTTGAATTGGAAAAATAAAACAATGTTAGAATTTTAACTTACCAGAAAGTCAGAGCGACATGGATGAATGGTATTAGAGGGAGGACTGAATCTGCCAATTAGATTATACAGTAGGTGTCATTTATATTTAATAAACCAGATTTATAGTTCCAAGGTTTGGCTGAAAATATATTCAAAGCACTTGATGAGAAGAAAGTTAGACAACAGAAGTTTTTCTGCAAAAGTTGAATTAGATTTCATTATTTTTCAAAGATGCACGACTAAATAAGTTCTGTAAGTGAAACACCTCTGGGATTATTAATAGATAGTTAATAATATTTTAAAGTTTTTAATTTGGTTCCCACTAGCTGAAAAAGTGAACGGCTTTTTACAAAATGAATAATAACTTGTTTTACAAGACAGATAGTTCCCTTTTAACAACATTAACATAATTTTGATAACAAATATCTGTGTAAATTTTGGTGAATAACTCAGAAAGTTCCAAGTCTCAACTGACATGGACAAAGCAAACTTTATTTCTATGTACTTTTTATGTGAACACATTTTCTTGGTGCTTATTACTATAAAAGAAGAATATTATAAAACAAAAGATGCTGTGTTTCTAAAAACCTTATAGTTATAGAAATATAGTAAATGGACATAGAAAAGCTTTATTGCTCTTAATCTAATAAAATTACTTAATATTAATAAAATTCTTAGGATATATATTTTTCAACAATTATGTACTAATAATTACAATTATAATTTAGTGAGAACACCATTTTATTACCTTTTTAAATATTATTGTCTTGGTGTTTCTGGATGCTCATGACCACAGTCTTGTGGATGTCAAAGGATAACTTTTAAAAGTCAGTTCACTTGCATTGCAATATAAACAGTAAGGATGTCTGGAAAGGTCGTAAGAAATCATTCAATTAACTATTCATCTAAAAACATCCTATAATATATGTAAGTCTGTGTGTAACCATACATACATAGATTAATAAAATTTTCTCATCTGGGCTGACAACACTTCCCTCAAAAGCCCAAAACCATCTAACAAAAAATCCCAACATCAGGCATGAGAAGCTCTCATTTGAGTTGTTGGTCAGAATTGTCTAAAGACTCCCAAAACTGTAAGGGAAATTGCTCTTGGTTGTTTCCCAAGGTGAAATTCAAGTCCCTGAAGATTGCTGAAGACACTAAGTCCTTCACATGGCCCAAGGAATTTGCTGTGAAACTGTACCCTACTAATTAATGTCAGAAGCTATACCCATGCAGTGTCTTCACCATGACAGCCCAAATAGGAGCTGAACAAGGACAACAACAAGAATGCCAAGAGGACAGGGGAAGGAACACAAGGCCTCAGCAAAGAACTACAGGCAACTAAGTAAACATGGGAGTGGGAGAAATAATCTTACCCATGGAAGAAACATACCAGTTGGCTATTCAATACAAAATGGTAAGCCTTGAAAACACGAATACAAATGACATTATATTGACAGACAAGGCTACATTTAGGAACATGTATGTATATATGTGTGCATATAACAACACATTTTTAAAAAGAAGCCACAAATTTGAAAGATAGAAAGGGGGCCTTGGGCAGAAAGGGAAAAAGGAAATGATGTAATCATAATTACAAAGAGAAAAGAAAAAAAATTTAATGATCCATCCTTTCAGCATGGTGTCTGAGGACTCAGCTCACATTATCATGCTTGTGTGCAAAGCACTTTCACCCTCTGAGTCATCTTGCTGGATCTTATTACATTTTTAAGTTAGTGAGTAACTAATGGGTTTCATTATGACATTTTCATACATGTATGTTATTATAAGCTATCTTGATTTGTCACCCCCTTCTCCCTCCCCTCCCGTCTCTCCCTTCTATTGTCTTATATTTCTCCCTTCCCACATAGTATTTTTTAAGATGAATGAAAAAAACACATATTAGTAAAGCATTGATATTACATCAGGTACATCTTTATACTTTACAAATGTAGTAGAAACCATAGCCTTCACAACTATATTAGCAGAAGATGCTGTGTTGCAGATATGAACACACTGTGCACAGATTCCCCTTCAAACGCTGTCTAGAGCACATAGATAAAAATCGCAAAGAACATAAGCACAGACCAGGAGATCTTGGGAGTCCTCAAAGAGCGCATTATCCAGCTCCTGCACACCAACACAGATTATAGATGAGGAGGCTGAATCAACAGAGAAACAGCGAAACTTACTCCTCAAAGTAATTATTCTTGCCCAAGACAATTGCAGAAAACCTTACTTACCCCACCTTCATTCTCTGCAGTGACAGAGACCCACACACTAGTCGTCAGTATGTAAAGTTGATGCCACCCTGCCACACACCATTCTTGTCTTCCTCAGCAGTTTGCGTGTCTTTTTATCTAACTGCTCACAGACTTGACAGTTTTCTGCTATTGCAACATTATCGAAATCGCTTGGGTTGCTGTGACAGAAATCCCAGGCGACAAAGCCAATGGGGATGGACAATAGTGAAGGAAACAGACCTTCCTTGGAAGGGAACTACATGAGGATTTAAGAGAGCCAAGACCAAGAAGGAAGCTTTTCCCTGACTGTCTGTGCTCCATGAGGATACCACGAAGGCTCTGTCAGCCATACTCTTTTCAAAGAAAAATCCTTTATTTTTCCAAACTGGAGTTTTCAATAGTCATCCCCTCGAGGAAACATCTTATTGTCTGAGTATAGAACATAAATTTTCCCTTTAATTACTCAAATCTTCAGTGATTACAACTGCATGTCCACAGTTTTAACCTGACTGGACTCCTTTCCTGCCAAACTGCACATTTTCCGCTTCACTGCTGTCTCTTTCTTACTGTAACTTTGGTAAGAACAGTGAGCAATAACTATACACAATCTCAATATGGTATTGTGTAACAGTTTCCTTGGAGATGGGGACATCCATCCTTACAGGAAAACTCTTTTTTTTTTTCTTCCATCCTACAGGAAGGTAAACAACTCAAAACAGCTTCAGGAACTCCATGAAACTTACCTGATTCAGTAGGCCCCTCGTCCCAGAGTAAGCAATAAAAGCTGAAAGTCCCTTTCAGACTAATTAAGTTCAAGAAATGTTCAGCATCATTAGTCGTCAGAGAAATGTAAATCAAAACGACTCTGAGATTTAACCTTACACCCATCAAAATGGCTAAGATCAAAAACTGAAATTACAGCATGTGCTGGTGAGGATGTGGAGAAAGGGGAACACTCTTCCATTGCTGGTCAGAGTGCAAACTTGTACAACCTCTTTGGAAATCAATCTGGCACTTTCTCAGAAAATTGAGAATAGCTCTATCTCAACACACAGCTATGTCATTCCTGGGTTTATATTAAAAAATGACCCACCATACAGTTGCTCAACTATATTCATAGCAGCTTTATTCTTAATAGCCAGAAACTGGAAACAATTCAGATGTCCCTCAGCCGAAAAATGGATAAATGTGCTACATTTATACAATGGAATACTAATTAGCTATTTAAAACAAGGAAATCATGAAAATTTCAGGCAATGGATGGAACTAGAAAAGATCAACCTGACTGAGGTAACCCAGCTCCAGAAAGACACACATGAGTAGAGCCTAGCCTAGCTGTCCTCTGAGAGGCCGCACCCAGCAATGGATTAAACAGACACTAAGAGTCACAGCCAAAGATCGGCAGGATCACGGGGAGATTTGTGGAAGAGTGGGAGGAAGGCTAGAAGGACCCGGAAGAAACAGGAGCTTCGCAAGTAGGCCGACATATAGCCAACTAACCTGGGCCCGGGGGAGAGGGGCTTGAAAGACTGAAACACCAACCAAGGACCATGTATGGACTGGATTTAGGCCCCCTACACATATGTATCAGATGTACAGCTTGGTCTTTATGTCAGTCTCCTAGTAAGGGGAGCAGAGCCTGTCTCTGACAAGGACTTTCTTGCATATGTATTGATCACTTGCCCCTGGTGGAGCTACCATGATGTGCTTAGTCCTGATATAACTTGATATGCTGGGGTGGATAGGTGGGGGGAGGGCTCCCTTTTCTGAGGGGGAAAGGAGGGCAATATGGAGAAGTGGGATGGAGGGTGGGACAAAGAGGAGAGGAAGGAGGGGGCTGTGATTGGGATGTAAAGTGAATAAATAAATACATAAATAAATAAATGAAAAAATGTAAAAAGAATCAGCTGGATTTGTTTGAGGTCATTGTTTGAGAGTACCGTCCCTAAAGAAAGCTTGTCAGTGGAGGTAGCGTACATCTCTTGTGGTCAGAACGTTACGTAGCTTATAAGAAACAGAATGTTGCCACCCAGCATCTTCCTCATCCCTTTGCCCTTTATTCAACCCAGAACCCCAGTATATAATTTGGTGCTTCCCACATTCAGGGTGGTGTAGGCTTAAGGTTATTGTGTATTTCAAACGCTGATTTCTGTATCCCCCATGTGTGTTTGCAAGCCTTGTTCTGAAAAATCTCCTGTCTCAATGTTGTATAAACTCTGCTCCCCAATGGTTCCCTGATATGGCAATAAAGCAGCTTACAGCCAATCACTGAGCAGGGGAGAGAATAGGGCTGGACTTCCTATCAGCCAGGGTGGCAGATGTTAAAGCAGAGGAAGTAGGGGATTCAGCCAGGAGATTTAGCCCTGGGCAGAGGTCTAGAAGAAGCTCTGAGAAAGAGCTAGGCAGGAAAGCTACAAAGTGCAAGTATCTGGGATGTATGCTGGGAGGAAACCAGGGTAGTTTAGGGGGTTAATGACAGAGTAATAACTGCTCAGTTCTTGTGCTGTGAAGCATATTATAACAAATATAAAGAGTCTCAATTATTTATGATAGCTGGGTTAAGAGTGAAACTAAGAGAAACCAACACAGTTGTAAAAATAACTGTAACAGGGTGAGCTTTCCTACTTAAATTGACCTGCTCTGGAAACACCCTGTAGTCAGATGCAAAAGTGTGCTTTACCCATACCTTAATGCTTCTTAATATAATCACATTGATTAAAATTAAGCACCACAATTGCAAACCAAAGACATTACAAGAATATAAATCTTATAAACATGGATATGAAAATTCGTAACCATATTTTGGCAAGTGAAATGTGCAAAGTTTAGAAGAAATTAAATGCTATGGCCAAGTAGTATTTATTAGAAGTATGCAGTTCTGATTCAACATACAGAAACCAATTAGTGTCCTCTATTGCATGACTAAAGAAAAGTCACATGACCAAAGCAGTAATGACAGAAAATGCAACTGACAAAAATGTAAGACCACTTTGTAATTTAAAAAAGAAATTCTTAGCAAACCAGGAATAGAGGGAAATATCCTCAATAAGACAAATGGCAGCTATGAAAAACCTACAGGTAACATTATATTTAATAAAAAAAAACTGGCGTCACCATTCCCATTCAGAATCATCTTGAAAGGCCTAGATAATGAAATGAGAGAGAAACCATAATGAAAGAAGACAAGATACAATAATGAAATATATACATATTAGCATAGAAGAAAAAAACCTTCTTAATTCTCATGTGGCATGAGTGTGTTAAATCGAGCAATCAAAAGACAAAACTCACAACTCCCTAATCTAATAAGCAACGCCAATATCATTAGAGCATATAAAATATTCACCAAGATTCAATTACCCTCCTGTATTTTTAGGGGCAACTTTTAGAGTTTTAAATTAAAAATACAACGACCATGTGCACACACACACACACACACACACACACACGCTTAGGTATGAAGGACATCCATAAAAATAAAACAAAAATGCTGTAGCTAGCATCAAACTTAACTGTGAAAAGCTGGATCAGGATAAAGGCAAGGTTATCTACTATTACCATATCTACTCAATATAGTACTGTAGTTTCTAGCTAGGGCAAATGAACAGGACAAAGAAATGAAAGGCAACTAGGCTTAAAGGAAAGAAGTAAAACCATTTCTACCTAAAAATGACACAGTACTGCATATATAGAAAACAAAGAGTCCACATAAACATGTACACAGAGGCCTAGTACAATGGATAAATGAGTTCAGTGAAGTTTTGAAATGCAAGACAAATGTACAAAAATTGTTCTACACAATTGAAAGGATGAAAATGAAATCATTTCTGCAATAAGTGATACAATAACAGTTGAACAACTCTATTTGAAAATGTCATTAAAAACAATGAAATGCTTAGTAATAAATGTAATAGAAGAAATGAAAAATTTACGTCCTAACATGATAAAACATTGTTGAAGACATTTAGGGATCTAAAGAAAAGTCTTCATGCTGGTATGGCAAGCACTGAACTAACTATGCAATTTCCCACCACTGTATGATTCCATTTTAATAAAATGCCCAAACTTGGAAAACATGATGACAGTAAATTAGCAATTGCCAAGGGCTCAGCAGAGAGGGAAATGGGTATAAAGTTTATGAGTGTCATGAAGACATTTTGGTATTATTAATGATAGCTACAAAATTTGTTATTATACCCCCACCTGCAACAACTACATTATATAGTTTGAAAGATTGAATTTCATATTATGCAAGTTCAACTTACCAAAAGGCTAAGACCTCTCCATCCTTAGGAAAATAAAGCTTTAAGCCATGATGATATATATTACATGGTGTAACAGCTAAAATCTAAAAGATACTGGCAATACCAACTGCTGCTGGACACAGAACTCAGGGCTCTCACATGTTGCTGATGGTTTGCTAAATGATACAAGTCACTCTGGAAAATGGCTTGTTCCTTGTTGATAAAATTAAAAATATGCTTAGAGTGTGGTGAGGCATGCCTGTAATCATACTGCTTTGGAGGAGGATCACAAGTTTTCAGGCCTATCTGGGACACACAGTGAGACCCTGTCTCAGAGCAAATAATATAATGAATGATCCAGAAGTTATAATCATGGACACTCGCCCTAAATTGTGTGTTTGCACAAAAACATGTACTTAGGTTATGTGAACTTAGGCAAATTTAGTCAAGTCAGAGGACACTAAAATAGTTAAATCTGAGGACTGTCTAGTTTGATTCTTGAAAATGCTCAGCCAATATCTTAGATTTTTACTTCTGAATTGCCTTGGCCTTTCCATGTGTCATCCCCAGTAGATGAATACTGGGAATACTTTAAAAGGAAATCTCTTTCTCATATGTTCTTTTTCTTTATCTCCCTGTGTTACATTAAAAATGGTCTCCTCACAGATATCTTCCAGTTCACTGATTCTTTTATCAGCTGTGACGAAGATCAAAACTAAAGTTATAGTTGTATCAGTGTTCTGTAGTAACTCATTTTCTTAGTGATTCATGCTTCTTCATTTATTTCTTTTTTAATGAAACTCACTGTGACATTTTCATACCTGCACATAATGTGCTTTGATTATTCACTCCATTGCCCTCCTTTATCTCTTTCTCTCCATCAATTTCATAAATACTTCCAACATTTCCATTGTAAAATCTTTTCCTTGGAGCTATACCTAATGACTGCTTTTTGCAATGACTAATTGTCTTTTGTACTTTTTGATGTTCTAATCATAAGCTTAAGCACTCCTGAACTATTGTGAAGAGTTTCCTTATAAAATATTTCCACATTTGCTTTGCCACAGCCTGAAGAGTGTCATCATCTTTATATCAGGTTTATGGTCACTTTTCTCCTTGTGTTTTTTGTACCAGGTGGGATGTGTGTGCTGATGTAACACCCACATGAGGGATAGGCTTGCATTTTAGCTTCTTGTGGATGAATCCCCTTCCTCTGCAAGCCCTAAGCATAGCATATCAGTTTTTCAAGTGTTCCTATCAATGTATAGTGCCTGACTAGCACAGACTAGTCCAATAGATGAAAGGCTGAAAACTTCTTCAGTGGTTCTCAACCTTACTAATACTGCTACCCTTTAATACAGTTAGTTCCTCCTGTGGTGATGACCACTATCTATAAAATTATTTTAGTTGCTACTTAATAACTGTAATTTTGCTACTGTTAATGAATTGTAATGTAAATATCTGTGTATTCCGATGGCCTTAGGCAAATATGTGATAGAGTCACTTGACTTCCCAAAGTGGTCATAACCCACATGTTGAGAAACACTGACTTAAACCATGCTCTTCTCATGTTATCAAAACCTGTTTTTCAACAACATAAGGATGGGAACAGGGGCTTTGTCTGACATGTACTCTGTTGCTCACTCTTTAATCGCTTCCCCTTGATGGGGGGGCAGTCCTTGTCAGGCCACAGAGGAAGAGGAGCAGTCAGTCTTAATAGCCTGCGGTCAGACTGTAGGGGAGGAGGGTTCCCCCTTTCTGAGGACTAGGGGAAGGAAATGGAGTTGAAGAGAAAGGGAGTGTGGGGCTACAAGGAGATGAGGGAGGAGGTTACAATCAAGATATATAGTGAATAAATTATAAAAATAAATTTAAATAAAAAAAGAATCGACCAGATTTCCTGTTGTAGACATTCCAGGTGATCCATCTTCTTGTTTCAGAACAAAAATACCCAACAAATATTGCAGTTTTGTAGCCTAGGGAATATAGACATTTTTGATAAAAGTTCTTCTAATTCTGATTTTTATAGGTAAAGGACTAAGCAATTAACTCAAGGACCTATGCATAAGTGCTGCAGTTAGAAGGAGTTTTCAGGTCAACTTCCCTACTCCCAGGATCTTTCCAGAGGTTTTTTCGTCTAAATTGTGCCTCTTTCATGACAACATGGAGACAAATATCAAACCAAGGCAATTGATCAGGGTGACTAAACAATAACATATGCACAAACACACACTTCAATGTTTTTTTTCTTGTATGAGCCTGCTGCACTTCTCTGTTTAAGGTATGGATAGTTCTGGAAAGAAGACATTAATGGTCTGATTGAGAAAAGATGATTGACTGTTGATTCAAAATGAACCAACATTCCCCTTTGAGGCAATGGTTCTCAACCTTCCTAATGCTGCGATCTTTTAATACAGTTCCTTGTGTTGTGACCCCAACATGAAATTATTTCATTGCTACTTTATAACTGTAGTTTTGCTACTATTATGAATCGCAATGTAAATATCCGATATGCGACCCCTAAAGGGGTCTGAAGCCACAGGTTGAGAACTACTGCTTTAAGTGAATGCCTGCTTTTTGTGTCACAGGCCTGTGTTTGATTTTTTAATTCACCCTAAAGATCATTTGGACCATCAGCTTTCCCTCACCCAGTTCTTTCTGTAGAGTCCATGCTGTTCAACATGTTTCCAAGATCCAAAACCAGGAACTGTATCTGAAGGAAAAGGGCCAGTCCTCCATGCCACATATGTTTGTGCTTTTGTGATGCAAATTCCATCCTATATTGACAGCAGGGAACATTAAGGGAATATTTTCCTCCCCAAATCCTTTTTGTTTCTTGTTAACAAAGACTGTGTAATCTCATTCTCTTTATGAGAGACTCAAGGAATACAAAATTATAGGCTGTCAAATGTAAATATTCGATTTAACATTCCTGCTGCCCTTCAAAAGGAAGAAGCCCTCACAGTTTGGTAGAGTGTCCTGATTCTGTAGTCTGTTCTATTTCCATATGTGCAATGGAAATTAAATATATTTTAATTAAAATAATGCCATGCTCTATGCATTCCACTGAAAATTCTTCTCAATAACACATCTAAGAATGCAACGAATCATTGTACATCATTCTCTTTTATTTTGGGAATCATACGTGCAAGGCAAGTACTCTACCACGTAGCTGTGCTTCCCGCCCTCCCGCGATTTTTTAGGCACTATATTATAACTATAACCAATACCTATAACAGTTACACTATGTTACAGACCTATGCAAAAGATTTTGTGTTACTAATTTCCTTAGCTTTTACAGTTTCCTTCCAAGAGAAATACAATCATTAGATTTATCCTATAAATGAGGAAAGTTAGGTAATTTTTCCCAACATGAAGGAAATGAATTCAAACCCAGGTAGCTTCCCTTATAAAACAAGTTTTTGAATTCCTGGGCATCACTATTTCTTAGTGATGCGCATGTTTGGTGGTGTATTTAAATGGCTCCCTCCTACAGAAGCTTTAGATTGTTTCTAATTTTTCACATTATAAACAAGGCTGTGATTACCATCTTTCTGCATGTAATCAAGGCTATCAGTCTTTTTTTTTAATTTTTTTAATAGCTTCTGAGTTTTCATCTTGTGCGGGAAGGACTCCTGCTCTCTAGGTTATAAATAATCCTCCTTCATTTTCTTCTGTAACTTTTATGGTGCTATTTTATTCATTTAGGACTCAAGCCCCTCTGAAATTTATTTTGATGTATGGCATTATTTAGATGTCTAATTTGATTGTCTTCCATATGGATAGCTGATTGTCTCAGTGTCATTCTTGAACAGTCTATCATTTCTTGGTTGAGAAAGTATTTCCCAAGAAAATCTTTAAGAATTAAAAATTACTTACATCAACACATTAAAATCTACCCATGCTTAACCAACTGTTGAGAATTATAAACACAAAAAGCTCATTAAACATACAGAAAAATCCAGTTTATGTGGTGGGAAAAATAGGGAGAGAAAGCAGGGATTTTTTTTCCTTCTGCATAACAAATGTACTCAGTGAATCTTCCTAATGGGAACACACTGATTTTAGTGCAGTTGCTGGCTCTGCCTCTTCATAATGCTTTGGAATGAATTCCCTCCCTTTGTTGTCTCTGCTTCTTTGTTTCTAAAAGGGAAAGGTAGCAGTCTCTTGCTTAGAAAGCTGCCCTAAAGATTTGGCTCCTGTACTCAGTGGATGTGTCATTCCATGCAGAAGGCTTGATTCCTGTGTTTTGCTGAAGAACCGAAGTGTCCCCAAGGCTGGCTTCTACTTAAGCCCCAAAGTCATCATGTGATGCAGCCGCTTCTACTACTCAGGAACATTTGCTTTCACAGGACACTGTACAGTGTTCTCAGTTGGACCTTGGGTTTCAGGGACAGATTTCTAAAAATAAATGTAAAGATTATTATTATTTTTTTTTACTTCTTGAAAAAAACAAAGAGAATTCGCCTGCTTTCTTTAGTTTTATGGACTTTTCTCTATTCTGCTGTCATCTTCTTTGATAACTAATCTGATCTTACTCCTTACAGAAGAGAAAGTAGATCTTATCTTCTGTCTCCTTCCTTCTCCCAAACTCCCTGGTGGCTACATCCATTCTCCCTTCTACAGGCCCTTGTGTCCAGAATGGATGCCTCCACAATCTGCCTTTACTTCTGTATATCTGGATCAATAGTCCAGTCCCTCTCCATCTCCTTTGCCTTTCACCTTTTCTATTGGCTTCCCTTTAATCAGGTGTGTAGCATAATCCCCAAAGAGCCAGTGCAGCAAAGACCTCCATTGGCACCAGCTGCCCAGGGCTTTTCTTCTCTGCACAGACAACTTAGAAGTGTACGCTAGCTATATTCACATCCTTTCTCCATGGGTATCCCAGCCTACCGTCATGGGACTATTTTTCCTATCTCTAAATATACTTCAGCATGGTTTAAGAAGAAGAAGAAGGGGAAAAAACGCAACCTCTGTGTGTTTAACATGCCCACTTTTGGGGGCTTACTTGCTTGATCTCTTGGTTGACTTACACTTCTGATTGCTTCTTCCTTCTCAAAATTTATGCTTATCTTGTATTTCATGACAGCATATTTCTCTGAGGTATTTTTTTGTTTTGTTTTGTGATCCAGGACCTCATGTACCTTCTACAACTTAGTCACATCTCTAGCTATTTTCTGCAGTCACTTTTCCGTGTTCTCCGGTCCATTTATTGACTCTGTCCCCTGCCCATATTATTTTTTAAATTTTATGAGGATAAGTTATGTACATGTGTGACTTTATATAATGATAGCAAAGATTTTTCCATGTATCTGTAACATCATCACCACTAGACACTTCTCAGATTATTTAAATAGAAAATGTAATCTTAAATATTACTCAGCTCAGGTGGTAGAGTGTGTGGGGAGGCTGTCATTATCCCAATAGAAAGTATAAGGCCATCCCAGGGCTCACAGTGCAAGGCTGTTTTATTCACATGAACCACACTGCTCATTGTATTAAATGATTTCTCGCAAACCGGAACCACAAAGAAACCTCTCACCTGTAAGTAACTTTCAAAAGTAGAAACTAAGAAGTTAAGTTCCTTCAATACAAGAAAACCCAGATAATGTCATCATCATCTTCATACTGAATTTCATCATCTGTGAAAATGACCAGATATGGCTGTTGCTCTTCTTACCTGTGCTTTATGCCAAGTGTTCTCTCTTTTACCCCAGAACATCTCCTGACGTTCTCTCTTCTAACCCTAATTATCTCCTGAAGCCATTCACTTCTTTTCAACTCCATAGCCACTACCCCAGTTGGACATATTTTGAAGTAAAATCATATTTTCCTAATGTCATTCACCTTATCTGAGACTAATGATTGAATAAACCGCATCTAGATGGCTGTCAGCTTCTTATACCCATTATGGATTATCAGCAATTCACCATGGCAACTTTCAATGCTTTCCCCTGCCACAGAGCAATCTAAAGAGTTCCTGTACAAGAGTGAAGTAATTCCTAATTTATCCTTCCATTATCTCTTCAAAGTCTTTTGAAATTTGTAATTTCTCTGTTTAACTTGTCTGCATAAATCATTGAAAGGAGGAGCAGTATGAAGAGAACATGGAATTACAGTCAAATAGCCCTGGGTTTGATCCTGACACATTACTTAACCTTTTTGAACTTCCATTTGTTTATCTCAAAAAAGAAAATGAAAGCAATAATGCCAGCTTCATTCAGTGGATATGGGGCTAGAATTAAGTCACACGTGTAAGCATCTAGCACACAATAGATATTGGTTCATCCTTATACGCAAGGCCTACTTAGTAAGGTCAGCCTCCAGGTGCGGTACTCAAAGTCAAGTGAAAATTAACAAGGGTTGTCTTTTAATTATACAGGCTCAAGACCTTTAAACTGTGACACAACCCCTTTTATAGTAATTTGATGATGGAGAAGAGAAAAAAAGGAGTGAGCCAGGGGTCTGAGTGTCATTGATTTAAGAGGAGGGGCCATTGGTGAGCTCAGAGCTGCAAGTAGACATAAGCCAAGAGCTGGATTTCAGCAGAGGCGCTGGCAGCCATCTCAGGCTGCCTTACAGATTCTCGCAGAATTTGCGGTGCTCTTCCAGTAAACAACACATTCTAGTTCACTTCAACTTTTTTTTTTTTTTTGTACTAAAATTTCTATGTTCCAGGAAATCCTCAGTCACAAGAAAGCCAAGATAACTGGTCACTCTACACAAGGCAGTGGAATATCTGGAAAATACCCAAGAGCAATTAAAAAAACTAGTGTGGTACTGAAGATTGAATCCAAGGCTTTGTCCATAGTAGGCAGTCACTGTGCCACTGAGTTGTACTCCCAAACAACCCTTTTATTTATTTGCTTGTTAATTTATTTATTTGAGACGGAGTCTCACTAAGTTGCTTACACTGGCTGTGAACTTCTGTTGAGTGTCAGGGATTAGAGGCCTGAATTGCCACCAGGCAGTTTTTCTTTGACTAGAAAATAAGGGTCCTAGGGAGATGATTCAACCACTAAGAACACTTGCTACTTCCAGAGGTCCTGAGCTTGGTTACCGGAGCTCCTACATCTGACAGCTGACAACCACCTCTAACTCTGGCTCCAGGTAAGTCAACACTTTTATGGCCTCCACCAACACACAGAGACACACATAAACACAAATAAAGATAAAATAAAACTTGACAAAAACAAAACAGTGGTGAATGCCAAAAGTAGTGGCATAAGCCTATGGTAATATCAGCACTGGGAAAGTGGGGGCAGGAGGATCAAGTTATATGTGTGATGCTGCTTCAAAAGAATAAATAAGTAAAAACAATAAAAGCAATGGCATGACTGTAAAAGCCTTCCCCATCACCAGGGAAATGTAAATTAGCAAGCCACTGTGAAGAGTGGTGTAGAAGTTCCTCCAAATATTAAAAATGGAGATTCCGTAAGATCTGGAGCCCCCCTCTCCCAAGTATATATCCAAGTGATATGAAAAATCATATGTTGAAGAGATCTTTGCACTATCATGTTCATTAAAGCATTATTCACAATAGACAAAACATAGTTAAAAGTTATCAACAGATGACATTTTAAAACAGTGTCTACATAACAGAATACTACTTAGCCTATTAAAGGAAACAAATTCTGTTATTTACAGTGTAGACAAATCTAAGGAACACCATATTAGTGAAAAAAAAGCCACACATAAATAGATGCTGGGGGCTCACACTTATATGCACAAGCTAAGGGAGTTGACCTTGTAGACACAGAGAGTAAAATGGTGCCAGAGACTGGAATGTGAGCACTGGAGCTCTAGAGGGGGGTGGCCACAAGATATGAAATTTCAATTAAATAGAAGTAATGATTGTATGAGTTCTATTCTATAACATGTTGACTATAGTTCAGAACAAGGTGCAGCAATTTTGAAAATCATCCAGGGAAGTGGATTTAAGTTATCTTTAAAGTGATCTGTCATATAAGCCAAAACTGAGAATAGGATCTTCAAGATGTGCCTTATTCAGAGAGCCAGCCATCTGAGAAGACAGTGCGTTAGCATCCTAAAGATCTCTCTTCCATCTCATCTTTAGCCAGTAGACTGTATTGGGAAGGGGAAATTCAAGCAGTCAATAAATGCAAAATTTATTTAGTCAGGTAGTCGATCTTATCTCTGAGATTTATGGTGTTTCTCCTTTGCACCTCCACTCTTTCTGTAGGAAGGGGAGGGCTCAAAACACAAAGGCCATGGAGTCTTGCATTCCTCCTGAGCCTGTCCTTGGAATGAAATCTAGCTTTAAGGTTAACAGAACAACAACAACAAAAACTGTAGGCTCCTACCTACAGCATGAAGTACAACTGTGTTCTTATAATCTAGGTTATGAAGTGTCCCTATTCATCTCATGGTAAAAATGGTAAGCATATGAAGTTATGCACCCATTAATTAATATGGTTCACCAAGTCCACGATGTACATATATTTCAAGATATTACGTGAGAGCTGGGGATGTAGCTTAGTGCCAAAGCACATACCCTGTTGATACTCAGGACTTCTACCTCCTAAAAAACAGTAAAAAGAAAAGCATAGTATACATATGAAATATAACACATTTTTATTTGTCAATTAAAAACTGACTAAAATTTGTGGAAAAGAAAAAATATAGCCAATAGCTACAATTGGGATTTTTAATTTTTCTGGTTGCCCCATCTTGTGAGTAGAAGAGATAAGTTTTTATGAAGGTTTTATAACTCAATAGTTCACATTCACAGCTACACAGTGAATCACATGGAAAAGCAACATCAGGGATTCCTGCTTCATTATTGTGGGGTGGCACCTAGGCAGAGACTTTTAAAATATTTCCAGGTAATGTTAATACATAGCCAGGATTAACAACTTATGCCTAAATCTCTCTCAAAAGAATTGTCTGTGTTCACCCTTGAGAAACTTTAAAATGCCTTCCAAATACGAAATGGAGGTTAAAAATATAAAACAACTGCTTTTCACATGTGTTAGCAGAACTAGAATATGCTTAGGAATGGAAAATACTAACGTTCATAGTAAAACTGTCCAACAATTGAGTTAAAACAGAATATACCAAAAAAAAATTTTTAAAAAGGTTCTGAGAGAAGCTTTGCCTGGAACAAAGATCTCAGGAGTTACACATCTGAATTATGTCCCTTTAAAGTTTTTACTACATGAACATAAGCCATAAACCTATTTTAATGACGCTGCCACTGTAGAAAAATAAATTTATTAGAGAGAAATGCCTTAGAGGCTGAGGTAGCTTCATTAAAATGTCTTGAATGGGAGAAATTTTTTTATTTTTAGTTACCAGTTTAATGTCTGAAATCAATAAACTATCACACGAAGCCAAATGGAGTGAAGTTAGAGGTTCACAAAGCTCGGGGCTCCTATACTGCTGTTAAGTCCAATGCCTTTAAGAGGTGGTGAGGAACACGCACTCCCCCTGGAATGATCCAGACGCATAGTGACTGAACAAGAATGAAATCTTAGGACACCTTACCACTTGGCTGTGTAGACAATTCCCAAAGAATTGGGAAACAAAAGTCTAATTGGAGTAAGGGCATATTTCCTCAGATCTGCATTCTTTTTATTTTTCCCAGGCTGTGTGAACAAATGTCTATTGACCACAAATAGAATCAATAACATTATGTGGCTCATGGACAGGTGCATAGTGAGGAGTTGTTTAGAGGAGTATAGGTGACCCAAAACAAACCACATCACCATAAAGTGCCACAAAGTCATCATGGATAATGACTTCAAGAAATTTGTGTCATGGACTTCTGCCTTCAGTTAGCCTTCTGCCTCCTGTATACTCTTGAACTCCCATGATCTGGTGGAGCTGAGTGGCAAGAGAGGGCAGTGGGTGGAATCCCAGTTGAGAGTCCTGCAAGTCTACCTCCTGCAAAAGAGTGTTAACAGTTGCATGACCATTAACACAGACCTAGCCATCTATACAGTTCTGCTTTTTTTCCACATTGTCATGACTATGGGACAAGTATCCTTCCACTGTTCACCACAGCAACCTCTGGTCCAATCAGGCCAATTGTCATGTCCAGCTCAGAGGAAACCATCTTGCCCTGATAACCATGGTCACACAATATGCTTCTTACAAAGACCATTTCAGTTCTTCCTAAAGATGTTTTCTCTAAAAGGAAGTGATCCAGGGCAAAGCAATGATGGCTCTAAGAGAGGATGCCTATGTCCCTGAAACCTTTACAAGAGGCATCTATTATAGTATACTACTTAAAATATAGAGTGCCATGGCTGTAAATTGTCCAGAATCATAGACAGAATGGATCTGGCTCCCCATGCTGAACTCTGGGAAGGCAAAAGAATGCAACATGAGGCTCCAACCAGTTACATATCAAGGAAAGGTATAAGAAAAACAAGAGGGAGAGTTTCATTCAAAATAAAATGAAGAAATATGGTTCCAGTGTCTATATAAGACAGTGAACAACAGACTTGGATAGTTATGCAGTCCCTGAAATCTCTGCCTGTGAATTTCCTCCCTGCCAGTGCGCTAGTATTTTTGACACTCTCCTCAGAATCTATGGCCTTAAATGATGCATGGAGAAGTGAAGAAATTGAAGCATTTTTTTCCTGCTATACCTGAGTTTAATGGCTAATAGCAGTGCCCCAGATTCTAACTCACTGGCTCTTGCAAAAGCAATATTTCACTATGAGGAGTGGACACAAGTAAGGCAGGGAATGGCTGAGTAGTTGAAAACATGGCAATGGTTAACCATGGAAGTAGCAACCAGAAGTGATTTTGGCCATTAAAACACAAAGTATTTGAGTATCATTATGCATCGTATGATAGAGGCAGCTTACATATTTTGCCCAAATAAATTTCAAGACCTGTGTGACCTAATCTATAGACAAAAATCACATTCAAGGAAATACAGTTCAACAGCTAAACAAAATTGTAAAACAATTCTTTTCTTGAACTTTGAATTAAAATTTCTCCTAGAATTCTATTTCTTCTTCTTGCATTTCTAGAGCATCTAACTCCTTTCTTCTTTTTATCCTCTCTTTTTACCTCACTCTTTCTGATTTTCTTTCTCTAACCATCCTCCTAACTAAATCTTAGCCAGAGAATCATAACTAGATGCCATTTTTAAAAAAGGGAAATGTGCGAGTTTAAAGGCAACAAATTATCTTCATTGGATTTAAGTAATAACAAATAAGGGAAAGGCTGAGACCATGTATATATTACAGATAATCATGAGAGCTGATTATAATAACAGCCCCAAGAGAAAGCTTCCCCATTTTTTTGCCACTTTGATATAAGCCAGCATCACTTGAGAAGGGGCAATCTGACTTGGAAAAAATGAGTTCATCAAATTGTCCCACAGGCAAATTTGTGAGACATATTTTTGATTAATAACTGAGGTGAGAGGGTCCCTTGTGAGTAGTGCTACACTTTTATATAGGTGGTCCTGGGTTGTATTAAAAAAACAAGCTAAGTGAGCCACGGGGGTTAAAAATAAGCAACACTCCACCAAGGTCTCTGTTCTAGTTCCTGCCTCCTGGGCCCTGCTCTGATGTCCTTTAGTAATAGAATGTGACTTGAGAGTTTTAAGATGAAACAAACTCTTTCCTCCCATGTTGTTTTTGGCCATGGTGTTTATTACAGCAAGAGAAAGCCAACTAAGATGCTTTCTCTGGAGGAATCTTGCAATATCTCTGTTGATCAACAAACTCTGAGGTCAGCATGGTGGGGCAGGTTAGACACTAAAGGAGATACATTATTTGAGACATTTGTTCAAGTGTTAAAGTTATTTTAATAAAATTGTGTTTGTATCTCAGTTTCTTTCTTAACCCAGATATCATACAAATAATTGAGAATCTATTATAGTATTTGCTTAACAAGTTTCACAGCATAAAAACTGACCAGCTTTAATTCTATTCTTAACACTCTAAGCTAGTCTGGCTTCCTTCCAGAGTAAACCTCAAAGATACTTGTGGCTTTCCTTACTCCTGGACCTGTTTTGTTATCTTTACTTGATAAGGGAGAAACTAAAATTATAGAATCTTCCTCTCCTGGACCTCTGCCCATGGATGACTCACCTACTCCCTCATGTAACTACCCATCCTCTGGATGGCAGAAAGTTCAGCCTTGTTCTCTTCCCTGCATATCAGGGGACAACTGGTGAGCAGTGTTTACACAACACCGAGACAGGAAAATTCTTGTAACAAGGATTGCAACCATATATCTGGAGTACGGAGATCAGCATTTGAATTACACAATAACCTACATTCAAGACCAATCAAGACCATCCCAGCTACCCCAACAACCTATATCCAACATTTGGATAAGGCCTTCTTGCAACTTTCAGGCCCTTTTAAGCGATCAATTGATGGGATTGTATGCCAGATAAGATCTAAAGGATAAATGACAAAATTATAAGGAATTCAAACCATTGCTTGGGGGTAGACGATACCAAATCAAAGGTCTTTAATATATAAATTATCCACTCATACAACTATTGCAACAACAACACCACACCATAACCACCACCACCACCATCAACACAACAATTATCTTTACTTTATAACTGAGAAACTAAAATTATAGAAGAATAAATCTATTCAATATCACAGAATTTGCAAGCGGTACAATCAGTAACCTCATTTTCACCTAATTTCAAGTCTCAAATATACACGATGCTCCAGATTTAAATCAGTAGTGTATGCTGAGAGTTATGACTTTGCTTAACTAACAATTTCTTTATTGGTGTTGCCCAATAGCTGTACAACATAGGCAGGTGTTCCATCAGTGTGTAAAATATTCATACTTCATTTTTCTAGCCTGTGACCCCAGGGTATAGTACATGTAGATTAATATATCATTCAATTTGTGCTTTGAAGTTGGCCATAATTTTTGTCTATTTGCTTAGTTCAGTTTACTATTCCAGTAACCATTATCAACTGTTGCCTGTTTATAAGAAATCAAACTACTAATATTTTGTATTTACTTTCTATTTAATGTTCACATTCTCTCTAGTATGCTGTGATCATCCTCAATATTTTGCAAGTAAAGAAAGAGGCTCAGAGACTAATATACTTAGAAGTACTAAAGGGCGTAGCCAGAATGAATCCCAGTTTTTACATTTAACTAGTAGATTTCATTTATTAGTATTCTGTTAAATGGTTTACAACCAAATTTTGGGGGAAAAAAAGGAAAGAAAACCATGACAGGAATCATTCACTGATTCACATGGTTAGGGGACTATACTACTCTACTCTATCATATTACTACTCTACCATATTGTACAGGCTGTGCATTTCAGCCTACCTTAGAAAGAAGCCATTCCCTCATGCCTCTCTACCATTGATTCATTTCTATACTATCTTCCCTCCTCTTCAAAAGCATATACAGGCCTAAGTTAACCATGTTTAGGTTCTGCCTGGAATCTCTAGTTCAATAAGGTCATTAAGTTGGCAGAGCTGACTCAGAGATATGTAGGGGGGATGTGCCTTTTTGCCCTAGGACACTGTCTCTTTCATGAATGCAGAATATGGAGAACATTTCAGAAACTCTGGGAAAACCTTCTTGTATACTCCCGTTTGCTCCATGAGACGTAGCCTGTGACACCGGAGCTACAGAAGCCCAGATGAAAGCATAGGTCACTGCCACAATTTTTGATCAAGAGCACTGATAATAAGTTTCATCACACTCCAGAAAATTGATAGGTAGCAAATGTCCCAAAACTATTTTGTTTTCCTGGGATGCCACAACTATTCACTGACCTCGGCTCTGGTAGCCCAAATTCTGGAAGTCAGAGGGCCTCCGAAAGACTCTAACTAACAATGAATCAAAGCTGATATTAAGACTCACAACTAAGCCATTGCCAGAGTTCCAGGAATCATAAGAAAAAAGGGGGAGTTAGTAAGATTTGGTGAGAACAAGAGCTCCACAAAGACCAAATAGATCAGGGCACAGGGGTCTTCTATGAGACTGTTTCTCCAACGAATGACCATGTATGGACACAAACTATAACCCCTGCTCAGATGTGGCCCATGGTAGCTCAGTACCCAACTCGGTACCCTAGTAAGGGGAACAGGGACTATTTCCGTCATGAGCTCAATGGCTAGCTTGTCGACTGTCCTCCCTGCCCCCCTGCTCTGGATGGAGGAGCAGCCTAGCTAGATCCCAGAAGAGGACATTGCAGCCAGGCCTGAAAAGACATGATAAGCTAGGGTCAGATGGAAAGGGGCAGGGGGAGGTCCTCCCCTATCAGTGGACTTGGAGAGGGGCATGGAGAAGATGAGGGAGGGATGGGGAGAGTGGGAGGGAATGAGGGAGGGGGCTATAGCTGGGATACAAAGTATATAACCTGTGATTAATATAAAAATAAAATAAATTACTTATAAAAAAAGAACCTGTAATAAAGAGATAAAAAAAATAGTTCTATTCAGAGCTTGAAAGGACCTCAGAAGACCTCCAGTGTCAATTCCTTCTCTGAATCAGCCTGGCTCATCCAAGCCAGTGGAAGGCAACCTGGACTGGGTGTTGGCTACATGGCTAATCCTTTGAGGAGTGGACCCAAAGAGATATGAATTAGGGTGTGTATTTCTACTTAGATAAGAGTGAAAAGGGCAAAGCCAGATCAATAAAAATGTGATTGATGAGTCTTATCAATAACAAAGTGGATCTCAGGCTCATGAGATTTATGAGAGATTTCTAGCAAAGAACTGATCTCTGCTTTTTATGTTATGTAAAACCCTGGTAAGCTATGATGAAAGACGAGACCACAGAAAGGAAGACCACCCAATCCAGCTAAGTGATAATGAAAGCTGAAGTTGGAGTGGACCATGGTGATGTTTTGAGAGGGATACAAGGGATAAAATGTAAGGACTAGAATCCTAGACTTTGAGAGACTGTGGAAGCTTAGAAGGATGACAATATATCAAAGAAAGTTCTAGATGCAAGAGATAAGATTATATGGTAGGAAATTGGAGAGGTGTTGGAAGCAATGGCAGGTCTGGGCTTCAAATGTATGTCCCATCACCAGTGGTGACTATTTCAGGAACTAAGACTTCCTCTAGCATGGGTCTAAATCTCAATAGAATATGGAGGCCTTAGAAACCAGCAAAGAAGTAGAAAAGTTTGGCCAGAGTAACGGAAAACAAATGGCAATGCCTAGAAATGTAACAGTTTGCCTGGGAGCCAATGGAACCACACAAAAATAAAACACCAAAGAAGCAGTTTAGGACTATGGTTGGATCTATCAAGATAGAGAAAATATAATTGTCAAAGAAATTTTAAAAAAAATCAAGATTTATTTTTAAATAAAAGGATTTTTATTCTTACAAAATAAATTAATTTTCCATTGTTCTGTATATGAGATTTTGAAAATTACTCAAATGTGAGATGATCAAAAATTTATTAAACACAATCTCACATTAATTAACACTATTATTATTAACACTCTAGATATCATTCCTAAACTCTATTTACTGTTAGTACACACACACACACACACACACACACACACACACACACACGAGAGAGGGAGAGAAAGAGAGAGAGGGGTAAACTTTGTATTTTGTTTTTCAACTTAAAAGTGCAACAAAAGTATTTTTATAAGAATATAACAGGTAATTCTACAGAAAACTGAACCATTTTCTATGGAACAAATTTTCTAATTATGGAAGAAATACTTTTGTGAAAGAATGGGGACCTTTATTTATGATGTTGGATAATTAGCAGGTTTTGGGGGTTAGCATTCATTTAGATCTTTATCTTACCTATCACACTAAAACAAATTCCTTTGTGTTAAAATATTTCTTTCAGAACTCTAACACAAAAACTAGAGCAGACACAATTAAACATTTATTAAACTTCTGGAGGGGAAGGATCATCTCTGTTCTAAGCTGAGGGTTGGTTGAATAAATCAAATATAACTACAAAGGACTAACATAGTATCTCCTTTGAGAACTGAATAAAATCAATAAGAGATGGAAGGGAAGGAGGTCCTCCCCTGTTGGTGGACTTGGAGGGGGCGGGGAAGAAGGAGATGAAGGAGGGAGTGGGAGGGTAGGAGGGAATGGGGGAGGGGCTACGCCTGGGATTCAAAGTACCTAACCTGTGATTGAGATAAAAATAAATAAATTTAAAAAAATAAAATGAAAAAATTTTACAAAAGCAAAAAAAAAAAAGAAAGATCAGTAAATTCATAATGATAAAATGATGATGGATACAGACAAAAAAAGAAACCCAGTTAGTCAGACTAGCAAAACGGATGGAACTCAAATAGAAGTCAAAGAAATAAAACTGAAGAAAATTTTAACCTACTTTTTTTTCATGCGTTAGATTAGCAAGTTTAAATCACTGAACCCAAGCCCCATCCCCTGCAGTCAGGAAAGCTAGTGTGTCCTATAATGAAAAAGAGTCACAAAGGTCTAGGGGCTGAACACGGTGACAAAGTTTTGTGTAAAGGGATAAATGGTGATTATTTTAGTCTCTGCGAGACATCTAGTTTCTCTTGCAAGTAGTCAGTTTTGCCGTGTAGCATAAAGGCATCCTTGAATGATCCTAAATTAATAGCTGTGAATGTGTTTATGTGAAAAACAAGTGTGGGGGGGTGCAGGTTGGCCTTCAGACCATCACTGGCCAATTTCTAGCTGAAAACTAAGCAGTATTGCCCCATCAAACTACAGGTCCTTCAAAGGTCAGCAGACTTTCCATTACAGATGTGTAGAGATCCATTCTAATGGAGTCTCTACATTGATTTTTGCTTCTGTAATTATCGTCACATCCCCAGAGACTTCACAAAACAGTTAAGTGGTTCAGCCACTTATTTCCATTCACCTCCCATCAACCAGTAACATGGAAATGCTGTATTGTCCCTCTCTCTTCTGAGGTGGATGTCAGTGCAACCACACTGGTGACTAATGAGGGGGAGGGCAGAGGTATTCCCATAGATCACTGGATTTTGATGCCCTTGTAGATTTTGATGCATAGTAGAGTTGACAGGTACAGAAAATAAAAGTATATGATGTCCTATGAAATTCTTATTTAAAAGAAATATCACATAGGTTTTTAGTGTTTAAGTATGGCCTAATCAGAGGCGATCCAAGATGGCTGCCAGGAGAGGACACCATGTCTGAGGAGTAGGACAGCAGAAACAATGCAGCAACCAGGAGACTGAACTCTGGAACCTAAAACACCAGCATTTGTGATTGCCAGGTGAGCAGAACTCCTATGGCGAGGAAATCAAGTGGGAAAATCCTAGGGACACCCAGTTATTCCCTGGAAAAATCTCTGGGTGACCGGCAGCACACAGCTCTGATCTGAACGAGCAGCCGCACTGGGCACTCGCAGCCCCAATGCCAGACTGGGTCTCACAGTCTCTGGGCCAGACGGAGGAGGAACCGGATACCATTTTGACTGACCTGCACACTGCGGGTCCGCCAATAACCACCTCAGTCCGTGTGTGAGTCCACGGGCGAGTTAGAGAAAGACCCGGTGGGCATACACCAGGCACAAACCAATTGCTTCCTTCCACTGGAAACCACCTCAGTCCGTGTGTATGCGTGTGGGTGCACAAACCAGACTGAGAGGGCCTAGAAGACCGTTTTGACTGGCCTGCACACTGCGGGGCGCACACTGCTCAGGCCCGCCAGCGACCACCTCAGTCCGTGTGTGTGTGTGTGTGTGTGTGTGTGTGTGTGTGTGTGTGTCCACAGGCAGTTCTGCTTCTACCGGCAGGCATTCCGCAGGTGCACACCAATCGCGTCCGCCGGAAACACCTCAGACTAGAAGGGCCTAGGAGACAGTTTTAACCGGCCTGTGTGCACAGGTCCGCCAGCGACCACCTCAGTCCATGTGTGTGTCCACGGGCCAGTCTGAGAAGGCCTTGGGCACCATTTCAGACAGGCCTGCATACAGCGGATGCACACTGCTCTGCAACGCCTGCAACCAATCCAGAACCACTGTGTGTGCCCCATATATCATCTCAGACCATGGTGCACAGCCCCTGGCCCAGAAGGGGGCGCCAACTCTCTAGTCCAGGGGAGAGCCCTTAGCAGCAAGCCCAAGGCAGAGCACAGAGCCGCCAGCTGACATCTCAAAATGAAACACTCAGCATCTAGCAGAGAGAGAAGCAAAGCCTTCAGACCAGAAGGGTGACCAGCCTGCGGTGCTCACAGCTTCTAGCACAGAGCACGGAGCCGGGCACACAGAGCCCACAACAGAATTCAACTGAGACAACACACACACTAACAAACCACCAGAACTCCCTGATCTTCTTGAAGAATACTCCTGACACAAGAGATTAACAGTTCCGGTCTGAAGTTCAGCCTTAAAGCACAAACAGCTCCTTGATTATAT
>CM053749.1:29464841-29592358 GCA_028658305.1 Pachyuromys duprasi
AGGGGCGGGGAAGAGGGAGATGAGGGAGGGAGTGGGAGGGTAGGAGGGAATGGGGGAGGGGGGTACACCTGGGATTCAAAGTACCTAACCTGTGATTGAGATAAAAATAAATAAATTAAAAAATAAAAATAAAAAAATAAAAATTCAAAAAAAAAAAAAAAGAAAGGATGTGGCTGGAGGTCACTGTTGTGAGGTAGAGCTGGGTATGCTGTGAGGAAGGATGGAGAACTTACAGAAGGGCTCTGCAGAAACAAGCAGAGGATGAGGATGGTTCATGTATGAAGCAACAAAGTGGTGTGCATAAAGGACACTTACCAACACTCCCAATTTTAATATCTAGTCCTTTTTTATTAATTTATTTTATCAATTACAATTCATTCACTTTGTATCTGAGCTATAGCCCTCTCCCTCCCTTCCAATCCCATCCTCCATCCCTTTCCTTCTCCCTTGCCCTTCCCCAAGTCCACTGATAGGGTTGGTCCTCCTCCCCTTCCATCTGACCCTAGCCTATCAGGTCTCATCAGGACTGGCTGCATTGTCTACCTCTGTGGCCTGGTAAGGCTGTTTCCCCCTCAGAGATCAAAGAGCCAGTCACTCAGTTCAAGTCAGAGACAGAACCTGTTCCCCTTACTAAGGAACCCACTTGGAGACTGAGCTGTCATGGGCTATATCTGTTCAGGGGTTCTAGATTATCTCCATGCATGGTCCTTGGTTGGAGTAGCAGTCTCAGAAGTATCCCAGAAGCAGGAAGACACATATGGTCTGTACTCACTTATAAGTATATATTAGACATATTATATAGGATAAACATACTAAAATTTGTACACCTAAAGAAGCTAAGCAAGAAGGAGGACCCTGGTAAGATGATCAATCCTCATTCAGAAAGGCAAACAAGATGGACATTGGAAGAGGGAGAAAACAGGGAACAGGAAAGAAGCCTACCACAGAGGGCCTCTGAAAGACTCTACCCAGCAGGATATAGAAGAAGATATTAAGCCTCATAGCCAAACTTTGGGCAGAGTACAGGGAATCTTATGAAAGAAGGGAGAGATGAAAGACATGGAGGGTACAGGAACTCCACAAGAAGAGCAACGGGGGTCTTTTCTAGTCCTCTTTTTTTTTAATCACATGACTCAAATGGATGAAGTGTCCACTGTAACTCCAATGAGCACTGCGGCAGCACACTCACTATGGTCCTCTGAAAAGTGAGTCACCTCAGTGCTCTCTAGAACTCAGTGGCCACCAAGTGCATGGCATGGGAAATCTAGGCCAGCCCAGCAGATATCCCTTCTAATGTCCTCACAAGTACTGTCTCTGGCCACATGACTAATCCATGGCAAAGCTAGAATACTCTTCATAGCTGGGCATGGTGGCACACACATTTAATCTCAGCACTAGTAAAGCAGAGACAGGCAGAATTCCTTGAGTTTAAGGCCAGGTCTACATAGTGAAAGCCTATTTAGATTTTTTTTAAGTTAATTCCTGCCTTCATTCACTTTCTACAACATTACAGATAGTGAGCCTCCCTCATGTCTCTGTTAATCAATTTTTTTGCATAACAAATGTTTGAGACAATCACCTTCTAAAGAGAATGAGTTTAGCTTTGGCTCATGTTTCTAGGGTTTCCTTCTATGTTTGGTAGTCCCATTGGCTTTGGGCCTATGGTAAGGCAGTGAAAGAACACATGATGGAACAAAGCTGTCTCCTTCACCAAGGACAAAATAAAAAAAAGGAGGTTGGGGGAGAAGAGACTGGCATTCCCTTCAAGGGCATGCTCCACCCTCAGTGACTTATATCCTTCTATTAGTTTTCTTTTAAAAGTGATATCACATAACAACAGCACCAAGCTGAAGACCAAGCCTTTAATACACAAGCCTTTGGGGGCCATTCCAGTTTTTCTGTAGCAATGTACTTTGTAACTGATGTGCCGAGAAAGATGTTAAACTGTGCCTATGCTTTTATGGAAGAGCACAATGGGAAGGAAGAGTTTTATTGCCTTACAGGACATTATCTACTCATAAACTATCTCAAATTAATTTTCTTATCCAGGACCTGGATTTGGTCCTATTTAAAGACAATTTTCTAATTAGGCTTCACATTTTCTCTATTTCAAGTCCATATAGATCTTTTGGGACACACAGGGCATATAATTTCTAAATAATAGAAGCAAAAAATATGTGTGCAATTAAAATAGCAAGGTTATTTTTTTAATTCCCACAGAGGTGGACGGTTTTACCCTGGAGACATGAAGACAGAAAATCATTCTTCACCTGTGAGCACTACTTCTCTCTCTGAAAAAAAAAAAAGGAAAATAAACAGAAAGAAAAGAAAATTTAACCCCAAACTAATTTCATACCTAGGTGTAAAACAGAGTGAGGGAATAGTTTTATTAGTCTGTCAATTTTCATTCTCTTGACTCTGTTATAGACACTACAATCACTGAAAATATAACCATGACAATTATACAATAGACACAGAACAGACAAAATGTTGTCTGTCTTATGATTACATTTTGCATGCACATGGGTGAGATCTTGAACAAAGCAGGGCTAAATATAAACAGCTTGATTTGTGGTGGTGGTCAAATAATGGGTTAATTTCCTCTTCAGTTTGGTTTCCTGTAATATCGTTCTTAAAACAAAGAATTTGTAAGAAGTCATTAAGGTACCTTAGTGACAACTGTAGAACCAATTATAAATTCCTGCATCTCTAAAATGAGACTGAACCAATGGTGCAGAGCCACGGTGCAGAGGAGCAAAGCCTCTGCAAATAATTTTGTTGTTGTTTTTTGCATGAATAGAAGGAAGGCATCCTATAAAGAGAAAAAAAAAACATTTTTATGTGAGCATCTCTTATCTGTGTTGTACTCTATGGATATGGCCTGTGAACTAAGAATGACTCAAATTGTCCCTTGAGATTCATTCCATGTGTTCAGTTTCTGGTGTTTTGTTGGACATGCTGTCTACATGGCTCATACCTCATGTCTTGCCACAGTCATTACCCAGGAACAAGCCTTGCCTCTCTTCAAGTCCCTTCTGCATAAACTGCCTAAGTACCCAAAGAAGTCACAGAATACTAACTAACCCATCATTAATATAACAGCAAAATTGAATCAACTCAGAATTGACCCAACTGGAACCAATGAGCCTCTAAGATGGATGCTAAGCTGTTCTTCCTCTGTATATTGCCATGTTTGCATGTGAGGTCCAGAAAGTTGGCAATTGAGCCAAAAAAAGAAAAAAAAAGAAAAGACCCCTGTGCCCAGACTTTCATAGAACCCCTGCTCAGAGGTAGCTCATGGCAGCTCAGTATCCAAGTGGGTTCCCTAGTAAAGGGAACAGGGACTACCTCTGACATGAACTCAGTGGCTGGCTCTTTGATCACCTCCCCCTGAGTGGGGAGCATCCTTACCAGGCCACAGAGGAAGACAATACAGCCAGTCCTGATGAGACCTGATAAGCTAGGGTCAGATGGAAGGGGAGGAGGACTGCCTCTATCAGTGGGCTTGGAGAGGGGCATGAGAGGAGATGAGGGAGGGAGGGTAGGATTGAGAGGGAATAAGGGAGGGGGCTACAGCCGGGATACAAGGTGAATAAACTGTAATTAATATAAAAATAAAAATTTAAATTAAAAAAGATTATCCAAAAAAAAAGAAAGAAAAGAAAAAGAAGCAGAAAGTGTGCCACTGGATTAAGTCGACCTAATAATGGTGTCTAGTCACGACGTTTTTATTTTTCATGCCAGTGTGAATTCCATCTTCTTCTACTTCCTAGCTAATGCTGGACCACATCTACTACCTGCCTCCTGAGCAGGACACAAGAACCCAGCTGACACTAAAAGTTGGGGCAGTATCTTAGCTAGTGTGAGTGATTACTGTTTTTTTTTTTTTTTAACCAGTTACATTTTCTATTTCACTCATTCTCTTCTCCTAGGTAAGATCCAGTGACTCCACTATAGAATTTCCGTGTTCTCTGGCATCTTATTATTAAGATTCTTTTTTTTTTTTTTAACTTTACCATTGTATGTGTTCTCCAATGCCTGTAAGAAACTAAATTTCTTTGGCTGGTAGTGGCCTTTGGCTGGCATGCATTCATTGGCACCCAAACTGTGTGCTGTCTCTCTAATTGCTGTATGTCATTCGTTCTTTCTTGTTGAACTAACTTTTTCATCCATTCTGGCTTCCTTTTCCCATCACCATTTCTTTGCTATTTCAGACATGTGTTAAATGGTTGAGAGGGCATGAATTCCCCCCTTGCTATACTTTTTCTGTGTGCTTTTCATTTTCCCTGGGCAAGCTTTAGGGAAAGAAATCAGCTTGCCACTGTATTATACATTTAGCATGGAATTGCATAGCATCAGCTTTTCTTATACTGGAGTCTCTCTCAGGGCTTGAACAAAACTAATTTGAAATTCATAGGTGATCTGAAATCACTTAGGTGATGTCAGTAAAATAATGCAGGGTCAATAATAGGAAGTTTTGACTTTGTAGAAAGAAATAAAATCATGGACCCACTATCACACACTACAGCTTTCACAATGAGATGTTTTCTATGCTTTCTTTTGTTTATTTATTCTTTTTTATTTTGGTTTTTGTTTGTTTTCTTTTGGGGGAAGTTATGGAGGAACAAGACCATTGTGAGAGGATGGGGAGATGGTTGGGAGTGGGATACATGATGTAAACTCACAAAGATTCAGTGAAAAGTTGAAAAATATCCAATAAATACAGCAAAATGCTAAAAATGCAGATCAGGCATTTAAGTTGATATATTTTTATTAGTAAGCTGCCTCATATTTAAAAAGTTGCATCAGGCAAGAAGACACAATCATCAGGGATTCTTTCATTCTCTCCTCCTCTGAGTCGATTTTGGTCATAGCATTTTTCAGCATAAAATGAGATTACAATGGGATTATTTGTGAAGGAAAGGGAGGGAGCTTTGTAATGCAAATTTTTAGACTAAACTAGATTTTTATTTTGATGTTAGTCTATTTAGAAACAATCATTTTCAGGAATTTTATGTAAGATTTTATACGTTATTTGGTGCTGGTCAAATACACAGGCAGGTTCTTTTGAGAACTGGAAAGAAAAGCTTGGGTTCATGGTAAAATAAGCCTATAATTAAGCAATAACATGGTTAGAGAACAAGGCAGTGGTGGAATCTATGCCACATGGCTGTTTTCCTACTTCAAGCTAAGTTCATTTAGAAACCACAAATATATAGAAATGATAAAACTGAAAAGTTAATGAGGAATAAAACTAGGAATCCAAGCCACTTAGCACTCAAGTCTTATTTTCTTTACAAATGTGCTGACCTCAGTGAGTTAAAATATTGACCCTGTTGTGATTCACAACTCAAAACTCCCCTGGTCTTGGCAATGGGTCTTGGCTCCTGAGCATCCTGATCAGTGAGGCCTATCTGTGGACAGATGCTCCCTGAAGAGTTACTGTCCTGTGACCACTCTCTCTGCTCAAAGTTGGCCAACAGAAAGAGGTCATCCCTTCATTCTTCCCCCTTTTGGTCCTCAGTGAGGTGGGAAAAACCACAACTTTGAGTGCAGTGACATGATTGAGAAGTGGGAAACTTTAGGCCGCTGGGACACCAAAAGGAAACAAGAACTAGGGGTGCAGAGAAAAGGGGGAAATTTTCAGACTTTGTACACTTCCTGTGGTAGTATTTCCATATACCTTACTAGGCCCTATCTGAACAACCCAAAGCTCCTGGCTCATAGCAGGGACAGGCAAGGGCTTGGTTTCTTCTGGAATCTGTGAGTTTGTCTGATCAAACTCAAAAATACCTTACACAAGGAGCTGTCCAAAGCATGTCCCTCTAACACTTGCTTCTGCTACTGGTTTCTAGACCCTTCCATCTACCCTGGAAGTCTGTTCCCTCTTCTGGCTTCCCTGGGCTCCGATTAATGGACTTCTGATTATACCAGTCCCAGAGTGAGCCCAGCTCATACACAGAGAGAGGAAGCCAGCAGGGAACAGCCACCTTATGGTGCATAGAAAATGAGCTTTTTGCTAGAAATGCAAATTTTAAAGAATAAAATTCTCACTTCTGAATACATAATGGTCCCTAATTAGCTCACAGGTAATTAGAGCAACTGCTAAGGGCCACCACACTCTTTAAAGCTGGGTACCCAGGATTTTTTTTTCCTCTAGAGAAAATATATGCAAATCGTTAAATTTCTTTTCAGCAAAGACTATATTTTCTCAAACATTACCATTGGACCAACTGTACTTGACTGTGGCCATAAACATTCCTGTTTGCAGCCTTTTCTATATGTCATTTGCAGTAGGACCTTAGCTTCATTGTCAGATCAATAATGAGGACTGCAGTCTGCCTTAGAGCTGTCCAGACAGTCCAGGAAGGGCTGAGGGTGGGGCAAGCTGAAATCTGATGTAATGTCCGTAGAGTCACTGGGCTTCCCATACTTTTTAACTTAGCATCCCCACAGTGTGACTCTTTTTAAACAAAGGAAATCACCTTATGAAATGAAACCATGCACTATCTCAGCCCGAATTGTCCATAAAGCTGAGCTGAAATTACAAACCCTGTGTGCTGCTACTTTATTGGAGGGTTTAATAGGAATGAACCAAGAAATTATTGGACGAAATCCTCTAAGCACATACTGAGCAGGCAAGGCTAGAGGCAAGGATATTATTCAGGCTGTTGTTGCATGAAAGCTGTGAGGGTCTGGATTATTACAGTATCTGCAGGACTGGAAAGGACAGAGGAAGTTGAGAGCCACTCAGTGCACCAAACCGATAGAACTATAGTTCTCACATTTTTAATTGGGCCATTTGGCTGACCAAGAGCCATCTGTGGTGTGGCACAGCTTGTAGAATGCATCCTAAAGTTTGCCACCTGGCCATTGATGCCCCTTCATCAGCTTCCAGCTCTAGGGCTGTCCCAGCGTACCTGCGTCAAATGCTATTGACTAGAAACAGAAGTCATGAATTCACCAGTTTGTGTACTACAGTCACCTGCAACTGTCTCTGTCTACATTATCTATCTGTTTTGACTCTTTCTCATTTCTGACACATTATTTCCCAACGACCATGCAATAATTTGGGTGGGTTGGGACTGGGCACTCACAGGTAGTGTGGACTCACACTCATGAACAAACCAAGATTTAGAAAGACCAGTTGTTTAATTGGCCCTCTGGTCAGACCCTCTTCATGTGCTGCTTGAGTAACTCATAAAAAAAGTTCTGCCCTGCATCTTGGCTGGGGTTTCCTTGCTCTTAGTCCATGCTCCATTAGCCCAGGTTGCAGCTCCAGAATGGAGGGCAGGCCTGGAATCCATCTGATTCTGTCTAAACCTCAGATAAACTCATGATCCAATCCCACACGCAGACAGCTTTATTTGCAAGAACATTGAGGTCATCACTCTTCCTCTAGAAATTGCTTTCCAGATCTTTGTCCCACACAGATGCATCATACTGAATGGCTCTGTTGGACGCTATTAGTTATGAAACTTCTGAAAGCTTTTTAATTGGCAAAGATGACTTCACATCTTTCAAAACACAGCTTATTAGAAATGTCCGTGCAAATATTTTGCCTGTAGCTGGGACGTATGTCAGTTTCTGGCTGACTAGTTCATCCTTCACAATCCTATGTTAAATCTAGTTCTTTAAGGAAGCCCTCTGTGGTAATAAAGCTGGCTTGCTGCCCACCACAGATCCATACATCTCTTCTACAGGTTGAAACTGGATGTGTGTGTGTGTGTGTGTGTGTGTGTGTGTGTGTGTGTCTGTTTAAAGGTACCCAAGTTGGGACTATATTTGTAATCTTCTATACCTAGATGGCTCTGTGAGACTGGTACTAGCTAATAAAATATAAATTTGATCCCCTCTCCCATGAATAAAACATTGATGTATTTATGCTTAATTGCTCTCTCCTCCCATCAGCTGGCCAGAGTTCAACACTCACAACAAACACAGAAAACACAGCATATTGAAGATGCGTGGACAGCACATGGAGCTCCACACATGGAGCAAAACTTCTCTATCTCCTCATAACCTTGTTGGGCATACCAATTCCCACAAACCAGGAATATCGTCAATCAGCTCTTAGGTAATTAACAACAAATTTTATGTTACAATCTTGGCTTTTTTTTATTGCTGCTCTTGCCATAACTATTATTAGCATAAATAAAATACCCTTCATATCAATTTCTTTTTTTGAAGTTTTCTTAGATGTATTATATAATTTTACTATAAGACTCTATGGCTTCTCTTTCTGCCTTGTAATATATCAACTGCTTATTCATGTGTCCATCTTCTAACTTGTTGGTCATAGGGCAAAGAAAATGAGTGTTTCTTAACGGTGTCTCCTGGCTACTAGAACAAAAGAGTTACTTAATCAAATGTTTGCTAAGACAAGTTTTCAATAAATAGATTTAATTCTGTAGTGCTTACCAGTTCACAAGGGGTTTCTTCCTTTTTGATTTTAGTTTTACTCATTCATTCATTACATATTTATTTAAAACTCTGTGCGCAGAGGCTGTAGTAATACATTTCTTTTTGCCCCATTGTTGCCATAGGAAACTATAAGATGGAGTTATGGATACCATGTGTGACATAGGATGATGGCTAGCAATGACACTTAACTGGTTCTCAGTGAGGGAGCAGGGTACCCCAGTTGGCAATTTGCCTTCTGATGTACTGTTTTCTGCTCTTTATTTCACTACATGGGAGGTGGAGGGCTACTTGAAGCATGTTGAGCTCCTCATGCTCTGATCAGGGTAAATACCATCACAGAAACCTGTTTTGCCATAAAGCATGTATGCCTACTGTATAAAATTGTAGACAGAATCAGCGGTGAGATGGTGTCTAGCTTCTTGTCTGCTGGGTTCAGTGAAGTGCACTATACCCTAAAATCAGAGACTGGTTTCAGTCTAGAATGTCGAAAAGCAATTCTAAATGCTTGAGGTATGCAACCTTACACCAGCTTCATAGGTAGAATCACTAGTGAGCTGGTATCTAGTATGTCTGCTGGATTTGGTACAGTGTACTTTCCTCCAGAATCAGAGAACAGTTTTCCTCTACAATGTTAAAATGCAATTCTAAATGCCTGGGTCTTCAACTTTACCCCAGCGCCAGCATCTGAATATCAGGTCTTTGTGGCTGCCTATTCACTGGGCATTCACCTCTGTGTCTTTGCTGAGGAAACTCAGTTGTGTCCAATTTCCCCATATATGCATTGACTTTTGCCTCAGGAAGAGTCATACGCTGGCCACTGAGTCTGTGAGGACCCTTCAGTGAGATATTAAAAACAGGGGAAGAGATAGTTCTTTCTCAAGTGAATATGACTAGGTGTGGAGGTTACATGAAGAACCAGTGCAGCCACACTGAAGATAAGGCAACATGAAAACGAGGGTAAAGTCAGAACTACCCATAGAGAGATAGTGGACCACTGAAGAACACATTTCAGTTCTGGCCTCCCAATGGCTTTGATATACAAGGCAATAAATACTCTGGTCTATTAAACCATGGTGAGTTTATTCACATTTGGACACTCTAGGCATTAACAAGTTAGCAGTTTCACTTAGTATTAAACATGGCATAATACAACAGAAAAATCAATTAAAAGAAGTTTAAATGAGATGGGAGAGTGTGTCCCAAAAGAATATGACTGAAAATAGTTAACCAATGATATGGAATTGTTAGTTCAAAGACATCAGGGTTAGAGTATAGCTCATTTGGGCAAAGCACTTGTAAAGTATGTAAGCCCTGGGGCCCAAACACAGCACACACACACACACACACACACACACACACTCACTCAACACACTAAGACCTTTAAAGTTATCTTGGCCTTCCCTAACATATGTAAGGTAGTTGCTTCATTTCTATCCATAATAACTCCAAGAATGAGGAACGGCCTATAGCAAAATATCATTGCAGCAATACAGGAAACACACACTTGTTATTATTATTATTATTATTCAATTTATTCATCTTGTATACTGGTTTTAGCTCCCTCCCTCATCTTCTCCTCGTCCCACCTTCTCTCCCTCTTCTCCTCTACTCCACTTCCCTAGTCTATCAATAGGGAAAGTCCTCTTACCTACTGTCTGACCCTAGCCTATCAGGTCCCATCAGGTCTACCGGGATCTTCTTTATCTGTGGCCTAGTAAGATCACCCCATCAGAGGGAGGTGATCAAAGAGCAGGCAAACAAGTTCATGGCAAAGACTGCCCTTGCTCCCCTTACTACAGAATCCACATGGAGACTGAGCTGCCTATAGAGTACATCTTAACAGGGGGGTCTAGGTCTTCTCCATGCATGGTCCTTGGTTGATACATCAGTCTCTGCAGGTGCACCTGGGCCCAGATTTTTTGGCTCTGTTGGTCTCCCTGTGGAGCTCCTGTCCCCTCCAGGTCTTTCTCTCTCCCCTTCTTCCATAAGATTCTCTGTGCTCCCCCCAAGTTTGGCTGAGTCTCAGCATCTGCTTTGATCCCCTGTTAGGTAGAGTCACATAGAGGACATCTGTGGTTTCCTCTCTTCTACTGCTTCTGCTGTCTATCCTGATTGCCCTTCTGAATGAGAACTAAGCATCTTATTTATGGTCTTCCTTGTTATTTAGTTTAGGTCTGCAGATTTTACTATGTTTATTCTATATTATATTGCTAATGCCCACTTGTAAGTGAGTATATACCATGTGTGTCTTTCTGCTTCTGGGATACCTCACTGAGGATGATCTTTTCTAGTTCCATCCATTTGCCTGAAAATTTCATGATATCCCTGTTTTTAATTGTGTAAATGTGCCACAATTTCTGTATCAATTTTTCACTTGAGGGACATCTGGGTTGTTTCTAGATTCTGGCTATTACAAATAGAACTGCTATGAACATAGATGAGCAAATGTCCTTATTGTATGGTTGAGCATATTTTGGATATATGCCCAGGAGTAGTATAGCTGGGTCTTGAGGTAGCACTATTCCTAATTTTCTGAGAAAGCACCAGATAGATTTCCAACGTGGTTGTATAAGTTATACAAACTTGTACAAACACAAACATTTTTAAAATCCAGAAGAGGTTTACATCTACAGTGACTGACTCAAAGGATGGTGTTAAATGTTCTATTTTTTCCTTTGGAGTACTAGTACATCCTTAATAAAGTCAGAGTTTTCATATTAAGGAAAAGAGAAGAAATAGCTGATAGGTGCCCCCCCCAAAGGAAGTTTCTGATGTATTTCATAATGCTTAACTTAAAGCTCAAATGTCCCACTAAACTTGAGAGCCAATTGAAATTGTTAATTTGAATATTTCAAATACCACTGGGCTATAAATGCTCTGTGATATCACAAAAAGCCCAGCAAAGGAGAGATTCTGCAGCATAAAAAAGATTCGTAGGGGAATATGAACAGTAGAGGTGAGAATTTGGGGCTTTCACGGGAGGAGGGTGCTGTGTGAATGGTGCTCTGTCACTGCTCAAGGGCTGCCTGGCACATCACTGCTCAAGGGCTGCCTGGCACACACCAGGAGCATGTATGGTGAGCCTAAGGTTTGCTGAGATGGCAGGAGGGAGCAGCCCATCGGCATGTGTAAGAAGAGGACAAAAGGCAGCTCCCAGAATCCAATTTAAGTGATCAGTTGCCTATACAAAAATTTTCTTGGTCTGTTTCAGAATGGAAATTAGAGCCCAAACATTCATCTTTTCGCTCTTTCAACTTTCTAGTATCTAAAAATAGGGGGAAGAAACTTTGTATCAATGTAATGGAGAGTGTCATAAAGGGGTGGGAACTTTATGAAATTTACATAGAGTGGAATTGGCTGGGAAAGTCTCTGTCTGCTAGTTGATGGAGTCTTGGAAAGGTCATTTAGGAAGCGAGTGGGAAATTGTCCTGGTAGACTACAAAGAGCATCTACCTGGCAATTCTAGGAAGGCAAGTGGGAGGAGAAGGGAACAAAGCTTGTTACCATGAGTTATGTAGGAACATGTTCCATTTGCTAAACACCAAGGGTTGGCTATATTTCTCCAGCTTACATGGACTCAACTGACTGTTAAGAAAACCAATGCTATAGGTGCAGCACTTGTCCCTGTCAGCACTGGGAAGGGGCAATGTGCAGGTCAATAAGTAGCTACCTAACAAAAAATAAATAAAAATATAGTCTTCCAAGGATTCCTTGCAGCATTACTTACTGACTGGCATCTCTCATCCGCTTTAGCATCCACCAGCACCAAGAACTCTCAACTTGACAAATACATGTCCCCAAGTTGTAGCAGCAGGGAGTGAGGTAAGGGTTGCCCATGGGACCTTTACAAGGAAAAAAAAAACCCTTGAAGGTTCTTAGCCATCTGGGGGAGTAAAAGTTCTCAGAAGTTGGAATGGAAGGTCTTTAGTCTTGTAGCCCAAGTGTTCTAAGGCAAAAGAAGAGGGAATTGCCTCAGCTGACATCAGTGGCAGAGCTAAATGAATGTGGAGTTAGTTCACTTACATATCTCTGATATTATACCACAGGTAAAAAAAAAAAATGTCATCAGGCAAACCAGAGTAGAATGCACAACAGGACAGCCTGTGGATATGGCTCTCCCATCTTCCCTCCCCGGTAAATAGAACTGGTTAATATTGATTGTCAATATTAACTTGACAGGCAGTAGAATCAGCAGAGACGAATCAATGGGCATGCTTGTGAGAGATTATCTTAATTAGATTAGCCTCCTGCCATGACTGAGAGGAATTTTCTAGACTAGAAGACTGAATTGGGAAGACTCACCCTAAATGTGCCCTAAATGTGGGCATCACCACTTCCTGTGATGGGGTCCTGGGCTATGTAAAAAGGAAAAAGCCTCTCTTTTTCCTGACTGTAGACACAATGCAACTGGACACCCATGTTCCTCCTGCCATGCCTTCCATGCAGCCATGGACTTCCTCTCAAACTGTAAGCCAGAACAAACCCTTCCTTTCTTCTTTAAGATGCTTTAGTTATAGCAATGAGGAAAGTGATTAATACAGAACTACATTCTAATAAACAAAGCTACATAGGAAATGTGAACTTTTTATCCCTCCTTTTCTGATGCCAAGAGACATGACAGTGATCCGCACAAATTTTAACAGAAGACACAATGAAAATCTATATGGCCCTCTGCCCAGTGAGATGTCAAACAGGTTCTCAAACATGAAAAGTTTAAGGCATATAAGTACCACATGCTACTTGATTGCATCACTCTGGATGAGAGGGTTTGTGCCTAGTATTTTTGCATCTTGTTATGCCCAGTTTGGATGATGTCACTGAGAGGCCCACACTTTTCTGAAGGGAAACTGAGGAACAGTGGATCTGCAGGAGAGGGGACGTAGGAGGGAGGAGCAGAGGGGAGTGTGTGTTTGGGATGTATTGTATAAGAGAAGAATAAATAAAATAAATGTTTAAGGCACTAATAAAAAAGGAATAGTTTTAGAAATCACAGAAACGATGCATAGTTAGCCCAATGTATGCAAATGACAATGCTTTATGCTGAGATAAAATTCTGGATTCAGAAAATGCTTCATTATAATAAAAATACTTTATTACCACTTACTATAACATTATAAAAGTACTTATAAACAATAGGAGCTAATATAAACAGTGAATTGTTTCTCACAACACAGTGTAGACTAGAGGCTATCAATTTATCTGTTTTAAAGATGGTGATATTAGCACACTGAAAAGTTAAGTCACTAACGTGCCCATGGCCAAACATTCCTCACAGAAGCAGCAACAAACAAAGCTCTATTAAAAACTGAACCCAATACTCAGAATTCAAGAAAATCCCCAAGATGAAAAAAAAAAAAGATAGAAGGTCATGGTTGGAAAGATGAAAGAGATGGAGATGATGGCTTTTTTTTTTCAAGTGTAAAAAATGATCAAATTTTGGTGAGGTTCAATTATTCTTCGCTTTTCTCTGATGGGTCATAATTTTTTGTGTTACACCCATACCTTAGGTTTTTTCTATTGTTATGATAAAAGACAATAACCAAAGCCCCACGAAGAGACAAACAAAGCCAAAAAAAAAAAAAAAAGCTGGACCCATGGGAGACTGCAGAGACTGATACATCAACCAAAGACCATGCATAGAGAGGATCTAGACCACTTGCTCAGATGTAGCCTATAGACAATTCAGTCTCCATGTGGGTGCCCTAGTAAAGGGAGAAGAGACAGTCTTTGACATGAACTCAGTTGTCTGCTCCTTGATCACTCCTCCCTGGTGTGGCAACTTAGTCAGCCCACAGAGGAAGAGGATCCAGGCAGTCCTGATGGGACCTGATAGGCTAGGGTCAGATGGTAGGGGAGGAGGACCTCCCCTATCGATGGACTAGGGGAGAGGGATAGGGCAGGGAGAAGGAGGGAGAGTGGGACCAGAAAGAGATGAGGGAGGGGGCTACAACCAGGACACAAAGTGAATGAATTGCAAACAATAACAATAATAATAAAAGAAATGGGTATTATAAAAAAGTAGTTATTACCCACATTTATACATACACACATGTTCCATATACATTACATGCTAGCATCTACAGGTAAAAGAGAACATGAAGTTTTTGTCTTTTGGGGTTGGGTCACCTTGCATAATAGGTGCTAAGGAAGGATTGGGTAGGCAAAGACACCTAGAATACAAAAGAGGAAAAGAGATAAGATAAGAAGGGGGGAACAAGGGTGGATAAGTAGGGGTATAAGAGATAGAATAAAAGAAGAATATATACTGAAATATAGTTTCCTTGAAAATGATATTTAATATTTTAGTGCTAATTGTAAAAATAAATAAATAGATAAACAAGTAAATAAGGTTATTTTGTACTGAGTTTTGTCTAGACTCCTAATTCTCTTCCACTGATTGATGTCTCTTTGTGATCACATGACTACCTGGATAACTGTGTCTTTATAGTAAGTTTTAAACGTAGGAAGTGAATGTTCTATAGCTCCATTTCCTTCACAGTTCTATAAATTGATTTCTGTTTTGGCTGTGCTAAATGTTTTGTATATCCATATCAATGTCAGGATTTGCTCTTATTTTTTTTTTTCGAACAGAAGAAAGGCCACTGTCACGCTGATGAAGACTGCAGTGGGTTTGGGTCTGCATCTCAATTGAAAGAGAACTGATGGCAATAATAAGACTCTTCCAATCCATAAACATGGACTGTCATGTTTATTTGGAATTTCGAGCTCTCTCGGGAGCTTTTTATAATTTTTAACAAGCAAGGTTTGACTATTTTTTAATTGTTAAGTTTATTTGAAAATTATTCCATCTTTAATTATGAAACATGTAACATATTTCATATAATTATAAATCATATCTTTCTAAGTTATAAATTTATTTCTAAATTTATTCATTTTGAGGCCATTATACATGAAAATTTCTTCACAATTTTGTTGTATTTGATATAATTTTTTCTTGGCATATATTCATACTGATAGATTCATAAAGACATTTTTAGATGGAAGTACAAAAGACTCTGGGCAGCCAAAGCAATCAATTGCAGAATGAGCAGTGCTGAGGTTATCACAATGCTAGATCTCAAATTATATTACAGAGTCATAATAAAAAATGAAATAGAATGTAATTCCAGGAAATAAACCCAGCAACCTAACTTTTGACAAGGTTTCAAAAACAGACAGTGAAAAAGAGGCAGTCTCTTTTCTGCTGGGAAAACTGGATTCCCAAATTCAGAAGAGTAAAACTAGATCCTACCCTTGCCCATCATAAAAATCAGTTCAATAGTGTTAATATAGGCCTGAGACTTTAGGACTGCTAAAGGGAAACGGTTTAAAAATGTAGGCATTGGCAAGAGTTTTCTTAATCAGACTCTAAACATACTGGAAATAATTTCAAGAATTAACAGAATTACATGAAATTACGAAGGTCCTGAAGAGCAAAATGGAACAACCACCAAAGTAAGGAGTCATCCTACAAAATGGGAAAGAAGCAGGGCCAGCCACAGGTCACTGAGCCCTAAGAGCCAAAAGAAATGTAAATGACAAACATCAATGCAATCACATCATCCAGTTGTGCTAGGAGAAAAAGGTAGAGAATGAAATCAATATTAGCATATAGAAAGCAGTGGAAGATAGATAGGAAATTCCTTCCACGGATGTTGCAATTTAACAGACAGAGCATGTGCAATGAAAAGTGCACTACCCAAGTGACCTACAAACCACTGAGTTCACTAGGTGCCATTGCTTTTGCCCTGTCCTCAGCTCTGACCCACTCCACTCTGAAAAGTACTTCTCTGTCTTTATAAACTATCTGTGTTTCTGTAGTATCCATGCGTCTCTGTCCAATTCCTTGTAGCAGGACACAAGAACCTGCAAAACCTATCTAGTTCTCACGATCCTACGAACATAACTGAAGGGCTCTATGTTAACCTACTGCAAGCACTCTGTCACCTGTTTACTGCTGTATTCTCCACAACAGCCAGGAAGCAGAATCTGCCTAGATGTTCATCAAAAAATACGTAGGTAAAGAAAATGTGACACATACATATAATAGAACTTTATGCATCTACAAGAAAATTAAATCTTGACGTACAAGAAAATGGACGGAAATTAGAAACCACTAGATGATTAAGCAAAATAGGCCAGGCTCAGGAAAACAAATGTTTTCTCTCTTTTTTTAAGTAATTTATTTATTTTTATATTAATCACAGGTTATATATTTTGTATCCCAGCCATAGCCCCCTCCTTCATTCCCTCCCATTCTCCCCATCCCTCCCTCTTCTTCTTCCTGCCCCCCTCCAAGTCCACTGATGGGGGAGGACCTCACTCCCTTCCATCTGACCCTAGCTTATCGTTTCTCTTCAGAGCTGGCTGCAATGTCCTCTTCTGGGATCTTGTTTTCTCTCTTATGAGGGGGCATGGAACTTAAAAAGGAGGGTGCACTCTGAGAGGTGAGGAAGAGATCTTAAAGAGAAGATATGTGTGCCCTGAGAAGTTAAGGGGGAAAGCCTAGGGAGATGACTCAGCAGGGGCAGTTTAGAGTGCTTGCTGCTCTTTCAGAGGACTTGAATTAACTCCCTGTACCACAAGGCTGCTCAAGACCACCTGTAACTTCTGCTTTAGGGCATCTGACTCCCTCTTCAGACCCCCAAAGGCACTAGGCATGCATGTAATGTACATACCTATGTGCAGCAAAACGCTTATGCACATAAAATAAATATTTAAAAAAGAGAATAAAGGGAAGGGAAGACTGATAAAAAGATGTGAGCCTACAGGAACACTGGAGACAATGAAGGCAGACATTGCAGGATGGGAGAAATCAGAAAGAAGCTTAATGATCCGTATACATGAAAATGTCATAACGGAACCAATTACTTCTCAGGCTAACTTAAAATTAGTTTTAAAGATTATTTAATTAATTGTAATTTATTTACTTTGTATCCCCTCTGCAGAGCCTCCTCCCTCCTCTCCTCCCAGCCCTACTCACCCTCCCTCTTCTCCCCCTGTATCCTTTCCCCAGTCCCCTGATAGGGGAGGTCCTCCTCCCCTTCCCTCTGACCCTAGCCTATCAGGTCTCATCAGTACTGGCTGCATTGTCTTTCTCTGTTACCTGGAAAGGCTACTCCCCCCTCAGGGGGAAGTAATCAAAGAACCAGCCACTGAGTTCATGTCAGAGACAGCTCCTTCCCTTACTAGGGAAGCCATTTGGAAACTGAGCAGTCTATGGGCTTCCTTTGAACAGGAGTTCTAGGTCCTCTCCATGCATGGTCCCTGTTTGGAGTATTGGTCTCTGCAGGACCCCATGGGCCCAGGTATTTTGACTCTGTTGTTCTCCTTGTGAAGTTCCTGTCCCCTTCAGGTCTTTCTATCTCCATCTTCTTCCATAAGGATTCCTGCACTCTGCCCAAAGTTTGGCTATGAGTCTCAGTATCTCCTTCAATACCCGGGTGGGTAGAGTCTTCCTCTGTGGAAGGCTCCTGTCCTGTTCCTTTTCTTCTCCTATTTCTGATGTCTATCCTGTTAGCCCTTCTGAATGAGGATTAAGCATCTTCTCTAGGGTCCCACTTAATGTTTAGCTTCTTCTTTAGGACTATAGATTTTAGTATGTTTATCTTATATTATATGGTTAATACCCACTTATAAGTAAGTACATACCATGTGTGTCTTTCTGCTTCTGGGATACCTCACTGAGGATGATCTTTTCTAGTTCCCACCATTTGCCTGCAAATTTCATGATTCCCTTGTTTTTAATTGCTGAGTAGTATTCCATTATGTAAATGTACCACATTTATTCCTCTGCTGAGGGACATCTACGTTGTTTCTAGATTTATTTTTATTTTATTCTGTGAGTACGTTGCATGTATGTACGGAAATACACCACATAAATGAATAGCCCATAGAAGCCAGAAGAGGGCGCTGTAGCCCCTAGAACTGGAGTTACAGATGTCAGTAGCTTTTTTCTATGTGGTAGGCAGGAACTGAATCCTGGTTCTCTGCAAGAGGGGTAAGTGCTCATAACCTCTCTCCAGAGCCATCTCTCTATCTCATTAACATAGATAGATAGATAGATAGATAGATAGATAGATAGATAGATAGATAGATAGATAGATAGATAGATAGATACATAGATAGATACATAGATAGATAAACAAACAAATAAACAAGCAAACATTTTAAAAGAAAACAAGTATGCAAGCATAAGATTTGAAAAGTAAAAATAAAAGACAGTGAAACAAAAGTTAAAGAAACATTATAACACCAATCACTACTCTTCTTGTTCATTCATCAGTCACTGTGTTGTCTTAAGAACTTAAGACTCTACCAAGGAGTTTATAAAAGTAAGATTGAGACTCATAACCAAACTTTGGGCAGAATGCTGGGAATCTTATAAAAGAAGGGGAAGATAGTAAGACCTGGAGAGGACAGGAGCTCCACAAGGAGAACAACAGAACCAAAATATCTGGGCACAGGGGTCTTTCCTGAGACTGATACTCCAACCAAGGACCATTCATGGAGATAACCTAGAACCCCTGCACAGATGCAGCCCATGGCAGTTCAGTGTCCAAGTGGGTTCCCTAGTAATGGGAACAGGGACTGTCTGTGACATGAACTCAGTGGCCTGCTCTTTGACCCCCCCCCCCCCAGGGGGAACATCTTTGCCAGGCCACAGAGGAGGATAATGCAACCAGTCCTGATGAGACCTGATAAGTTAGGGTCAGATGGAAGGGGAGAAGGACCTTCCCTATCAGTGGATTTGGAGAGGGGCATGGAAGCAGGAGACAGAGGGAGGGTGGGATTGGGAAGGAATGAGGAAGGGGGCTACAGCTGGGATACAAAATGAATAAACTGTAATTAATATAAAAAATAAAAAATTAATAAAGAAAATAAAAAGAATTTAACTTTGCTGGTGCAAGAACTGCCCAACTGTGAATCCAGTTCAGAATCCTTTGACCAGACTGGTAAGCAATGACTCAGGAGAGTTCAAACAGGTTCCTGTAGAGTGGAATTTCTGTCCAGATGTCAGCAGAGGACCACTCTGCCTTAGAAGTTTCCCAGCCTTCAGAGTTAGGCATCTTTTGTCACCAGAGTTTGTGGTCTGAGCTTAAGCCTTCAGCTCCACTGAGTTCATTTCCAGCCAGTGCCAGAGACCCATTCACAAGGTTCGCCATTCACACTTCTGAGATTCTCTATCTTCTGCTCTTAGTAGGAGGAGAGGTAAATTTGGAGTTTCCTTTCCCTGTCATTTCCTAAGGGGATTTTTGGAATTTGGAGACAGAGGTGTACAGGGTTTTCTACTTTCCTGTCAGTGGACTCTGATGACAAAATTTCTCTGTTTCCTCCTTGTCCTTTAGCAGTATGGAGTGGCCTGGGACTGCATCAGGGTGAGACTTTAGCTTCACATACTTTGCACTCTGTCATCCAAAACTTCGGTTTTGCTTCTTTATTTCTGAAAATTCCCCCACCCCATCCCTTTTTCTCTTGTTTATAGACCTAGAGAGGGGGAGGAAGAATCCTTCCTTCTCCACAGCATTCATTCTGTACTTTAGGTTACAGTCTGTTGGTTTCAGTTAAAAATCTGATAATCCATTTTTAGTTTTATTTACCGTGCTCTTTCACTGTCTGCTGTTCACTACAGTCCTCTCTTGTGCATGCACACATCTCAGCTTTTCTTGAAGTCAGGGAGCAAATGTTTTTTTTTCTGATTTATGCGGCCAAAGGAGAGTGCTGTTTACTCTAGCTCCACTCAATGAGACTCCTCTTGATTTTGTTCTTAATTTTTTTTATGACTCTATTGTAGTGTCTAAAATTAATCACATGAAGCCATTAGTGAAAAGCTTGGGGTGGGGAGGGGAGTGTGCATCATGGCTAGAGCTAATGCAGGCATGTCTGGGAAGAGGAGCTGATGAGTTTCATGATCAAACAGCCGCTTTACACAGAGGCCAGGAGGTGCCTCTCCCAATACTTTTGCTGTTGTTTGTTGAGGCAGGATCTTACCTGAGTAACAGAGGCTGGTCTTGAACTCACAGAGAGCTGCCTGCCTCCGCCTACAGGGTGCTTGGACTTAAAGACATCTACCATCAGGCCTGGTGATTCTCCCACCTCTCTCTATGTAAAATATTAGGACTTATTCACGTTAATGTTGGGCTTTCACAGCAATTCTAGAGCATAAGGAGTTGCCTGTTGTTGAACAGACACTTCCCTTGCTGTATACTCTGCATTTTCAGGAGCAAGCTCATCCAATAATGTTAAGTAGTGGTCTTTCAGGAGATCCTGACTAAGAGGACAGTGTTTAACTCCTCAGTAAACAGACTACAGATAAGGGGAAGTGGGCAAGGGGCTAAGACTTGCTGAAATTCCACCATGTGCTGGAGTTGGGCTGTGTAAATCTCATAAATCTTTTCAGAAACATTATCCTTCCAGTTTATTAACTAAGGAAACTCAGATGCAGAGGATTTGGGCAATTCCCTCACGGCACATAAATAGCACCTGCTACCTGGGACAGTCATAAACATTAACAGGCCAGTATTTTTAACCCCCAGAGCCTAAGAGGTCCCTTCTTTTCTAAAGGGAAACAGGAGGAATGGATCTGGAGAAGGTGGGGGAGGGGTGCTGAGAGAAGTGGAAGGTCAGGATGTTCTGTTTGAGAGGAGAAAGAAAAGAAGGAAAAAAAATTAATGGTGTCAAGGACTAGAGAAGGCTAGCTCCTCAGTGCCCATCTGTCTGAGTTAATTTTTTGTTGCTGTGGTAAAATACTCTGACAAGGGCAACTTATTTCTTTTGGTTCATGGTTCAATGGTACAGTCATGGTAAAGACGTCAAGGCAGCAGCTGTTCACATTGACTTCATAATCAGGAATAAGAGGGCTATGAATACTTGTGCTCATATCACTGTCTCGTTTTAAAAAACCATTTCTTAACATTTATATAAGGGGTTAGGTATGTCACGGCATGAATGGAAAAGGTCAGAGGACAACTTGCAGAAGTCATTTCGTTTCTTCAATGCCTTTACCCACTGAGCCATCTTGCTGGCGCCATTTCTCCTTTTCTATGTCCAAGATCTCATTGCAGGGAATGGTGCCCCCCACACAGTGGGTGGATCTTCCAGCCTCAATTAACTAGAACAAGAAAACTCCACACAGGCATGCCCAGAAGCCCATCTGCCAGGTGGGCCTCCCTCTCATCAAGTTGAGAACTGAGATAACAGTCACACTGCATGTAAGAGTTAGCCGCAGCATTGCCTGTCAGTTTTCCCCAGCTCCTGAGTGCTGTCATTCTTTTATTCATTAGGCATCATGCACAAAATCTACTGTTGTCTTATACTGTTGTCTAACATTGGTTACTACTGACAATTTTTTTTCTCATTTAGGATGTGAGTGCTTTGAGGACAGAGATAACCTTGTACTTTCATTTTCTTAAAGATCACCCCTGAATGATATCAAGCCCCCCCCCAAATATCTGAAATTAGCAGATCTTACCATCATAAGAATAAAAGATAGGGCTTGGCTGGAATGGCCCTACTTATTTCCTGACTTGGCTATTTCTAGCTACTATAATAAGTATGACCTTGTAACCATGTGGTTGAAGCTTCACTTCCCAGGTAACTGCCATCCAGATCTCCATGGTGCCATAGCAAGATGAACTCCTGAGAGAGCTGGCTTTGCACAGTCAGCCTTGAGGTGACTGATTCGGCAGCAGCTGCTTCCCTGCTGTCCTGTTCCCTGGGCTCTGTCTACAGGACGGAGTATTTCCTGGTGTCCTTTCCCTTCACTATGAGATACATCTGGTGGTGGGTTTATCTTGGTGTTCAAAGTTGCCAGCAACATCCAAATTCAAACAAAATTTCTCTCCAGGGACGACTGGCTGTCAGCACATTCCTTCAGAGCAGCGGGTCTCAACCTTCCTAATGCTTCTACCCTTTACTATAGTTTTTCCTGTTGTGGTGACCCCCCCAACCCTAAAATTATTTTCACTGCTACTTCATAACTGTAATTTTGCTACTGTTTTGAATTGTAAATATTTTTGGAGACAGAGGTTTGCTAAGGGGGCCGTGACCCCTAGGCTGAGAATGACTGAGTTAGTGCCTCGTATACCCTATTTTTTAACCTTCAAAGTTGGTTTCCAAAGTAGACACCAGCATCATGCTTTTTGAAGATAAGGAAACTTAAGGTCAGAGAGAACAAGGAGATGTGTACATATCATCAAACTCTAGTAACCAGGACGGCCCAGTCTCACCAGGGACCCTTCCCAGGAGCTGAAGTCAAGCCTGCTCTTTGCACTGCTGACATATTGGGCCATATCAGCTGTTCAGCTGCATGTGCACTGGCATCCCCAGCCTCTACACAGCAGATGCCCGTAGCACCTTCCTGTTTTGAGGACCAAAATTATCTCTAGAACTTACCAGTAACTCTGGGGACAAAATCATCTCTGGGCTGTTTGCCCATTCCAGGCTCAGAACTTCCTTGAAAGCCATGAATTTTGGTCAGCTTGCAAACGAATGGAGGGACCGCATCAGAACAGTGCTGGGGAATCCATAAATGTCTATTGAGATTCTGTGAGACAGCATTTCCAGGGACAAAGGCCAAGCTGCCTAACTTACTCCACAGGAAGATGGCATTCTATCTTCAAATAAATAGTTCAACAGATATTATTTGAGTAGCTAATGTATGCAAAGAACTTGGGATACATCAACAGACCAAAATATTCATCTGCAGTTTATATTATTGTTCAAAAGAACATACACTACATGCTGGAGAGATGTCTCAGAAATTAGCACTTACTGCTCTTGCAAAGAACTCAGGTTGGATTCCCAGCACCCTCTCTGGGTAGCTTATAACCATAAACCACCTGTAACTCAATTTCCAGGATATCCAACACCCTCTTCTGGCTACTGCACACTCAGGCACACATAGATGAACATAACAAATAAAAAAGTAAATAAATAAATAAAAGTATATTAAACTGCATTCAATACACAAAAAATGTTAAAATATGACAAATACAATCTTTTTAAAAAGTAGAGGAGGGCTCATTCTGAAGAGAAGCTTAGCCTCCCAAATACACCACAAAGCCTGCCCGTGGTACATAATGAGAACTTGTCTCCAAAAAGTGTTAGGGACAGATAAAAGATTTGAGTGATGGGAGGAAGTTTTGTAGGTTCCATTAGATTCAGCTGAGACATCACTGCCACATACAGGTCATTACTCCGGGCCATCCACACCTGCTGCCCACTGCAGGCCACTAAGCCTGCTGCTCCCTAAAGGCCGAGGGCATCACAACTAGAGGAATGATTCTCCATTCCATGCTTCTCTGCCTCACTGCCTCCAGCTGCACAGCCTCAGGTAGTAACAAATGCTTCAACAAGCCTGGATCTCATGACTGTATCCTAGTTTCCAGGAAATGAGACAGCAAGAGGCAGGATGCGCTGGCTTTTAGAAGAGGAAGTGGGTTCCTTTTCCCATATAAGATGACAGTTGGAAAAAATAAACAGTGCCCATTTATGGGACATAAATCTAGAAACTATGGTCGCAGACAGGGCTGGTGAAAGGCATGAGTAAAGATGGCAGTGCATATTTGGAGATAGTTTATTGAATCAAAGAGATAAGGTATTCCATTTTCAAAGCTGCTCAGCTGAACCTATTATGTGTCCTCTTGAAACTGCTCTTTAAAAATCCAACAAACTGTAAATAATTTTGTACAAACTATATTTCCATTTCAATGAGCCCACGTGAAAGTCTGATGAAGAAAACCCGAGTCATTTCAATTGCTGAGTATCACATTTACACTTGTAGGATCAGCGATTAGGGCACAGGAGTGAGCATATCAAATTTAACATCTTTCTCCTGTATTGTATTAAATTGTTTTTTTCCAGTGTTGGTTATAATATGGGGCCTTGATTCATCCTCTAATTGTGATTATGCAGTTCAGTTATGAAGGTTTTAAAAAATAGGTTCAGCCAACACAGAAATGAACATTTGTGCTCCTTCCATTTAGTTCATCCACTTAAGCCCCATCTTCCATTTATCATTTGCAAAATTTCCAGATGGGTTGGTGGAATTGCTGCTAATACAGTAAAGCTGCCATGACCAAGTGCTAATGAGATTAGCACACATATTAACTATTCTAATGCCCGTCTAGTGCAGCCTGTGCACAACTAGCCAGTCCTCTAAGGAAATCATGCAGGAGGGAGACCTTACCAGTCGTTGAAACTTCCTTTATTTTATAGGAGTAAAGATGGAAGGCAGAGAAAGGTAAGGACTTGCAGAGTCAGCCACTGCCTTCCCAGTTCCTTCTCTAGATCACATGACCAGAATGACCTTGATCCACTCTATCCCATAGAGACAGTGACACCTACAAATATACATCCTTCTGATTTTTCCTTACAAATTTAGAATGTCCAAAAGAAACAGATGAAATAAGCATGTTGAAAAGCTTCTAGAAACTTATGTCATGGGGTGGCCTCTTTGGAGTGGTTGAATTTTCTTTGTTTCTTTCGGGTTATAAAAGTAATATACACAACGTGCCACATGACCACCCACAACCATGCCATCCTCAGACCCCAAAGCAGTTAGCCCATGGAAAGTTTGGTTTTAGGGTGCAGGGCACAGGTTCACCCAGGCTAACACTTTTACTATCAAAAAACAGTCAAAAGAGAAGTACTACCCATTTGAGTAGGCAAAAGAAATCTTTACAGGTCAGAAAAACTTTCCTTTGTCCCAATATTGCCAGATGCTGGCCCACATATGCTGGCTATCTCAAATTCATGACCAAAGACTCACTCATGTGGAAGAAACCACTCAACAAGGGCTTTATTTGTGTCCCCTAGTCCTCCTGCAGCCCAGGCAGAAGGGCAAAGGTCTCTCAGCCATTGGCTTCCCCTAGATGCCTCAAGATGGACAATGTTTTGCCACATTTTTTCCTGCTATCGTGCTTGTTCCACTGTGGTGGCTTTGTCACTTTCTGCTTGGGCACTTGGCTGAGTGCTTTATGTCCTGTTTTCAGGAATGACCAGAACCACAAGATGAGTGGGTTTGGAGACCTGCCCTTCAGATGGATGGCTACTTGGGGGATCAAATGCAACTATCTTTGTCACAAACAATCTTAAATTTAGGACAGGAGGGATGGTTTAGTGATTAAGAGCACTGGCTGCAATTCCAGAGGATCTGAGTTTGATTTCTAGTACCATATGGCTCATAACCATCTGTAACTCTAGTACTAGGTAGATCTGATGCCCTCTTTGGGGCTCCATGGGCACTGAATGCACATGGTACACAGACCAAATACCCATATACATTAAAAAAAACATAAAATGTAATTTAAGAAATGGAAAAAGTTAGGGATCTGGCAATACTCCTGAAGGCAGTTTGGATATTTGAGCCTGAACAACAGCAAGTTCCCACAACAGAAAGTGCTTCAGCTTTGACCATCTGTTAATTCAGCTTGTGAGCACTGCCAGCAACAGTATCACCAAGGATGCTCACAAGTCCTGTTTAGTAAGAGTACCTATCCATGATTTCAAAATGCTCCACTTAGAGATTAGCAAAGTCCCTGAGAATAATCAATGGCCGAAATGTCACATACATAACTGCACATGTAACCACTCAAACATCTTTGCCAAGTCAAAGAACTCCTTGTCTATGCAAGAGATCAGTGAATTGGGCAGGCTTCTATATTTGTTTTTCTTTTCCTCTTTTCTCTTGGTTTTGTTTTTCTATTCAGGCTCGCTCTGAAGCCCCCACAGTGGTATTTTTCACAGTTGTAATGCCTAGCTCCAACTAAGGAAAGAATCCTTTCACATTGACCTGAGAAGTTCATATTCTCCCTTTCATTCTTTGTCTTATTACAAAATCAATATTTATTAGTACCAGCTGAACAATAACATTTGAAACTCTATACACCCAGATAGGCAAGACTTGATCACTTGGTCTTGATAATTAATAGAACACAACACACATAGACAAAGACAAAGACACACATACATGTATTTGGGGCTAGACAACTCCTAGTCCTAAGACCTACAGCATGCTTCTGGATACCCAGGCCTCTACCCACTAAATAGTACTACTAGGCTCCCTCAAAAGTTGTAGCAACCAAAACTGTTTCCAAATTACTTCCCAGTTTCCCCTGTGGATCATGGCCTCCCTTGGTTGAGACCCACTTGCTTAGGTAATGAAGGCATGGATGGTACTCCATCTTTTTTAAAGAGAATCTTCACAAATATTTTGCCAGAAACATAAGAAATTCCCAAAGTAGATGACTGCTAACAATTTACACAGTTGTCAGGAAATTGCTGAGATGGTTTCAAAGTGCCCTTGCTTTATCCAATTGTTATTGAACTACTTCAAGGGCAGCCTGGGCCTCTAAGTTTTCCAGTGAAGGATGGCTAAAGAGCGATGGTACCGTCCTTCAGTGTACCTTTCTTCATGGGTAAGGGACTCTAGAAGAAACATTTGCTTTGATCCCATTCTGCTAAAATCTTCACCTGTGTGCATACCCTCATTGTGAAGCACCCTTGCCATGCACAGGCTAGCAATTTGTCTGAGTTCAGTGTGACTGAACATACTTCTCATGCATCAGGCTGAATTAAGTGAGTTTACTACAGAGAGACAGACAAAGGACAATGGAAACCTGGAATTCATGTGAGCCAGCCTGGCATGGCAGTCCCTGGCTGTTTCAGTCAGGTTCCTTTCACCACATACTATATTCTCAGCTCAGCAATTTCTAGTTTCTAGGAGGGGACTATCAGTGAGAAAGTGGTAAGTCAGGTCATTCCAAGGCTGTTGAGAGTCCTTTCCTATGAGGTTACCTCATGCAATCAGATTTACACAAAATTGGCTCAAAACACTTGACCAATTACCCAAGAAAATGACTTAAGGGAGGAAGATTTTCTTTTGGATCACAGCTTCACAGAAGTCAGTCCCCAGTTGCTTAGCCTGTCCATGTGCTGGAGAAGAACAGATTGGCAGAGGGAACATGAAGATATGTGTCATATAACAAAATACCTGAGTGAGTTAATGTGTGCAGAAAGAGACAAGGTTTATTTGCTGCCCTGAGTTTTTTCAGGCTTTAGCTCCTGCTTGAGTGATCTTACGATTTGGGGCTAATAATGAAGCAGCACATCACTGTGACACTGTGTAGCAGATCAAAACCACTCACCTCATTAGCCAGAGTGTATGAGAGAAAGAGAAAGGCAACAGACTCAAGAACTCTTCAGAAGGGACCTCCTGTCAGGCTCTACTTCCTGAGGGTCCACAACTGTGTTGTCATGAGGAGTAAGCCTCTAACACAAAGACCTTTGGTTGACACTACCCAAGCCAAGTACTAACTGTGTGTGTGTGTGTTGTTGGGGGAGCCTAAGTGTGCCAACATATGGGCATGTGAAGGCCAAAGCAGAATGTCAACCATCTTGTTCTTTACCACTCTCCACCTCTTCACCTTGAGACACAGGCTCTCATTGAAGTTCCCAGTTTCAGTGAGACTGCTTGGCTAGTGAGCTCTCAGAATGTGCCCATCTCCATCCCCAGTACTGGGGTTACAGGCACACACAGCCATGCCTAGATTTTAACATGGGTTCTAGAGGATAGAAGTATATGAAAGTCATTTGATATCAAAACCTGAAAAATATTTCATGAAAAAAAGAAGGAAGCAAGTATGGAGAGCTAACTTGAGCCTGAAGACAAACAGCTGCACATACTTTTTTCTCTTTTTCTTCTATTTTATTGATCATTTATCTATTAGAAATTTGCTCCTTTGCATGCATTTTATTATATTTTCTCATTTGCAGTTTTTCTTTACATTTAGTATGCTATCATGAGAAATGATATTTTTAAAGTGACAACCCCTTAAATGTATATAGTTCTGAATAGAAGCAGTTATCCAATGTCACTCAAATACAAATGGCACATAAAAACAAAAAGGAGGCATGCTTACTCTTAATAAGTAACCAAAGAAGTAAATTTAAGCTGCACACATTTTGCTACAATTAATTACCCACTGTCCCTTTTCAGGGCTGTGTATCTCAAAGGAACACTGTCTTTCAGAATCCTGACTCCGTCTCATCGCCACTAGATCAAGCTGGTCCCAGGAAGCCCAACTGCCCAGGTTGAAAGATTAGCACTGTCTCAGAACCCATTCCCTGAAATGTCCACTTAGACGGGTTTGAAGATGCCATTGCAAATTTACTTCTGTCCTTGACCTTGTCAGTCTCCACAGTAGGCAACCACCCACTTCCCCTAAGCTTGGCCTGCATGTGCCTTTATGATGAAATGTCTCTCCAGATCAAAGAAGCCTTCAATCACAGCACCAGAGCTATATAAACTTGGGTGAAATAGACTTGATCCTGCTTGAATGGCTATTTCTGACAGGAAGGATGACCTGGAGATAAAAGTGCAAAGATTCTTGATTTTCCACATTCTCTACCTTCATCAGACCATAGGGTAAGAGGACATGTTCAGTTGTGATTCGACTTGATGAGCTGCGGTGGTTTGGTGGGGAGGGCTCCCCTTTTTTTGAAAAATAGGGAAAGGGAAGGGGGAAAGAGAAAGGGAGGGTGAGAATGGGAGGAGAGGACAGAGGGGGGCTATGATCTCAGAATGTAAAGTGATTAATTAATTAAAGAAGCCAAGAGGCAAAATGTCACATAAGCTATCCGTAGACACTTGTCCAGAGGGACACAAGAAGTAGTACCTAGATGCTTCCATTAATGTGCAAGAGTTTCCAAGAGCACTTGGAGGGGAAGAAGATAGCATGTGTTAAAGGAAAAGAATGATAACTCTTCATCTTCGGTTATCTGTTGTGCAGCTAACAGAAAATAAACGTTGTTCTGTTAAAGTTTCCAATACCTCTCTGCAGTTGCAAAGCTAAGTCACAGCTGTTTTGCTGACATTCTGAATCCTAAGTACAGTGGTTTTATTAGTATTGTCATCTGTTTTGTAGGTCTGAAATTGTTCTTCTTGAGGGGAAGCTCTTTTGTTTTTGTTCATTTGGATCACATCAATTATTGCCGTGTTTATCTTTTTGTATAGCTAACTGCTACAATGTTTTTTTGTCTACATTCACTACATATCATGATGGGGTAATAAAACTGTAATTACAAACATTTTTAACCCACAACCAAAACTCCAAAGTCTTGATCAGTTGACAAGGAATTTCACATTCACAAGGTGAAGAGTAGTTAGCAATAATTACCCACATGGTGAAAGGAAAGACAGACAAGGAAACAACTTCAACCACAGAACAAATTTAATTTAATTCAAGAAAACCTGCATAAGGGAGATGTGTATATCAGGGACATAGAGAGCTCTATGCTTTTAGGCTAGGAATAGTTGCAGGGAGAAAGTGGGGAGAAAGGATGGGAGACAGGGTTTTAAAAGGTTCCGTTTTTAGCTCAAGATTGGCTGTTGCTATGAGTAACCAGAGAGCATTGGGAGATGGATAAACATCTGTCATGGCCAGCCATCACCAGGGGTCAGCAAGGATCTGGGAAAACAAGTTACTTTAGAGCTGAGGGTACTAATTATTGTGGTTTGGGGAAATGGTCACCAATTAACCAAAATGAGGGAGCTTTACCAATGGCACCGCCATTGCTAACACACAAGATCGATAAAGCCAAACAATCTGAATGTCTGTACTTAGAGGGCTAACAGACATTATGTTCTGATTTTAACTAAGGATCCTCTGTGATTTAACTCCTGTCACCATGTAAATGGCAGTCAGCTTTTGCAATTTCTACATTAGAGATCGAAGGATAGTTCAACAAAATTGTGAATGTAGAACACTAAAATTTATTGTTGTTAAAATTAACTTCAGAAAAGACCAGCAAAGGGCTATACATTCCTTTTCTCTTTTATTTTATTTATATAGAGTGTAAAGGAAACTTGAGTCTGTATTAAGTTTGAATCAAATTATGATGTTAGATTTAAATTATGGTATAGTTTCCTGGGTTGTAATTTTCCCCAGTCATCAAAGGAACATACACACAAAAGAAGTTTTGTTTGCATCTCAGTGACAACTACCTAATTTATGTGAATTTGATTCACAAATCTCAAATTCATTCTTTAGAGTTTTATTTATCTGCTTATCAGTTTAGGGAGACATTGAATGCTTTTTTTGGCTTGGCGATTATCATTCTCTTAAACAGGCAATGTGTTAAATATTATATACATAATATTGTACATATAATAGTAAATCCTGTATTATAGAGTGTAGTTTTGTGCTATGGTTTTAATGTGAATCCTTTCATCTTCTGGCTATGTAATTTAAGGAGAAAAGGAACGTACCTGAATGACACAAATAAATAATCACATATGTTCAGACAATAAAACATTGGCTTCAGAATGTACTTAAAAAGAATATGAAAAAAACTGCATAACAAGTGAGATTTACATATATAAATTAGACTAACATCCTTTAAATTCTCTATTCCAAGCAAAACATGGGTGTGAGTCTGCAATTTGATTAAATTTAAATATTGACATAGGCCTCAGCTGTACCTTAGTGAATTAATTGCCAATGTGTACAAATGCACTGGAGAGAAAGACATTCTTCCATCTTATCCTAATAATGAACTAATTTTGCTTGAAATATACTTGTCTTTCCTTCCTGATGAAACTGAAGTGGACACAGATGTTATGAATGGTTAAGCCTAGGATACAGGGTATACTGAATGCACTTGCTCTTCCTCAGTAGACCAGATCTAGGCTATGTTTATATTGTACCTGGTAATCACCTGAAATCAGGAACATGCTGCAGACTTCTAGCTTCAGGGCTCACATGAGGTGCTGGAGAGCAAAGAACAAAAGGTAGCAAAGAAAGTAAATGAAACCGTGTAATTGACATGGCTGGTGCTGGAGAGCAAAACAGTTCATCACTCAGCTAGGGATGATGGAGGTATCTATTACCAGGTAGAGATTCAGAGGCTTTGACCCTGCCTTCTGTTCTATGTCTTGGTTTGCTTTCTGATATGTGGGTCCTTTGTCAGATGTGATACCACCTTCCCTTTTGCTTCATGGTCCTCAATGGGCAGAGCAAACTCCTGTCCCAGGAGAAGCTCTCCTTTGAGTCAACACAATAGGCCTATGGCCTTGGGGCTGGACATCAAAGCTTAATTCCCAGCTTTCAGACTTAGTCTCCTTATTGCTTTCCACCTATCACCTGCCGTCACAACAGAAACAAAAGCCTGCAAAGAGGGATAGAAAGAATGATTTTGAAATTAAGCGCTATCTGTTTTTTAAAAATACACTGGCATATACATGAGCTAAAGAGATGTTCAAAGATGACACTGTCTCAGAAACAAGGATTTCATGGCACTATAGAATAATTGAGAGGGGGAAGGTGATTTCACAGGGATTTTTTTTTACATGATATGCAGGAGATGCTGAACTAGAAAACCTGTGAGGTCCATAATTCTGAAAGCCACTCAGTTAGGTTCAATGAAAACACATGTCTGGCTACTTCCAAGATCTTATAATTAGAATAAAACAGTTCTGTAAAATGTCTAATTGAAGTCTATGAAAATAACAAGTGTATATTGTCAACTGTTACTTGGCTTCCTCCCTGGGTAACAACTAGACTCTAGTTGCATCCTTGCCAGGGGCATCAGCACTCCCAGGGATGTGGAACTAGACACTAGCTGCCTTAATTGGATGCATAGGGCACTGGTGTGACCTCCAGAGCCTGGAGCTATTTGTTCTGGGCAACTGTCCCCACTGAGCTTGGGGCTAAGGTTACCACTGTTTCTATACCTCAGCAGTAGGTTGTCACAGTGCTAGGATAGTGGAGGTTCTAGGCAGCACAACTCTAAGAAGGCCACAGAAGCTGAGACCCTGCCTCCTTTTCGAATGCAGAAGTCATTTGCTTGCGAAGAATGCACTAGGAAAATGGCAGGTGGGAAAAAGAAGAGCTCCACCCTCCAGAAAAGCTCATTTCTGTAGAACACAGCTCAGCTTAGGTGGTTTGTTCTTTATCCCTCCTTCTGTAGGAAGAGCTGCAGTTTCCCACCACACTGCCCTCACTCTACTGAGCTTCAGCTCTAGCTTCCATTACCCCAACTTGATTTCCAATTAGCCATTGCCTTCAGGGAGCCAAACGTAGAATGTCCAGTCCTCTTGGAGAGACATCAGGCCCTCAAGTTTTATTTGCTTTTCATCTTTCACACCGTTCCTTCAACAAATGTTCGCCAATACCTATAGGTTCTGAGCACTGATGAAGGCACAGAGAATGTGGTGAACAAAAGTCAGGATATTTCTAACCTTGGTGGGTGCTGCACTCTAACAGGAAGTCATCCATTCACAAATAACTGCCAAATTCCACCTAGCACAACTTACTGTCTGGGACAGGATATGGTGCATTTAAGGAGGTTAACAGGAAGGAATTTGACCTAGGCAAAGAGTACAGAAAGTCAGGCCCTGGGGAAAGCACCTGTAGTGCAGGATGCCATCCAAGGATGGAAGGGCAGAAACTAGATCACCAGTGTAAGGGAGAACAGTGTGATTTAGGGTGGAGGAACAGACCTTGAACACACCCACTTAGCAGAAGGAAGTATAGTACTCTGAAAGAGTGCCTTGGGCTCTTTTTCCTTAGAGAAAAAGCTGGAGAAAGGCAGAGCCACCTGTGGTTGACTAAGGGGAGGTTTTCTCGATGAGGGAGGGACAGCTAAGTCAACACATGGCTTCAGTGGAAACAAGCTTCCGGTGGTGAACTCTGGCATGGGGATTGTCTTGAGTTTCCTTGAGACAGTGAATGTTTTGTATTATTTTCCTTACAAGTCAGTCATTAGTTATGCCTCTTAAAAAAAGTGCAGAACCCTGTCAGATACAGTTCTCCAGAGAGGGTCCAGCTGCGAGCATTAGCATGCATAGCCACCACCCAGCCTTTTTTCAAAGAAAGAAAAGCTGGGTCTAGTGATGGGATGCTCTCAATCCCAGTGCTGGGGAGGTAGAGCCCCATGGATCCCTGGGGCTTACCTGCTAGCTCAGCCTACTTTAATTCCAAGTTCCTGGCTAGTGAGGGGCCTTGTCTCCATAAAGGGAATGGGGGGGGGGCAATGCCTGAGAGAGGACATCAAGGATGCCCTCTGACCACCTCTTCTCTCGCCACCACACACACACACACACACACACACACACACACACACACACACACACGTGCATGTACATATAAACATGCACAAAGAGCTGAAGTGAAGGTGAAACTCAGGAAGAGGAGGGCTGGTTGAGGACAAGCAGGACAGAGGAGCCTGGCATGTTTCAAAGTGTGGCCATGGTGGGACTAGACATGTCACAGTAGATTCTCCTGGGAAGACACAAAGCTGCCCATGGTGACTGCCTTCAGCTGGTGGATGGGCTGAAGCTTCTTGTCTTTTCTTCTGATCCCTTTAGTAATGTCCACTGAGTTAATGCTCAGATCCTGGTAACAGGTAAACACTGAAAAGAGAATGGAGCAGATATAGGAAAGGGTGAAGGGGAAAGGGATGTTAGGACTCTTAGCTTTGAATTTTGTATTCATATAAATACACGTGTGTATACACAAGTAACATATGGTACAATAAATATTACTAGTCTGCACACATTAATGGATGAGCTAAAATGCAGGGCTTTTACATCTCAACCCCACTCTGTTTCAGTGTGACTTTCACAAACCAATTCCAAATCCTTATATATTTAGAACAAGACAAATGTAACAGTCTTTTTTGAGCAACTGTGTTAAGCTTCACTTACTTTATTTACATGGTGCTAGGTTTTATATACATCATCTCTTAAAATCCTTTATACCATCTCTACGAAGGTATAACTATTTCCACGCTACAAATTAAAAAAATAAAACAAACAATCAAACAAAACCCTAAGTCCCAGCAGTCTCCAGTCTGACACACAGCATAAACCAAATATTAAAGTCAGATATTTCTTTTGACTAAAAAAAAAGCAATATTTACAATGGGAATATCAGAGTTTAAATATGCAGATGGTGTTGGCTCTGTCTGAATATTCATTTTGAAGATCACAAAATATTCTTAGAAATAGCTTGGCAATGACTAGAGATATAGTATAGAGAGCAGAGTGCTAGCCTTGCATGAAGGAAGACCTGGACTCCATTTCCCAGCACCACATAAGCCAGGGATAGGGGTGCACGTCTAAATCCCAGCAATTGGGAAGGAAGGGTGGATAAACATAAAGCACAGGCTTTTGAAGATTCTCATTGCAGTCCAGGCTGTGACCTCAAGGAATGAAGCTGACTTCCACCAGTCATTGGTTCATTGGGCATGAGTGATGGTAGGGACGAGTTGGCAGGGAGTACATTTGCCCTGTCACTTCAGCTGTCTCAATGTGGACTCAGCTATCTTGACCACCTGTTGCACTCAAAAGCAACAGCACTAAGTGAACAAAGCCAGACAACAGATACTGTAGAATCCTCTTCTGTGAGGCCAGCACAGAGTGAAAGAACAGCAGCACTCAAAATTAGTGACACTCAGATCACCAGGAGGGGCAGGGGCATGAGACCTCGAGGCAGTGACAGGAATGTTCTGTGCTAAGATCATGACAAAGACTGTGTGCTTATTTATCTTTTTCAAAGCCCACTGAATGTAATTTGATGCATTTTACCATATGGGGAATATTTCAATAAAATCAGCTTTGGAGAACCCACCCTGTCTTTCTCTTGTAGGAACACATATACCAGATCTCCAAAACAGAGGGGTTAACCTCTTTCCAGCTCTTTAGAGAGGATACTTAATATCTCATTTTTGTTTTCTTTTATGGTGCTGGGGATTGAGCCCCAGAGCCATATATGTAAGGCAAAGCACTCTGCCAGCTGAGCTATACCCCAGCTTGTACCCCATTTCTCTTATCAGGTCATCCTGCCCAACCTACAATATTCCCCTTGACCTTAGCCAGCCTTGACTGTTCTTTCCTGTGAGTGAAAGAGTTCTGCAACAATGAAAAGAAAATTCTGAAATAAATCAGGAAATCCAAACCTACATAGCAATGTTAACAAAAATATGACATTTTGTTGGCGGCTTTCTCTGTTCCTGTGGCTTTCGCCACTCTGGGATGCTCTTTGCCAGCATGCTGCCCTTCTATCCCGGCATGAATATCTAACCTTGGAGAACTGCCTTCCACCAAGTCTATCTGAGGAATGAGTTCATTGACCTGTGGCTATTTCTCAATCAAGATGGTCTAAACACAGTGGCCTCAGCAGTCTTGATTCTTTTTTTTTTCATTTTTTAAAATTTTATTTTATTTGTATTAATTATTCACTTTGTATCCCAGCTGTACCCCTTCCCAAACCCCCTCCCCATCCCATTCTTCCTCCCTCTTCTTCTCCTATGTCCCTCTCCCAGATAGGGGAGGTCCTCCTCCCCTTCCATCTGACCCTAGCCTATCAAGTCTCATCAGGAGTGGCTTCATTGTCTTCCTCTGTGAACTGTTAGGTAAGGTTGCTCCCCCATCAGGTGAAGGTGATCAAAGAGCCAGCCCATGAGTTCATGTCAGAGATGGTCCCTGTTCCTATTACTGGGGAACCCTCTTGGACACTGAGCTGCCATGGGCTACTTCTGTGCAGGGGTTGTAGGTTATCTCCATGCATGGCCCTTGTTTGGAGTATCAGTCCCACAAAAGATCCCTGTGCCCAGATATTTGGTTCTGTTGCACTCCTTGTGGAGCTCCTGTCTCCTCCAGGTCTCTCTATCTCCCCCTTCTTTCATAAGATTCCCTGCACTCTGCCTAAAGTTTGGCTATGTGTCTCAGCATCTGCTTTGATACCCTGCTGGATAGTCTTTCAGAGGTCCTCTGTGCTAGGCTCCTGTACTACTCCATAATTAAAAACAAGGAAATCATGAAATTTGCAGGTAAATGGTGGGAATCTAGAAAAGATCATCCTGAGTGAGGTAATCCAGAAGCAGAAAGACACACGTGGTCTATACTCACTTGTAAGTGGATATTAGACTTATAGGATTATCATACTAAAATCTGTACACTTAAGGAAGCTAATCAAGGAGGACCCTGGGTAATATGCTCAATCTTCATTCTGAAAGGCAAATGGGACTGATAACGGTCCTTATTCTTGTAGATCGTTCAGCTAAAAGTTCACTTCTCTTGGAACAACATGCCGTTCCATGACCCCTTTGCTGGAACTGTAGGCTTCCAACAGGTGTGTATGGTCCCAGCATGAGGGATATCAGAGCTAAAAGACTCATCTAACTCTCTGCAGTCCTGAAGGGATTAGTAACAGTAACCCAGGTCTTCAGGTCCCTGTGACATCCCCATAGATGGCACAACCTTCCCTGCTATCATCAGCCCATGAAGTGCATACGAGGACAACAGTATGTCTGTGCAGCAAGCACTGCACAGAGGCCATAGCCAGCCGCACTGTGCTCAGTAGAGAACTGCAATTCCTTTCTGTGCTGGCAGTGCCAAGCCTCTGAGTGTTTGCATCATGACGAATGCAATTAAAGACAGAAAGAGCTCATTAGTCCCTACCACGTAATTTTATTTTATTATTTATTTATTTATTTTATTAATTACACTTTAATCACTTTGTATTCCCCCATAAATCTCTCCCTCCTCCCCTCCCAATCCCACCTTCCCTTCCCCTTCTCCACACATGCCCCTCCCCAAGTCTACTGATAGGGGAGGTCTTCCTTTCCTTCCTCCTGATCCTAGTCTATCAGCTCTCATCAAGAGTGGTTGCATTGTCTTCCTCTGTGGCCTGGTAAGGCTGCTCCCTCTTCAGGGTGAGGTGATCAAACAGCAGGCCAATCAGTTCATGTCAGAGGCAGTCCCTGTTCCCATTACTATGGAACTCACTTGGATACTGAACTGCCATGGGCTACATCTGTGCAGGGGTTCTAGGTTTTCTCCATGCATGGTCCTTGGTTGCAGTATCAGTCTCAGGAAAGACCCCTGTGCTCAGAATTTTTTAGTTCTGTTGCTCTCCTTGTGGAACTCCTGTCTTCTCCCTATCTTACTATTTCCTACATCTTTCGTTAGATTTCATGCACTCTACCCAACAGTTGGCCATAAGTCTCACAGAGGGCCGCTGAAAGGTTCTGCCCTGCACAATATCAAAGCAGATGCTGATACTTATGACCATGTAATTTTAAACCTTAAAATGTCTCTCCAAAATCCTACTCATCTTCCCATTTTAGAAGCCTGTCATCATCCCCGGGTCCCAAGAGAAAATTCCATGGCTAGAAAAATGGCCCTTCTTAACTGACAAGGCCTCACTCTGTGCTTGCTCAGTGTAGGTACAGGAGACTAGCCAGATAACCTAAGGAATCTCCCAGATGAATAAGCCCAAGAACAAAATACTAGGCAAGACACACCTTCTGTCCTGTTTGTTTCAAAGTAGGAAACAGCAATTGCTAATAATACATATATACATATATGTTTCTTCACATGTGGGTCTAAGTATGCACACACTGGCATGTGTTACCTGAGTGTGCATGCACTGGCATGTTTTGTATGAGTATGTATACATCAACATTTGTGGGTCTATGTGTCTATGGGTACGTGTGCATAACAGATGCTACATCATCTGGATATTTTGTTCTCAGTGTAGAATTGTTTGAACATGTCCTTCATAGCCTGCTTATCATAGCTTGCTCCCTATACAGAATCATCTGATTGATGTTTGCCCAGCCCTGTTGGTCCTGGAACAAAGAGTACCCTGAGCTAATGACAGACCTCTAGCAGATTAGCCAAACTGAATTAGGTAAATTGCTTTACCTCTTTGGTATATCTCCTCATTTTTCTCTGTAAAACAAAATCAGGGGTTTAATTCACAGGATCCATGGGAGAATTTGATGAGCAAATTTATATAGAGGCATCTTGCAGATATTCATTATAAAGTAATAATAATCTTGAAATGGTATAACACAGTCACAAACCACTGAATAACAAGAAAATATTCACCAAGATGTGCTCTTGTGTATTTACAAAAACCTAGACGGTATAGCCTAAGACACACCTATGTCTCCTAGGAGCACAGCGTATTGCTTCTAGGGCCATGGTGAACAAAACATAAGTTCAAATCAAGCACTGGAGAAAGGATGTAATCAGGAAGCAGGGTAAACACAACAGGTATGAGGCTGCTGCTGCTATAACCTGGCACACTGGTGCATGGCAAGCTTATTATAATAAGTATGCTAAAGGGAAAATCATATTTTAGTAAATATATAAACTGGTAACATGGTCTTGTATTACTCTTGTGAACTGTACATAATAGTGCTGCTATGCTTTCATGATACTAGTAGCTATGTAGGTTTGTTCACAGAATATCACCACAAAGGGTGGACAGTGAAGCACATTGCCATGTCATAATGGCTGCTGAGGATTTTCAGCTCCCTAATAACCTTACAGGACCATCATGTCCATGTATCCATGTGGTCCTGTGATAAGCACATGCAAGCGCTATGTAGCAATGGCATTTGACAAGTAGTTGTCTCTGGGAGAAGATCAAGATAAAGTCATTTATGTGTGTGAGAAAGTGGGTGATGAAGGCAGGGAAGAGAAGTCAGGCAGTAAAGGTTGCATTATGAAACTGGCTGCTGCTATAGATAACAAGAACTGATCCTCTTGGGGCATCTAGGAAATGGAAAAGAGGGCATTCCTCAGGGATGCTTCATCAGGATCTTCAAGGGCTGTAGAATGACGCCAACTCTATCAGCCATCAGTGAGAGGTGGGTGGGCTACTAGATTCTCAGCACTTGCAGCCTGCTGGGGACAAGAGCCAGCGCTGTAGCCCTAGCTAGGTTTTGACGTGGTCCACTCCTATTGGACTCAGGGACAGGGAGCTGGCAGCATCGGCTTCAGGAGCAGATGGGCATCACTGCAAAGCTGTCCTTCACAGACACAGACCTCAGATTCCAAATCAGGAAGTGTAAAAAAGCAAGCCCAAATAGGAGCTCTCTTAAGTCTCCTACTTTGTACACATATCTCTCCAATTTAGTCACAAAATCCTATTCTGTTTGAATGTTTTATGCAGACCTTCTGTAAGATGCTGCAAATACAGTGGTGAGCCAGACAGACTGGCCATGACATCCTGGAGTGCTGGTGGGGATGCCTACTGGAGCCATCATGAGGATAGTGAAGCAATTGCTAACAGTAATCAGCACCTCAGCTGAAAGTAGATGAGGGTGAGGAAATGCCAGGCTAGACTTCTCTGAGTGGCATGTAAGTGCAGATCTGAAAGCTGAGCAGCAGCGATGAGAGAAAGAAGAAATTTTTAGCAGTCAGCTCAATATGTGGAAGGGCACCGAGGCAAGAAAGAGATTGTCACCCTCCATGCATAGGTGAGTGTGTCTGGAGCTTGGAGAGAAAAGGCACACAGAGAAATGAGAAGGGAGCAATGTGTCAAGCCAGGCAGTCTAGGTCCCTGAAAAACTTATGTCATACAGTTGGGAATCAAAAAGGACTAAGAGTCAGCAGAAGGCTGACAGAGCTTGCCATTTGTTGAGTATTCTGAGTGAAGGAGTCACTTACCCTCCAGTTTATCTTCCCCTAGCTCCATGTAAATCCAAGACAAACCCAAGCTCATTCAAACTAGTTTTCTGTTAAAGAATCTCAGCCTCTCCTCCTCCCCCTCCTCCCTCTCCTCCTCTTCTCCCTCTGTGTACCTATACAAGAGTTAATGTGACTATACACCTGGAGAGGCTGTGAAAGCACCCCCACATCAAAATGCACATAAGTGGCTTCAGTTCCCATGAAGTGATGTGCTGGCATTATGCTCTGTCCATGTGACTCCTTACAGCATCCCTGAGACTGCCATCTCCTTTCATGGACACAGAATAGTTTCCTTGGACTGTGGACTGGATGCTTACGTGAGTACAGAGTGCTCCTTGTCTCTAGAATTCTGTAACATTTGTCAGCTCCTGAAGGACAGAGAATTTTTGCCTGTCCTCAAGATCATGCAGAAGAGAGGAGAGACTATTTATGTCCTGGAAAGATCTTCCAAAAAATTCAATGAAAACTGACTCGGAAATAAAATCAACTTTCTTCTGTCTGCCCCAGTATGAAGAAAATGCACAGTCCAGTCTGGAAAAAGGGAACAGCTCACACAGCTGACAGGGTGTGAACTGTTTTGTTTCCCAATTTCTCTGCTCTCTAATAAAGCAAGCAGCGAATCTGATCTCTGAGGACATCTGTTCTAAACCCATTGCCTATCTTGATGACTCTCAAAGCCAAGCATGTAAAACTTTATCTGCTCAGAAAATAATAACAACAACAACAACAACAACAATAATAATAATAATTGTTTGGGGCTTCCAGCATATTTTTAAAATGTATTCAAACAGAAGTCCTTTACTCACCTTGGCCTTTTCAGTTTCTTAAACTATTTCAGCTTTTTGTCCACCATTTGATAGTCAGAATGGATCTGTAAGAGGCTTTTGTGTGTATGTACTCCGCTTTTAGAGTTTTCCTTCTTGTGCTGTTATGATAGTTTAGGTGCTCAGATACAATGTGTGTATGTGAGACAGAGACAGAGAGAGAGACAGAGAGATAAAGAGAGAGACAGTGACAGAGAGAGAGTTGCTGGCATTCCTTACGTGTTGACCCCAAATAAAACTTTGAATTTCACTCCGCCTTTTGCCCTTCTTTCTTAAGAAGGCTTCTTGAACCCCTTGAAACACAGCCTAATACATACTGAACATTACTAAGTGACAATGACAAATAGTGACACCATCCATTCTCCTTCCCCATTTATGCCTAAAATGAGCATTCTCTCAGCCCAGAGTAGGAGAAGCTTCCCCAGCCCACTCCCATCCTGTATTTCAAATTTGAGGTCTCCTCTGTATAATCTTATCTCTCACCATATCCCCTTGGTCTCCCTCACTCTCATCAGCTGGCTGTCTTAACACTGTCCTGCAGTGGGACTTCTTCATACCTAACTTGTACAGTCTTTTCCTCTTCTCCCTGTTATCTCCTGTTGTTCTCCAGAATGGGTCCCCATCAACACCACATCAGGAAGTGGTGAGGCAGGCACTTTAGGGGCAAAATCCTTTGTCTTCCTTTGGTTTCAGTCTGCTTATAGCTTCTGACTCCGTCCAAGTCTCTCCTTCCCAGAAACCATCATAACACCGAGTCCTTAAATTCATACCTGCCAGATGATTGACTTGTCCCCTCTCTAGCAAATCTCCTATTAAATGGAAATTCCAGCAAGGTAGGAGCCAGAACCCCAGAGCTGAGCACCTGGAATGGAACATAACAGTTCAGGAAAGAAGACACTAGAAGAAAAGTGACAGCAAAGGGAGAAAGAGTCTGACTAGATAGATTCTCATGTTGGACTCTCCTTCTTCTACTGGTCAGGACACACAGATCCACTCCAGGAGCTCAGGATCCCATCTGGCTGGGCTACAGTCAATCTGCTGGAGCTTTGCAGCAACAGAACATGTGTCCAACCCTCCTATCTCTTTTCTCTGCCCTCGAGGCTGCCTCACGCGTGCTGGACCCATCTGCTTATACACAATATACTAGCCTCACTCTGGCTAGAGAGGATCTGGAAACAGCCAGGATTCCTCAAACACCATGGACCCAGTACCCACCTCTATGTGGACAGATCCAGGTACTATGTTTTGGGACAGAAGCACTGCCCCCAAAGCAGGATCCTATTAAGGACTTGAAGGAGAGGAGGAGGAACAGGAGGTCTCCATAGCAGGGATGAAGGGTGAACAAGTAGCCCTGGGTAAATCTGCTCTACACAGGGTCAGTATGTTCTCAGAGCAATGAGAACTGGTGTCCTCAGTTCTCCTATATTAACCCAGGCTCACAATGTTCTTTCACTCAATTTCGGCTGAACTATTTTTGGGAAACAGCCAAACGTGCACAGGTATATGCCTACCTTCTGTCTTAAGAGTGTAGGTTTAGCATGCCCAGAACTGGTCCCGTCTGCTCTCATAACCCTGAATTAAGCATCCCTGGGAATGTATCTGTCATTTTTCCTTTTTGAAATCTACTCTTAAGTTTAGCATGCTCAATTACATAAATTTTAAACTGGGCATGCTTGGGATGTTACCCCTAGAGTACTTTCCATACAAATATGCCCAGTTCCCTCAATAAAACTCCCCATTCTTCCTTTATTAGGGGAAAACACTGCTTTAGAAAAAGTACCAACCCCCCTTCCCTGTTATAGGTCACCTCCATTCTTTTATCTTCTGGTTGTGCTTATACTTCTGTTCTCACCAAGAGATGAATCCACTGTGTCACATCACATCCAGAGAAAAGGAGTTTAGCAAGGCAAGGTCTGATTCCATATCCTAGCCCAGCCTGGCTACAGAAAAACACCCTGTTGTATGTTCTCATATATCTACCAGGGTGGAAACAACAGGTCTAAGTCAGGACAAAGGGATACAGGGAACATCACCTACTGATGTCAATTATTATCTCCAAGCCAAAACACTGTGGATGGAAGAGGGCCTTAAGAGACTCAGGAACCTCACAAAACATACAAGATTTAGGAAGCTCAGGAAAATTATGAGTCATAAGGCCCTTATAGGGAGGAACTGTTTCTTGGAGAGAGGAAGCTGCTCTGTGGGGTCTCTAGGGATACAGTTCTCATGAGCCCCCACTCTCACTGGGGTGGGCTTCCAGTGGTACACTATCTTTGAAACATTAGGCTTTTGTAAGTAACTCCAAGAACAAAATGAATTTACCAAATTGAACTGGGATGAAATCATGTTTCAGTCTGTTGTCATTTACCCTACCATAGTACATAGATGCTTGCTCACCTGTCCCCCATAAAGTCATACAACTAGGTAAGGAGCAAAGGGAGTTTGTGGGAACATACTGGATGAACCGATAGTGACAAACTCCTCAGTGCTGAGAGCCATATGGAAAAAGCAAGATCTAACTGGGGAAATGTGGGTGTGGACTGCACCTCAACCCTTTGCCATCTATGTGTCCCACTGTAATCCACAGCATTTCTCTGAGATTTACATGGATAAAGTGGAAATTGTAAATCCTGCCTCAGACGGTAGAGGGAAAAGTTTTAGTAGAAGAGTCTATGTGTTCCAAGCAATAGGTAACACTCTGGGGATATAATACAAAGAAAAGCCAAGCATGGCTCCTGTCTACATGGGGTTTGTAAACTAATGGGATTGATTGACATTCAGCAACTTATTTTTATCACAATCTAGGAATGAAAAGCACCAAAACACTTGGGGAGTACAAAAGGGGCTTTAGGTAGTATAGGGTGGGAAGGTGAAAAACCCCTTTTCTTGGAGAGAACAATAGGCAGTTCTAATGGATGCCTGGATGGCAAAGGCATCCACTGGGGGTGAATTAAGGCACAGGGAGTAGGGAGAGCATTCCAGGAGAGCAGGAAGTATGCAACAGGGCATGTGGAGGTCCAGAGTGCAAGAGACAGGTGTGGGGCAGAGATCCTGCTGGGCATCCAGGATGCTGGGAAGAGCATCCAAGGGCTGTTTTTGCCATAGAGTAGAAGGCCCAACATCACAGGCAAATGAGTAGCAAGAGGGCCACCATTAGTCCCAAATTCCAAGAGGCCATTGTTTCCCTTGGGAATCCAAAATCCTCAGATCTGCATTAGGATTAGCATTCTCAGAAGGAAAGGGCAGCCAGTACCTGCCTTCTCTGCTCATCCAAGGATGGAGTATGCTATTCAGACCTATAAATCTCCTATTCAGAAGAGCAACAGAGGTATGGACTCTGTGAGTTAATACTCCAAGCTCCCATTTAAAGAGAAAACACTGCCTGTCCTCCCTATATTCAGCTGCATGGAACAGGAAGTAACACCCAGCAGTCCTGGGGCCTCCTAGCTTTTTTAAACACCTTCATCTTTTGTTTCTCCTTTATCTCTTTTAGCATATGTAATTAAGAAGGGAGGAAAGCCTGGAAACTCCTGGTCTAATCAATAATTCACAATGCTGGTCTCCTGTGACATTTTTGCCATTATTATTCTTAGGTCAGGCTTTCATGAATTCTCCAGGAGAAGTTCCCTGCTGGGACACCAAGGGAGAATGAATGTAGTCTTTGAATAATTTTGTATTTTTTAATTATTCTTCTTTTCCTTCTTAAAGCCCTGTGTATAAATACAAGCAAATGTTACAGTCTCATGAGCTGGAGATTTGTAAAGAAGGTGATTCAAGATGAGTACAAATTAGAGAAGCAAGAAACATTGTGGGTATTTGTTGAGTCAAAAATTACTCATTCAGGTGGATGTGGTAGTGTAGTCCTTTTTATTTTAATTTTTTAAATAAACTGCAGTGTATTCACTTTGTATCCCAACTGTAGTCCCCTCCCTCATCCCCTCCCAATCCCACCTTCCCTCCCTCATCTCCTCCCATGACTCTCTCCAAGTCCACTAATAGGGGAGGTTCTCCTTCCCTTCCCTCTGACCCCACCCAATCAGGTCTCATCAGGACTGGCTGCATTGTCTTCCTTTGTGGCCTGGTAAGGCTGCTCCCCACTCAGGCAGAAGTGATCAAAGAGCCAGCCACTGAGTTCATGTCACAGACAGTCCCTGTTCCCATTACTAGGAAGCCCACTTGGAGACTGAGCTGCCATGGGGTATATCTGTGCAGGAGTTCTAGGTTATCTCCATGCATAGTCCTTGGTTGGAGCATCAGTCTCAGAAAAAAACTCTGTGCCCATAAGTTTTGGTTCTGTTGCTCTCCTTGTGGAGCTCCTGTTCCCTCCAGGTCTTTCTTTCTCCCCCTTTCTTTCATAAGATTCCTGCACTCTCCCCAAGTTTGGATGTGAGTGTAATCCTTTTTAGAAAGAGGTGAAAATAGTTCACGTGCCATTTAGAAATTCCTGGCATAACATTTCAGTTTTATAATGAGCACCACTGGGGTATCTGTGGCCTTGAGGAGCTCTCTCTCTGTCTCTCCTCTCTCCCTTCTGTCTACTCTCCTACTCCTGCTTTCCCAGTGCACATCAGTGTATGAGCTTTGCACAGGTGCACTTGTTTCATGCTCTTCTCCCTCCTAGTCTAACCTGCACTACAGAAGGCACCCCAGTAGCTTAAATACCTTCCTGATTCTTTTCTAGCTAGAGATTTGTATGAGAATCATCTGGCCTGGAAACTCCTTGTCTAATCAAAAATTCACAATGCTGGTCTCCTGTGACCACAGGCTAGACCTGCCCTCAATTTTTCTGTAATTAATTAATTATTCTGACTAAACTAGAGGAATTCCACTTTAGACAACAGCAACCCTGATCTCAATTACTCCGTCTTGATTATAAATGCCAAGGAAAATGGCACTACATGTCTTGTTCATAACTACACAATGGTGGCCAGCACACCTGGAGGGACAAACTGAAAAAATGGAATCCCCTCAGATCAAAGCAGAGCCCCAAGACTGATACGTGTCGGGCACCCTGACAGTGATGGGCTCCTGCCTCTGTTTCCACGCTCTAGCTCAAGTTTTTCCCTGCCCATGACCTTTAGACTATGTTCAATGGAACCTGGAATGGCCTGTCACTGGGACTTGGATTTGACATCTATAAGCCTGAACAGCTCTGTAATGGAAGGTCCTAAGCCTCCCATGGATTCTTTTTCTGCACCTGCATCAGACCTTTGCCTGGACTTCAGGTTAGTCCCTCAACACTGTAGACTCTGTAACACTTTCTTAACCATTCTGTAAGTTGCATGAATGCATACTGTTGTGGAATGTCTCAAGACTGCTGTGAGAGCTAATATTTGTAACTAAGATTAGAATAAAATAATCTGTGTGGCTGGTAAGTTGGCTCAACAGGTAAAATGCTCTGAACCTTATCTCTAGGACTCATCCACCAATTCCAATAAGTCCTCTCTGACTTACAGGTGTCACACAGCCTGCTTATACAGAGAGAGACAAAAGAAGTAAAATTTTCTAATTAAAACATTTTAATTAAATGTGTTTACCAATGGACAGCTATCAAGAGCAATCAGATTACTTGGTAAATTCCAGCTGACAAAAAAATGACATAACTTGACACAATTTATTGGTCAGCCAATAAATTCTGACATGATAGAAAGACACAAATACGTCCGTTTGTATTTCTGCTGTAGCCCACTCATGAAAGATGTCAACAGAAAACTGTGGAAAACAAAACTGACTTCATTGGTCCATGTCTTTACCTTTTACCTTTTTCCTTCCTGGAAAGTAGACTCCAGAGACTACCAGCTGAAGAGCAGAAGTCATAGAGCCATGCTGATAAACCCCACATGAAAAGAATGGACAAGTAGAGAGTCAAGGGAAACCTGGACTCCTAGATCCTCTCTTACCACCTACACCAGCCTTGAACAGGCTCTGTGGCACCCGTGTTACCTTCAAAGGAACCTCATTCTAAGGACACTCACAGAGTCAACCAAGCCACCCGAATCTGTATGAGCTCCCCCTTTTTTTTGGATCCACAGGGTTTCTTCTGTCTGAATCTCTTGTCTGGAAAAAGGACTCAACCCAATCCGAGATGGAGCATCTTAACAAGACTGTTCTCCACTGCCTTCTAATAAATCTCCTAATAAATTAAGACAATAGGGGTTTCTCCAGGTCCCACCCACCTGCATGCTGCAAATGAGCACCATGTCTAGAAGCCACAGCACACTTTCCAGGAGCACAGCAAAGACCTTCTGTGACTGGGAAAGCCTCATAACAGACTTGCTGGATCCCAGATCTTCAAATCCCTCCAGCCCCAAACAATATCTGTGTAATACAGCTAGCTACCTTCTGGTAAAAAAGGCCAATGCGTCCTTCTCAGCATGGTCTCCTGCCCTGCCCAGGTGTCAGCACTATTACTCTCCAGTTTTCTGGACTGGCTCTTTCACAGCAAGTGCTTACTGCATTTCCTTCTGTCCTGTCCTCTTGGCCAACTCCCACAGGCACTTCTGTCCCTCCTTCATTTCTAGTTGACATCCTCCCAGCACAGACTGACTACACAGCCATCTATATGCCGGAGAATTAAAGAACTTTGCTTCCCTTCTTCAGACTCTACCCTCTGTTATCCAACTGTCAGCCTGATAGCCCACCTGGACGTTTCCCTATGAGTCCTCAACTGGACATTCTGACACTGCAATTGTTATTTCACTAAAACCAAGAAGAAGATACCACTTCTCACATGTTAAGAATGGCTATTATCAGAAAACAAACAACAAATGTCAGCAAAAGTGTTACAGAAATTAAAACACTGGGGGTGTGTGCATTCTTGGCAGGAATTTAAAATGCTGTGGTTGTTGTATGAAATAATACAGTGTTTTCTAAAGTAAAAGTAAAAAGAAGCCCCACTGATCTAGAAATTCTAGTCTGAGTACATAGCCCAAAGACTGAATGTAGAAACTCCAACACACGTCAGTATAGCTACATTCTGAACAGCACTGCTAACCACAGCCCTATAATCAACAGGTAGAAACAATACAAGTGCAAGCAACAGATGACTAGAAAGTCAACTGCAGCTTATACCCACACGGAATAGTATTCAGCCTAGCAGTGAAAGGAAACCATCTTAGTGCTGGGGGATGGAAACAGCACCATCCACGTACATGTTAGAAAAGGACTTTATCTGTGAGGTATGCCACAACCCCAAAAGAAACGAAATTTAGGCATATGTTACAACATGGAATAAACGTGAAGGCATTGTGCTAAGTGGAATAAAGCAATTATTAAATGTCAGAAACTATACACAAAGTACCTAGAGCAGTCAAACTCAAAGAGTCCGAAAGTAAAATGGTAGTTGGCAAATTGTGAGAGATGGAGAAAATGGAGAGCTGCTGTTAGCCACTAGGAAAAACGCTTCTCTCCCCAATCACTCCAGGCCACATACTCTAGGGTTATTAGTTCTCAAGTGGGGAATGAGGCAGAGGCTGCCTACTCCCCTCTTGCCAAAATGATGGCAAGTGGTGCAGCTTGCTGTATGGCTATAATAAAGGATCCTGGCTATCAGAGGGAAAAGGATTGGCACTGCATAGCAGGCTATGGAGGGTTAGCTCTTGCATGGAAGGAATGCAAGAGATCCGCTGGGGTTCATGACTCATGTCCTATAGTTAAAACTGATAAAGATATGGTTCATTGGGCAAAGATGTTTCAGCCAGATCTGAAGATGATCCAAGTTTGATCTCTAGGATCCAAATAATAGAAAAAAAAAAAAAAAAAACCAAACACTGATTCCTGAAAGCTCTATTCTGACCTCCACACAAGAACCATGGTAAACATGTTCAGTCCTCCCACATACACATAATAAATGCACGTGACAATTAAAATTTTAAATGCACAAAACTGAGGGAAATTTATATTCAATTATACAGGTCTGTGAATAGTCTAGGATCAGCAAACAATAGGCCACAGCATTTTATTGTGACATTGTAATATCCAGTTGAGTTGTTGAGGCAGAATCACTAAGTCCTATAAGCTTTGTTTAACTGTCTAGACCCTTCCCCAAGAAAGGTTTAGTGACTCCTGGTTGAGACCTACCTACCACTGGGTACTTGTAGAAAGCAATGGAAAATTGAATAACTGATTGTAACTAGCTATGTTTATATGATCAGTTACATAAATGAGAGTCATAATATTTACATTTCTTTATTACTTTGATATAATTTTATATATATTGGGATTAGGAATGTATCTCAGTTGGTATAATGTTTGCTAACATGTACAAAGCCTTGCAATCAGTCCCCAGCAAAACATAAAATGGCATTGTAGTGTATACCTTTAATCACCACACTGTGAAGGTGGAGGCTACTTAAACAATTTGAGGCTAGCAAGAACTGCATGAGAGTCTTTCTTAAAAAGCAATAAATAATAGCAACAAAAATGTAAATGTTTATGAATAAGAATTGTGACCCCCTACCATTTACATAAGAAGTGTTAACAGTTAATCATGTATGTATATTAACATATATGTATATGTCCTAAATTATCGATAGATAGATAGATAGATAGATAGATAGATAGATAGATAGATAGATAGATAGAGAAGAGAAAATACAAATAGCCAAGAGAAGTGTAAAAATTACACAAAGATCCAAAGGAGGCTTTTGCACTCTCTTCTGGGGAAAGGATTTGTGTCTGCCTGTACATAGCTCATAAGATAGAAGTATGACTTGCCACTGTTTTTATGTGAGTATAGCTTAAGGTAACACAAGTAGGTGCCAGGTTGACAGGAGCTGTCCACAGCAGTTCTCTCATGTGGCAACTTGGCTGAGTTGAGCTACACTCCCTAATTTCCCTGTTTGTGGGTTCCTGCTCAGGCCTGCAGTCATCATGATAGAGCTGAAAAGCAGAGCACAAGCACCGGTCATTTTTCTCCTGGACTTTGTCACTGTTTTGACTCACAGCTAAGCTTGAAATGTTCCCTCTTCCCTGAGTCCTGCTTCAGCTACTCTCACTCATGGGCTGGATCTGGGCAGACAACTCCAGGATGAAGGTCCTTATACTGTCAAGATCACAAATCCAAGCTATCCTCTGCTCTCTAGGTCAACTTGCACTCCTCTGTCTTACATCCATCTTCCAGTCTGTGGACATCAACCTCTAGCATCCAAACGTCTAACAGGCCCAGATATAGATGGGATCCCTTCTCTCTCTGAACTTTGATTTCTGTATCAAGGTGCAGTTGATATGGTGGTAGATGCAAGATGAACATAAGAATCTCCCAGGACCTCACACTACAGTGGAAGAAAAGTAGGTTCAAACTGTTGAAATAGAAGGGAAACAAGGATGAAAGAAGAAAATAAACACTGTGCTGGTTCTGGGGGTAGGAGTTGGGCATTTGGATAGCCAGTATGATTTTGGCTCTACCACTTCCCGGGTGTGTGATCTTGGCAATGACATCAGTAGTATCTTACTTCCTTTCGCTTGGCCCATAGGTATCTGAACACAAGATGAAAACCTGACATCTCCGCCTTCCTTCTGTGCCTGTCTCTTTTACTGAAAGGACAAAGATGGCATTGTCGTTAACCTTTCCTCTTGAGTCACCTTGGATTGCTGGCACAGCAACAGCTCACAGGAAAGCTCATTGCCCAGATGAGGGCATTTACCCATGATGGTGAAGACACATCTTGTAATTATCTAAGAACCGGGTGGTACCCTCAAGCGATGACAGTGCTGAAGACACCTTTGGAGTACCTTGCAGAACCAGAACTGAGACAACAATAACCAGACCACTCCTTGACCAAGGCTGCCTGATCATGTGTACCTGTGTTCACTGCCCCAGTTCTTCCTTCATGACACAGCTGGTGTCAGTGCTCCCAAGATGACTTGTGGCCACTTCACCCCTTTATCACTTCCTGTTCCCAATACAGTCAAACTGAAAAGTTCTCTTTCTGATTTTCACCATTATTTGGTGAAATAGTTGACAGATAGTTGGACCTAGCCTGCTGGGAATGAGAGTTTTTGCCCTAAAGACTTTGGTAATGATATTAAAGGATGTGATATTCCTTTAAAAAATGTTAATTTAAATTTATTTTTTAAATTTATTTGCTTTACATCCTGATTGTAAACCCCTCCCTTTGTCTTCCCCTCTATCCCTCTCCCCTAGTCCTCAGATAGGGGGAGCTCTCCTCCCCTACCAACTGATCCTAGCCTAAGAAGTCAGGACTGCCTGCATTCTCTTCCTCTGTGGGATGGCAAGGGCAACCCACCAGAGGGAAGTGATCTAGTAGCAGGCAACAGAGTCTATGTCAGAGACAGTCCCTGCTCCCCTTATGAGGTAGCCCACATGGAGACTGAGCTGCCTATACGATGTGATATTTCTATTGGACCTCGCAGGAACACATATCACTGTAGCACTCTCTTACCTCACCTGAAAGGAGTTAATGTGCTTTGGAAGGATAGTGTTGGAAAAGATCATTCTGTTAGCTACTAAGCAAGGTGGACACCTTCAGGGACAGATTCCTGTGTTAATTCCACCTTCAAAGTCAGCTTTCTTTCCTTCCTTCTGAAAACATATGCTGCTAGCTGAACATGCCCAGGGGCATTTCTGTCCATCCCTAATCTTTTACATATGTGCTCCATGGCTTTGAGTTAAGCATATGCAAAGAAAAATATTTACTTTGAAAATTATGATCTTAAACTGAGCATGTTCAGGGAATTACTAATTAATTGATCAAGCTTAGGAATCAGCTAATACCTATATGAGTATGTATATCCATATATAAAATCCTCAGGTTTTGTTTGTTCTAGTAGGACATGGCTTGTGAAGTAACTACTGTGCTTTCTTTGCTTGCCACAGGGAACAAATCTCCTACCTTGTTGTGTCTTGGCAGTGTTTATTTCAGATCTACACTCAGGATCTGAACCCACTGCAAATATGCAAAAGTAATTTTATGAAGGGGGGGGTGCTCTTAGCCATTTGCTGTAACAAACCAGCTTAGTGCTTTGGAGCCTTGAGCACTATACAGCCAGTGAAATTATGACTCCCACTTGGGATATATCATGATATTTTTTCAAGTCTAAAATGAAAACATACACAGTGCACTATATCCATAGACCAATTATGCTAGGGTAACAGAGCCATTTTTGCTGTTTGTAGATGATCCATGATAAACCACCTACATAATCTTCTCCTGGCTGCTTCCATTGTTCTTTAATGTCCCACTGATCTTTTGGAAATGAAGGAATTTCACATAAAGTGAATAGCTTGATGAACTTTAATCTTACCCATAATTGGATAATAAAATTGGTTACATGCAGTAATTAAAAGGGCTATGAAAAAAGAGTCAATCTGCCACTCACTCTGAGCTTCTTCCCAAACAGAAGTTCAGCTTGGAGACTAGAAATCAAATCATGGCCCTTTAAGACAGAAAAAAAAATTAGCTCAGTGGGTGAAAGCTCTTGCTGCAGACCCTGAAAACCTGAGTATAGTCCCTGGGACCCATATGGTGGAAAAAGAAAATCAATAGGTGAGAGATGTCCTGTGATATGCATTGAGGGTTTTAGGGTTTTACACACACACACACACACACACACACACACACACACACACCACAAACAAACACAGAGAGACAGAGCGTCAGAGAGAATAAAATAAATGATTAATCACTTTAAAAGAGCAAGCAATGACCCTTTGGGAAGGAATCACTATTCCCTGAAAAAGTGATTCTGGAGACGATAACCCACATCAGCAAGAGCTTATATTATTTGAGAAAAGGCCTTCAGTTTTAAAGTTTAGGCTTTGACTAATTTGTTGGTGAACAGGAAGTAAACTGCTTGATTTTAATCTAGTGAGTTTGTTTTTCCAGATTGCCTCCAGCTGGTTATCTAGCACACTTACTATTGCTGCCTCTTTTGTATAAATGTAGACTTACAATTCCTTCCCCCCCCCTCCCACTGGAAGTTGGTATGTAGTATGTCTGAGATAGGACCAGAAAACTCACATTTGTAAACAAGAGCCTTAGGTGGTTTTTAAGATGTGGCAAGGGGTTGATTTTGTCCAGTAGCTCTCACTTTAGAGTCATGTGGCAAGATTTAAAAATGAGGATCAAGACTGGGATAGGCCATCTAGGCCAGCTCTCCTTATGAAGAGAAAAGAAAACAAAATAATCTTTTAGAAAAACACATTATGCTTGGAAGCATGAGAGAGCCATCAAATGCAGTGAACTCTTAAGGCATCGGGATCTCTAAGACAGAGAAGACACAGATGTGAATTTAGTGTTGGTATAGCATTTGCCTCAAAGAGTTTGCTGAATATGAAGCTAAACCTACCAGCTGAGAAGCTGAGCTTCTTATCAGAGAGAAGCTAAGAGGAGAAATGAAGTAGAAACTGCAAGCCAAGAGGCTATGGTGTAAGCAGAGTTGTGGGAATCTACCTCTGAGGAGTAAAAGTACAGTCCATGGCTCCCCAAAAAGGAGGAGTGGCCAGACTTTTAGAAGGAATTCCTGACTCCTAGCAGTGGGACTAACCAGAAATAGACTAGCATTTATGAAAACTAAAATGTGGGTTGAAGTCTTCTCAGTCCCTGACTGGAGGATAAAGGAAGATAATACATAAGTGATTGGGGAGGGAGTCATTTTTATAGAATGATAGAATTTTCCCCAAATGACAAAGCATGCCAAACCACAGTTTCCAGAAGTGTTAGACACCTCAAAACAATAAATGCCAAAAAAAAAGGAAAGAAAAATCATTTTTAGCCACATCTAGTAAGGCCACTTTCAACAAAAAAAGCACTCAGGAATTTTTACTTCTTTTAGTTTTTAAAATTTAAAACCAAAGCTGAAAATGCATTCAAATTTTAGTTTGCTGATTTATCATTAATTTCTTTCTGTTACTGATTAGCTGCCTCAGAGTCTCTGAGAGTTGAGCTATAGCACTGGCAGCTGGAGTGTGCTTTCCACCAACACATTCTGGACCACTGCACTCATCTGTGTTCTGTCACTAACCACAGACAGGGAAAATTATAAAGAACAGAGGTTTATTTTGAACCACAGCTCTAGTTCGTTGCCAAGGACTACACATGTCCTTCTTGGATGGTAGAGTCCTATGGTGACTCAAAGTATCACATGGAAAGAGACATGTTGAAGGAACTCCATGCATATACTTTCTGTTCTTTCTCCCTTTTCTTATGAAATTACCAATAATACTCAATCAAAGGTGCTCGATGGCAGAATGGTACAACTGAGAAAAAACAGGCAGGGAATGGGTTCCCAATGCAAAGTGTCTCCCTATCAGAAAATGAGTGACTCCAAACTCTTTCCTCCACTTTAATATATGTGGCCTACAAAGTATTCAGCAAACTGGAGGAAGCCTCAAAGAACAAAAAGGAAATAAAAGAATAGGAACATGATAAGCAACAGCCCCATATAGAATAGCTGCCATAGGGAGCTTAATGTCCATGCTGGGCATAGCCCCTCTGTCCTATGTTTGTGATGGGGAGAGGGGCTGAAGTTTAATAACATCCTCTCCCACTTCTTTGGGGACCCACAGTTGGCTACAATTGTGGCCAGCAAGGACATGTTAGTCCAGGCTGTCAAAGGCTGAATATCTGGCCAGTGCCCATATTATAGAAAAAAAAAAAAGACAACAGAAATGTAACTGGGCCTTTTTTTTCTTTTTTGCCAAAAGGGAGAATCATCTTTTTGGCAAAAGCATGAGGAAGTCTGTCAAAGGGGATCAATACTTACCTTTGACTCTGTTTCTAGAATCAGGGGAGCCCTGGGAAGGGCGTGAATGATGGTGCCTAGAGGCTGTTCAGTCTCTTATCCTTTCTGGTTCTGTGAAACAGCAATTGTAAGTTGTAGTCAATATCAGTTAATTATTTTGCTTGTATTTCCTCAGATCCACTGTGGCCCACAATCTTCCTCGTGGAATTGATAGGCAAATATACCAGGGCTATTTCATACCTCCTCTAGTGTGGGCATTAGAAATGTGCATTCACTCCTAGTATTACTTAGTTTAATATCTCACTGCTAGGAAGAGACAGCTTATCAAAACTCAACTCTAACATTAGTGTCCAAGCACCCATTTCAGCATTCCTTGACACCCACATACAAGTTCTGACACTGCTCAAGTTAGTCCACTTGGTATAACTCACTCATGAAACTATCACAACCTATAAGCTCATAGTTTTTTTCTAAAAAATATACTATCCTTTCCTAGGTACTCTGAATAGCCACTCAGTCCTGAAGCCCAGAGGAGAATTGTGCATACTTTTTTGGTCACCATGATATTCTGTCCTTAATGTTCCATTTGCAATATCCCCATAATGGTAATCAAAAGTCTTAATGGTAGCTGTTTTCTATTAAGACATAATTCTCATACAGTTTATACCCCTAGATCTAAATGATTCTTTCTTCCAAAATCCAGTATATATGACTTTCAGTTTCTATTTGCCTTTCTTATCAACAAATGAACTTGGTCTGTTCCATTCCAGGTTTTCTGTGACAGCTACCACCTGTATACTTATGGCATAGCTAAGAGCCTAGAGAGTTTTCCCAATAACCGCCTGTATATAGCTTACTTGCTTATCTGCAGCTCAGAGAAGGAGTCTCTCAACTCAAATAATATCAATGTTGCAAAGAATGGCTTCCTGTGGTTACAGAATCTCCCTACTCAAGGCATCCCCCCCTAAATGTACAATTCTAGTGATGGTGGTATAATTCTGGGATATCAAACTTGTCCAGAGATCCCCCAAATTAACCTTAGATATAAGATTATAACTTATAGATATGAGATATATAACTTCACTTTTTTCCCCTAGGAATAGCAAGATACTGCTGTTTCTGGATCTTCCCAGTTTGGACTCATAGCTAGACCAGAAGTTGGACTTTTGATATGTAAAAGGAACCTACCTACTGCTCCTACCTTGAGCTTAGTGCACCTAAAAAAACCTATCTATATGCTCATGAAAGAAGGGGAAATTGCTTTGGGGTCTTTGCCCAAATACTGAGTCTACTGAACTACTCATTTACCCACTACTGTAGCTGTCAAAAACCTCTGACTCAGTGGCTCAGGGCTGGTACCAATGTATTTGAGCTTCAGCTTCAGTCACTGTCTTGCTTACGCTAATGGTATTTCTTTCTGTCCAGGTAAATTTTCCACATATGTCCAATGCAAGGGACTTACTTATTTACTTCTCTTCACTAGAAGAATAGAACCCTTTCCCATTCTAAATAAAATGGCCTCAAGATGTCACACAGAAGTTCTAAAAATCCATTCCTTTGATTTCCTTTCTTATTACAGTTAGATAATGGCCTATGGGGAGTAAATGAAGTCCTGAATTCATGTTCATTGTTGACAGGAGCATGGCCATCTTAAGGACCCCAAATGCCTCAGACCCATGGAAATACCAAGGCCTTCCACAGGTCCGAGTATCAATGTTAAGGAATGATTTACTTCTGACTAAAATGAGAACACGTAGAAAGCCCTAGGATGTTCCAACCTCAGCTTCCTCATGTAGATGACTACAGTCTATGATCACTTCCCTATGGAGTCCCCCAAAAGAGATTAGCCACCCTGTCCCCTCACTCATGCTGTGTCAATAAATGTGCTAGAAAAAAGGAAATAATCTTAAAATTCCTCCCAACTACCTCTGTTGCATCTTGGGATCAGTTTTTGAATCAATCTGCTTTCAGGCACAGTTATCTTTTGGAACACAATCCAACAAAACCCGTAAAAAGAAAGGAGGTGTCCCTAGATATAAGTACAATCAAAGCATCCTCTTCATTCCAAGTCTCCCTTAAACCTAAAACCTAAACCCAAAGTCTCCATTACAGGCATAAGAGCTGACCAAATTAGACCTCTTGGACCTGGACACCACACAGGACCATCACCCCTCAAATGTCTCACTGGCAGCTCAATCTGCCCACAATGCACTAGAGTGCAGGACCTCTAATACAACTTTTGAGCTAAAAATGTATACAGAATAGGTATTCAGTGGGAAGCTAGGCTGGGACCCCACTCAAAACCTGCTTACCTGAGCTCAAATCCTTTCTATACTCATTTGGGAAGAGGGAACCTAAATGAGAAAATGTCCTCCAACAGATTAGCTTGTGGGCAAGATTGTGGTTCATTTTCTTAATTAGCAATTGATGTGAGAGGGCCTAGCTCTCTTTGTACAGTGCCACCCTTGGGCTGGTGGTTTTGAGTGCTGTAAGAAAGCAGACTGAGCAAGGCATGAGAAGCAAGCAGATAAGCAGCATTCCTCTATGGCCTCTGCATCAGTTCCTGTCTCCAGGTTCCTGCCTTGAATTCCTTCCTTGAATTCTCTGGACAATGTACTACAAAGTATAGGAAGAAATAAACCCTTTCCTCCCAAGTTCATTTTGATCATGGTGTTCTAATACAGCAACAGAAACCCTATGATAACCCTCCCTCTTCTACAGGGCATCTTAACTCCATTATACTTGCACCCATGGTCTCCAGCTTCCTGGGAACTATTGGAAACATTCCACAGTTCAGTTTCTTAACCCTGAGGATCATTTCAGCCTGAGCCTATCTCCTCCTTGCAGCTACCTGGACAAGAACAGGCACATTGGCATCTATCCCTCCCAAACCACATCTAATCAGGACTGCATACCCCTACCATAATTTCCTCTCTGACCTAAACTAAAAGAGCAGCACTAGTTGTATTGTGAGGCTCTTGCCCTCACCCTCACTATAGGTATAGGAACTCAATTTTTACTGCTCAAAGACTATCCCCAGAACTTGCACACCAAGTAACCGCAGTGGTTCAAGAGCCTCCAATAATATAGAAGCACTGAAATGCACCTGGAGCAGTTGTACTTCAAAATCTTAAGCCCTGGATCTGCTGAGCAGCACTCAAGATAGATCCTGTTGCTTTTACATCAACAAACCCAGACAAATAAAACAAAAACTCTAAAATACCAAATGTACCAGTGATTTGGGCTAGGAAAAAAAATAACAAGGACTGATGGGTGGCACTTTTAAAAAAAAGTGTCAGGTTGTAACTGTCCTTGTTTCTTCCATTTCTAGTACACATAGCTGTCCGATTCATTGTATTTGGTTACTGAATTTTTAACCTACCTGTCAATTATTTTTTTTCTTCTAAAAAAATATTTGGTTCAACAGTTCCAATCTGTTCTTCAACACGCTGTTCAATTACTATCACTGGAAGCACCACCTCCTATTTAGCCCACCAGACCAGACAATGCAGAGCTTCTACCAACACTGTTGTGTAGGCCAGACACCATGTGATTCACTGCTGTGTGACAGACTGTTCCTGGGAACACAACACATGTCTACTTCCCTCAAAAAGGGAACTTGTAACAGAACAAAGTAATATCTGCACTAACATCCAATGTGGCTAACCAATGAGGATTTTATTGGTGTTACTGACAGGCGTTTGAGTGAGGGGTTACTTACAAAGATCCCAGAAAACTTGAAAGCAGCTGCACCACCCAAAAGCCTACCCCAGCAGGTAACTCCTGAAAACTGCAATCCTGTAGGGCTCTCCAAATATGCAAACCCGAGAGTCTCTCTCTCTATAGCTCGCACTCAGCTCCAAATTGCAGTTTGACTGGTCAAAGTCTCCACCTTCAACAATTGTTACCTTCTTTTTATATGGTTGGATAGGGCCCTCAAGACTCTTCCATGTTTCCGTTTTCAGAGACAGATGACCTTTTGTTTACTTCTGAGGTCCATGAGCCTCCTTTTTCTCCCTCATGGGATTATTTCACTTGCAGTAAATGTTGCAATTTAGAGGAAAATGCCATTTAACAGACACTTTGACTAATTTCATGTGACAGGAAAACTGGGCCTACATCTATGTAGTTTATCCAGTTTTCTGTACAGGTCAGCTTTTATATTTTGCCCTTTACCCACTTTCTTTTTCACCTTTCACCACGTATCTATGAGGCAGATATTATGATTATTTCTCAATTTATAAATGCAAAGAGAAAGTAAATTGTTTATACAGTCACAGAGACATTAGTTGCAGACAGGATCTGAAACTATAAATCCCAACTTTAGAATATATATATAGCTTCTAACTGTACTGCCCCTAACACCCATCTCAGACCCCTCACTAGTTCTGTCACCCTATAAACAAAATGGTGGCTTCTGTAGCATCTGTCTGGTAGACGGTAGGGCAGCCTGTAGAGCAATAGGGCCTGTTGTTTCCTGGCTGTGACACTTTATGATGTGATTTTTCCTAGAATCTTTTTCTATGGCCATTCTATTTGGCAAACAGGGACAATAACGTCTATCTTCCTATTGAAATGAGAAATAGATGCCTTTGATGACTCCTCATTACCTGACAAGGTAACCTTCTGAATATGGCTGCTATAGTAGAATGGTTGAATCCCACTGTGCTTGGTAAGACCTAAGTATTATGGCCACCAGGCCACTGACTACCTTGTGGACCACAGAAACAGTTTCTAAGATCCCGTATGGCTCAGCCTGCAAGGTGACTCTGCCGCTGGCCATGGTGTGTCTGGTGTTCATTTCCGTCGGCACAGCCAACAAACCCCACATTATTAAAAACATTCAGCTAGCTATAGTTGTTATTGAAGATATCAAAAACAGCCTCACACTTATATATGGTTTGTAATAAACAAGAAAGCCTTATCATTTCATGATCTGAAGATCATCTGAAATGTTCCTTCTCATGGCTGAGGTTGGTGGGGCATTTTTAACTTTTCTCTAAGCTTTAATGAAAGACTGCTAGATTAATTAGGGCAAAATGGTTCTCTAGGTGACCAATACTATAGGCAATACCAAGTATGGGCAAACCTGCCAAGAGAATAAAATGATACATGAAACCCTACCTTCTTATTTATCACTTTTCCTTTAGGGAGAGTCTTGAAGCCCACAATCACCTTTGTAGCATCTTTGGGGACTTCTGTTACATTTAGGGAACCACTACATCCCAGTAGCTCTTAACAGAATGCTTCCCTTGTCCAGCCTTCTATTGGATAACATTCGAGTGTTTTTAAATCATGTGACAAAGACCCTTCCACTGCAGAAAGACCTATCCCTCTCAGGTTCAAGGTGAAGGGGACAAGGGAGGGAAGGACAAAAAAGGACCACTGATAGAAAAGCAGTGTATGGAGAGGTATAAAAAGGAGCAGAAAGAATAGATAGGATAAATGGAGAATCGAGAGCAGAAGAGATGTGAAGTGGATGAACCATGTTCAGAGGCTGAAAAGCAATAAATACAATCATTTGGTAGATGCCTGAGATGCTTGCAAAGGCATATGGAGAAGTCCAGCTTTGAGTAAGCAGTTATTTAGTCATGAGCAGAGAATCCACGAGTCCATAGCGTCATAATCAAAGAACTAAATCTAAGAGAGAAATCCACACCTCAGCCCTGCAGCCTAGGCCCTGATTGGAAAGAGCTGATCTCTGAATACTAATCTTAAAAAAAAGCCATTGTCACCGGTTGAGGACTCTCTGTGGGAGTGGGTCCCACAAGAGCAGAGTGACATGTTGAACAGGCACAAGCCTGGAAGGGGAAACAATAGTTCTCTCCCAGCCTTCCTGACTTGAGCTTAATGGCTTTATCTTTAAATCTGCCCAGTAGTCATGGAAGCGTTTGTGAACTCAGGTCCCTGAGAAAGTCAACCATCAGAATCCAAGACACCTCATGTGAGGGTCCAAGAAAAGAGCCAGGAGTCTTACTTTCCCAGCACTCCAAGTGAGGAATGAAGGGCAGGAGAAATGTGTGCAGAGACTTTGGGTTTAAAAGCAGATATTTGGTTTAAATCTTGAACTGCCACTGACTTGTAAAATGGATCTCATCTCAGCTTCTTATAAACTGTGGCAACTGCTGCCTCATACAGCTGTATAATATGATGAACCCATCAGATATATGGAAAGCCAGTCTTCTATGTCCATTTCCCTGGTTCCAGAAACACATACATAAAGACTTCAGAAAGAGTAACACCTCTGTTCTCTCTCTACTTCAAAAGATGAGTTTTACAGATTTGGCCCTTTTCTTTCCTTTAACCTGACTCCCTGCAGGAACAGTGCTCTATATGATATGTTGGCATATTCTTTCAATGGGAAAGCCAGCCAGTGTCTACCCAATAGTGTTTTGTTTTGTTTTTGTTTTTGAAGACCATACCTCCTGTTTGCCAGTCTGCTGCTGAACTCCCTAGGTAGCTGAGGACAACTTTGGACTCCTGATCCTCCTGTCACCACCTTCTAAGAGCTTAAATTACAGGTGCCACTATACCTAGCTTCAGATGCCTGGGTCTGATGCAGGAGACTAGCAGCATCTCAGCTGCCTGTCAAGGCTTTGTGAAGCAAATGGATCCAGTTTTCTGCTTTTCATCCCTGCGACTATCTCGTGGATGGTTCTGAGTTTAGAGAGTAATAACTGGTAGCTCCTGTTGCATAGGAACAAAACACCCACCTAGCCTGTCACAGGCACCTGCTCCTGAGACAGGGCCCTCCACCAGGTCTAATAGCATTTTCTCTTGAAGGGACCCTTAGCCCCTAAATCAATCTCAAATAGCAAGAATCAGCTAGGGAGCCTTAGTTTCTCCCATTTCAATTATAAACCATTGGGGAAATCTTCTCTATTTTATTTCCATTTTTTCCTTCAAGTTCATGACAACATACTGATTATTGTCAAAATATCTCCCCAAATGAACTATCACACCCTCTGCTTACAGCACCCATCCGCACACAGTATATCTATCTTCTTCCTTCAATAAAACTTCAGATACATTAGCCTTCCTCTCACATGAGTAGTACCTTCTAAGATGCCTGAGGGTTATCTGAGCCCTGATGAGTGCTGAGTCCTACACACATAGTGTGGTTCCCCACCCCCCTATAGCTACCCACAGTGGGGCCTAATTTATAAATTGGGGATAGCAGGAGATTAACAGCTAATCAAATAGAGCGACCACAGGAGTACAGTAATAAAAGTCAAGTGAGTGGGTCTCACTCTCAAAGTTATCTTCCAGCGTTGCACTCATCGTTCTCCCTGGCATGGTGTGAGATGATGGAATGCCCATGAGATGAGATGAGGCAAGCTGAATGATGTAGGGGCTGATGTGGCATTAGGCTAATATGTAAGGATAACCTAAAGCAGTCAGTGCAGGTGGCAGTGATCTAATACTCAAGCTGCTGAAGGACTACTTGGTAGGTAGTATACAGGGTAAGCATATAGGGCATATGGATACTTCACATGAGCAGGGTATGAACTGGGGTAACAGAAGATTTCATTACATTAATCAAAAAGCATGGAATATATGTAACTTACAATGAATGAAATGTTTGCTTCAGAAATTTTCTATATATGCAGACTAAAGCGGGACATAGGTGACTGAAACCAGGGAGGATAGAACGACAATGGGGGGGGTGGAGAACACATCGCCACTCCTCTCGGATGCTGTATTTACAGAGACTAATTTCAACACAAATGGAGACAGTCATGTGCTCCTTCCCAGGAAGATGGATGTCGAAATATGAAATAACCTGGTAGTGCCTCAAAATTTTTTCTAAATTTCAGGCCTCTGGAGCTACCCGGCTTTTTGTCCTGCCTGAAGCTTGTTTTGTTCAATTCAGCAAGCTGGACCCCTGAGTCTAGAGGCTGATGAGAGAGAGCTCTCAGGAATAACTCCTGCAGGGAGGGAAGGAAACAAGACTGGGCAGAGAGAGACTTGGGACTGAAGTGCTACTGTATATTGTACACAGGCCTTCAGGCTGGAATTGGGGTGTCATTCACAGAAACCGTTCCTTGGGACTACAGGGCAAGGTCTTTGTGACTCTACACTATTCAGGCCCCAGGAGCAGGCTGACATCAAGAAGGGGCTGAAACCTTGGGCAAGATGCCTCTCTATAGAAGGGCAATTGGTGGGTAGGACCTCAGCTCTGCGTTGTTAGCAGCCAATATCCTGGTCACTGAGGAAAGCTCGGCCCTGTGTGTAGGAAGAATCGGGAATCACCTCATACTGCCTATGGCTCTGAAAAATATTTCTTTTATTTAAATCCATTCCCTGCTTGAAGCACAAAACAATAGCTGAAATATACAGACACAAAGATATGTTAAGCCCTAGGCTCCAATCTACCCTCTGCTCATGGAGAACATTCCCTAACAACATCTAAATCAAAGTTTAGGTGTCTACCTCATGTCACTCCCATCCCAAACCAAACAAAAACATGAACCCTTATGACTAGGAATATGAACCCACTGCTATCTAGTTGGAGCTTCTGCTTGACAGGGACTATGATTATTAGCTTTCTATTTACAACAATAAAGGATAAAAGATGCTACTGACATATTCCATCTTGTACTATCCAAGTGGGAACAACAGGTAACAAATATCAGCACCTTCTAAAGAGAAAGACACATTTTAGCCTGGATCCTAAGAAAAACAAGCATGTAGAAGAAGATATCATACAACTCAATATCAAGAAATAAAAGTTGGGGATTAGAAAGAGGGAGACCGTAGAGGCAAGGCCAACCCAAGGGTGTGTTAACTAGCCGATCTCCACCATAGACACAGAGTTTCAATGCCCAAGACTCATGTTAGGATGAGATGAGAGCAGATTTCATTAGCTGCCCCCTGCCCTACCTTGGTCAAATACTGTTCCTTGAGAAAATGACTCCTTCAAACTTCCAGGTCTATACATGTGATATGTATGAGTGACAGAGAAGGCTCTTGCAGGGGTCTTTCTTAAATGTGACATCCCAGAATAGAAAGCAGTACAAGTGAAAAGTATTATACCAATCACAGAATAAGGAAAATCCTTTGAGAGAATGTAGCTATAACCCAAGAGGGGGCCATGACACACATCTACACAGATAGCCAGCATTTTCTTGAACAGTCCACAACAATAACTCTACTGCAGAATAAATTTTAAAAGTAAGCCATGATCAGATTCTTTGAAGAAAGTAAATGTACAGATGGAGAAAGTGCTGTGACATTTTCCTTTCCCTCACCATGACTCCTTGCTACTACTCCAAACCAAAGAAAGGTTCCTTTCAACTGGACATGTTTAACAAAAGAGGCACTTATCTCCTAGGGCAATCACAGATCCTGGTTGTTATCATATGGTCTGGAAGGGAGAGTTCCTGAGAGACATGATTACAAGCATTTGTGAAGATGGTAGACTTCTGAAAGTTGTACCTGTCTGGAAAACCCAGCAAGAGCAGATCAAGCAACAGGTAATCTGGAAGGTAGGGACATGTGCAGCTTGGTGGGACAAATATGCAGCTAGTAATCTATTTAGCTACATGGATCATCTCACATGGAGACCATACTCAAGCCATCATTATGTGAGCTTGATCAGGAGGGCTGCCAGATTGAACGAGGGGGGGGGGCTGTCTACGGATGGACACTAATCAAGGCTCTAAGAGCTCAGCTAGAGAGTGGTATGGCATGCAGTCTCTGCAGAGCTTATCCTAAAAATCACAATGCAGCTCTATGAAGATCAGCTGGCTGTGGTATGTAGAAGGCTCCAGTGGCCAGATGACAGCAACAATGATTTAGGCTAGTTTTACCCCTTTCCTACCAGAAACATGAGAACCAGGAGGAAAGCCAAGAGACAGAAAATCAAACACTGAACAAAACCACACCTACCACTGAGTTGCTATGGAAAGGGATAGAGAAACAAACATCTAGATGGATGAGCATAAAATTCTGATAAAAAAATGTACTGCAACTTTTAAATATCCTTTCTAAAGAAAATGGAAGTTTATTTTTGTTTGTTTGTTTGTTTTGTCTTAGGGTTTCTACTGCTGTGAAGAGACACTTTGTAAAGGAAAACATTTAACTAAGGCTGGTTTACAGCTCAGAAGTTTAGTTCATTATGGCGGGAAGCATGGTGGCGTGCAGGCAGACGTGGTGCTGGAGAAGGGCTGAGAGTTCTACATCTGGATCAGCAGGCAGCAGGAAGAGAGAGTGATCCTGAGCCTGGCTTGAGCTTCTGAAACCTCAAAAGACCCCTCCAGTGACTCACTTACTCTAGAAAGGCCACACCTACTTCAGCAGGGCCAACCTCCTAATAGTGTCACTCACTATGGGGGCCATTTTCCCTTAAACCACCAAATATGTCCCTATAGGGCGGGGGCGGGGGGGAGGCCTCCAAAGGTTTGAAGAAGACCGGAGTTCTTTGAAACTAGATGCAAACTCTAATCCGGCACCTGAGGACCAAAGAATACATCTGGTTCAACTGCATATATGCTGAAACGGCTGGCTGCTCACTTAGACCTCTTCCTTCCTACATAACTCTCTTGTGAACAGCCAACTCCACCAACAAAACCCTCTGTACCTGTAAACAACTGGCTTTGATTTTCATGGCTGGCAGAATTTTAATTAAATTTTTATTTTTTATATTAATTATAATTTATTCACTTTGTATCCCAGCTGTAGCCCCCTCCTTCATTCCCTCCCAATTCCATCCTCCCTCCCTCATCTCCTCCCAAGCCCCTCTCCAAGTCCACTGATAGGGGAGGTCCTCCTCCCTTTCCATCTGAACCTAGCTTATAAGGTTACATCAAGGACTGGCTGCATTGTCCTCCTCTATGGCCTCACAAGGCTGCTCCTCCCTCAGGTTGAGGTGATCAAAGAGCCAGCCACTGAGTTCATGTCAGAGACAGTCCCTACTCTCATTACTAGGATACACACTTGGATACTGAGCTTCCATGGGCTACATCTAAGAAGGGGTTCTAGGTAATATCCATGAATTGTCCTTGGTTGGAGTATCAGACTCAGAAAGGACCCCTGGACCCAGATATTTTGGTTCTGTTGCTCTCCTTGTGGAGCTCCTGTCCTCTCCTGGTCTTATGTCTTCCCCACTCTTTCATAAGATTCCCTGCACTCTGCCCAAAGTTTGGCTATGAGTCTCAGCATCTGCTTTGATACACTGCTGGGTAGAGTCTTCCAGGGGCCCTCTGTGGTAGGCTCCTGTCCTGTTCCCTATTTCACCTTCTTCCAATGTCCATCCTGTTCATCTTTCTGAGTGAGGATTGATTATCTTACCCAGAGTCCTCCTCCTTGCTTAGCTTCTTTAGGTGTACAGATTTTTGTAGGTTTATCTTATATGTCTAGTATATAAGTGAGTATATATCATGTGTGTCTTTCTACTTCTGAGATATATCATTCAGGATGATCTTTTCTAGATCCCACCATTTGCCTGCAAATTTCATGATTTCCTTGTTTTTAATTGCTGAGTAGCATTCCATTGTGTAAATGTACCACAATTTCTGTATCCATTCCTCAGCTGAGGGACATCTGGGTTGTTTCCAGGTTCACGATATTATGAATAAAGCTGTTATGAGCATCGTTGAACAAATATCCTTGTTGTGTACTTGAGATGCTTTGGATATATGCCTAGGAGTCGTACAGGTGGATCTTGAGGAATCACTATTCCTAATTGTCTGAGAAAGTGGGCTAGCAGAATTTTTAAGCTGGACCACTCCCTGTCCATCTCTGACATTCACCTAGTTCCGTATTAGTGTAACATCTAGAGACAAGACTTTGGATTTTATAGAAATGTTCCTCTAACTTTAACCTGTATAGGAATGTTCAGGGAACAGTGATTAAAAATGGGCATTTCTAGTACCTTATCCCTACAGATTCTGACTCAATGTGCAGTCTACTATAGAAAGCTGCTTGAAATCATGTTCTAGAAAACATGCTGTCTGGCAGAACTTTCTTCTGTGATGAAATGTTCTGTCCCCAGGCTACTCAAGAGTGGGCCACAGTCACAGCTAGCATGTGGATAATGGAACCAAGAAAGATGATTTTAAATTAAAATTTTCTTAACTTCCTATTTACTTAAAAAGCTCCTTGGGATTGGAACAACCACACCGGTGAGTATGGTTTGGCATCCGGCTACTCAGCAGCAGGATGAACATGCAGCAGCCATCTGCAATCTGGTGAGAAGTGCACAATTTCAGGTCACACTGTGAGGCAACTAGACAAGCGTTCACACTCTAACCTCATTCTCTTATGAACCTTACACCAATAAGGTCACTATGCACTTTCTGAAATACTGTGGTGCCTCCTTGAACTTTCCTGCCTCTGTTCTACCCCTATTCTGCTGTGGTAAAATGAGTTCTTACAGATCCTACAAGCATAATAGATGTGAATGTAACTGACGCTACTGGTCTGGAATTGAACGTGGGAAAATTGCAACCCGCTTGGAAAACTCCATTAGCGTATGGGAGCTGGGGCTTGGGTCTTATTCTGTAGGCATCTGAGCAGCAATAAAGGTGGCTAAGCAGGCAGAGGCTGCTTTATGGATGTAGTGCTTGCAAGCATGGAAGACAACATAGAAGACATGGTCACACGGATAAGTCATCCCTGCAGTCCATGGCTCTTACATTACATATATCTACAGAAAACAGGGTTTAATCTCATCTTATCCTAGATATGAAGGATAGCAAATATTTAGGAACTACAGCAATGCACCTATTCTACACAGCTAGCATCCATGGGCATATCAACCCAGATCTTCAGAACAGTGCAGCATTCTTTATCTCTAGGTTTTGGGGTTGGAGGAGAAACACATCCTTGAATTGTAATTCTAATAAAAGAATTTTTCTGTGATCAACCAAGCAGTCATCATTTACAGCATAGTCCTTGCATTTTCATTTGCTTTGTAAGCATGCTTTTTAAGCATATCAGGTTTTTAAAAAGCACATTGCTGACAAATAAACACATTTTATTCACTTATACTGGGGTGATCTGTTGTTATAATAAATCAAAATGGTAAGTCTGCAAGCACATGTACATATATGGTAAACACACACACATCAGATCTCATCAGGGAAGTTGGTGCAATAGCTGGTGATTAGTGCAATAACTCACAATGGTCAAAGTGAGGAGAACTGAGTGTTAATGGAGTGCTCAGCCATCTGTTTCTTTATCACGACTGCTCCCCAAGGCCCGACCATTGCAGAAGAGAAGAAAGATTTAAGAGCCAGAAGCCAAAGAAGACCAGAATGAAACAGTGTCTTCCAAACATGACGGAACAGCTGCACAAATGTACTCAGAGCAGCTGTACCAGATCATTTACACATAACTGTACAAGATCAAGCCAGACAACCTGGAGACGGAAGGGGATTCATGAGCCTCCACCCCCGAGGAGCTATGCATAGTTAGCTCCTGGGGGAGCTAACTTCTGGGGGAAGGAGAGTCAGTTTTCTTTTTTGTTTGTTTTGATTTTTTGATATTATAATTTCATATTTCTCCTTTCCCTTTCTTCCCTCTAACTTGCCCATATAACCCTTTCTGCCCTCCTTCAAATTCATGGTTTCTTTATTCATTGATTGGTATTATATACCTAAATGCTGTTGGGTCCAAATAATGTTACCTGTATGTATGTTTGCAGGGGTGTGGCTTCTGGCAGATCAATGACTCCAGTGGGTAATCCCACACCTAGGAGCATATGGGCAGCACACACTTGAGTCATGGGGTTTGGAGGGTGGAGAGATAGCCATAAGGTCTCACTGCTAGCTGAGAAGCTATTGGCCTTTCTTAGTGGCTGAGACAGAGTCAGTTTTTTTTCATGGTGTAAACCTTGGTAAGCTAACCACATACAGGGCAGGCCGCACACCTAAGAGTAACTGAGCATTACAAATTAGAGTCAATGGGTTTAAAAGAAGAACATGAAATTGTGTAGGTAGGGAAATGCCATCAAAATATACTTATCATACGACAGTCTCAATGAATAAAAATATTATTTTAGAAAAAGATCTGGTGAAAAAAATTTAAAGACTCATTTATGTATTTTATATATATGGGTACTGTCTGCATGCAAACTTGCATATCAGAAGACAGCATTGGACAGTCATGAGCTCCCATGTAGATGCTGGGAATTGAACTCAGGACCTTTGGAAGAGCAGTGAATGCTCTTAACCACTGAGCCATCTCTTCAGCCCATAGTGCAAAAAATGTTAAAAACACAATTTTAAAACACAAGTATATTACTATCTTTTATCCAGTCTATTTCAGTGTTATGTATGTTTTATATAGTCATTTTATTGTTTAGAAGAACATTTGATTTTAAGCATGAAAAGGAACATTCATGTGAGATAGATGCTCATGGAATTGATGACTCTTACAGGGTAAAAGGTCTAAAACTTCCCCAGGCATAGGAAGATGATTTAAAAAAATATTCAAAGGAGGAAATTAACAACAAGGGAAAGATGCTAGAAAGGAAGGAGGCACCTTACAAGGGGTTTCTTCCACAGTGGAAGGCATCTAGCTGTTACAAAGTCTCCAAGATACTCCAACCAGGAGTGTCTACATTAGATTCATGTCTTATCAGATCATCCCTGAAATTAATTGGAGGCAAAAGAAGCTGAGCATGAAGCCTGCCTACTTCGGCTGAGAAATGCTGAGGGTTGAGGAAAATAGCAGCAAGATGGCAGGAAGGAAAGAACAGATGTAGAAGGCATCCCAGAGGCAATGCCAGCAGGCGCTGATGACAGGCTGCGGATGGAACCAAGCAAGCAGCCATGTCCAGGAAGACCCCTGAGTATCTTGTGATAACGAAATCCCCCCTCTCCCAGCAAAAGTACCTCTCCCTGGCTGTGAGGCCATCTGGCAATGTCCAGCCAGCTTCCATTTCCAAATGGAACTGATGAATAAACAGAAACGATTCCTTCTATCAGATCTTAGAGTCCTAAAGGCCAGAGACCAATCAACTGAATCAAAGTGCGTCAACCACAGAAGCTTCTCATCTATTCACCACATGAAGCTACAAAGTGTCACACACAAAACATAACATCAAGGTGAGTAAATGAAGCCATGATTAGGTGGTATAATAATGTTCTTGGGGATTATTTTATCTATACCAAGTACTGCCAAACCAATTAATAACAGACGAGTCTCCATATGCCACAACAATCAGGCCTATGAGAGAACATTAAGAAATAGAGCCCTCACTCACCCTTAATTGCTATGTTTCTCTAATACTCATAAATAATTAATTTAAACTGGATATCAGAAAGGCCAACTTACGATCTTAACACCAGGAAGCTAAGCTGAAGGCCATACGGCTTCTGCCTCTATCTGAATTAATATTCTATCATTCACACTTCTGTTGATTTCTATAGATGATTTTATGTTAGATATTTCACATTTAATTGAAAATGAAAACACAGTCCATATTCACTTTAATGTGAGCCACTCTGACTCATTTTTGATAAGAGGAAAATACACATGTTTCCTTCACAATGGTATAAAGCACTGAGTGTTGCCGTCATCATATGGCTTGAGACGCCGGGGAGTCTTCGTAAAGGACTTCATCTACCTTCATGTCGTGCTCGTCCACTGGGACCCGGGGACAGATCTGCTCTTTGAAAGCCAAAGCCAAGGTGTAGGGCCTCACTTCCTGATGCTGCACACAGCGCTTCAGGTAGGTGTCGTAATAGCCCTTGCCCCGCCCCAGCCGGTTGCCCTCTTTGTCAAACCCGAGGCCTGGAAGGAAGATGAGGTCAAGTCCACCTGTGGGAGAACAGAAATGTATTTGGAATATCAACAGTTACTGCAAGATCACTTCGGGATGGCATGTGGCTTTTATTTCTAATAACAATCCCTTTCTCATTTTTAAAGAAATACATAATCCTTTTTTAAATTAGGAAAACATCAAGTTGAACAAAGAAGGAAATAATTTTTCAGCAACATTGTTAGTCTCACATCCAAGTTCTTTGGTGTGCCTCTATAGAAACGGCAGATTCCTGGCCTCATCGAAGCCAGCTAGAGGACTCTCCATGGACACAGCCTCAGAACTTCCTTTAATTCTAGCATGTAGCAGATCCTATACACCTGTCCGGTTTGGGAGTCAGTACTCTGGGTTAATGACTGATGGAGGGATAGGACGGAGTAGGGAAAAAACAGAATGGGTGGAGTTATTTTCACAGCTACTAAGAGTATCATGCAATCCACTAGGCCACTCCTCTTTCTCTCCCTCTCATTGAAAGACAAGGGTAGGCTCAGACTTTCAGCTTAGGTGTGGGCTAACCACTCAGACAGCACTGATGGCAAGGCATACCATGGCTGGAAGCCAAGGATTCTCCAGCAGAGGGCACTAGAAGTAGAGTTGTTCAGAATGCCAGCTAGATTGGCATTCTGAGCAGCTGCTGGCTTTCTATGAGGTGAACCCCACTTTCTGTTCCCGGCATGTACCTGTTCACCCCACTTGCCAACAGCCAGAAAGAGCTCAGTTGCAGCCAAATTGAATCCTCTAAGCTTGCCTACCTATTCCAAGACTTGCTTTGGGGGGGAGGGGGGAAACAGTGCCACTGACCTTTCCTCTCTGTTCCTGTCCCATTCATTTATTTCTGTAATGGACAGTGTTCTGTATATGTGGACTCTACTCCCCAGGGCCCTCTTTATGTTTCCAAAGCAACTAACTTCAAGTTCCCATCTTTTAAACCTGCAACACACATACATTTTCTATGCTGTCTGCCTCTCCACAATGTGAAAAAGGTGTGCCTACCTTCAGGAGATGGCAGTTCAGTTAAAATACAATTTTTCCACATGTGATAGCAGGCTAAGAAACATCTCTATCAACTGTCCCAAAACAACAGAGACAAGGGCTCTAGAGTCTCCGGCAGAGAGTAAGATAACTGGGCAACAAGACCAGGTCATGGGGTATTTTGACGTGACTTGGATTTTTAAGAACATGCCACGAGTCAGCTTATATCCTGGAAACCAAAAGAAGGGGGGCAGGAGTAGTAAGTAAACTGAGGAAGGACAGGCAGCCGTTTTGTTTGCTGGGGAAGGAAGACTAAAGTAAAGGAGTAAGGGCAGACAGGTATGCAATTCTCTCCAGCACTCACAGTGGATGTACAAAATGTGAAAGCCAAAGCCAAGGCATGCAGGCTTCTCAGAAAATGAAAAGTGGTGCTACCATAACCTAGCAATCCTTCTCCTAGGTGCTTACCCAAAAGAATTAAAATCAGGATCTCAGCAGATCTTTGCACTTTCATTTTCATTGTAGCCAAAAGGTAGAATAACCCAAATGTCCATCAGAGTAGCAACTGATCAAAACACATAAACAGAAAACAAAGACCATGGTACACACATGTGGTAAGGTATTAATCTGCCACAAAATAGAAAAAAATTATAATACTGGACATGGTTGAACCATGAGGACACTATGTTAAATGAAAAATTTCATAAAAACACATGCACTATGTGATGCCACTTATATTAGGTATCTAGAATAATAAAACTTTTATAAATAGAAAGTGGAATGCCATTTGCCAGGGGCCAGAGGCAGATACTATTTGATAAATACAGCGTCTCAGCCATGATGGAAGGAAACACTCTAAAGGTCTGTTATATGACACTGTGTTTACAGCCAAAACAAGTGTAATCTGCACCGAAAATCTCAAGAGGTTACATCTCATGCAGCATACTAGTTAACATAATGAAAACTAAAATATGAAAGCAAAGTAACAAAAAAGGATGGCAACAGACCAGCCGGGCTATCCACCAGTGCCAACTCACAAGGAAAGAAGGCAGAATTTTGGAGCTGCCACATTTCTACTGGTGGAGAAAGAGAATGGAGAAAAGAACCAGGTGAGGAAAGCCATTCTCAGCCCTCGAGCTGGAAGCATGTTTGCCACTGCTCCTGATCCTGTGTGTGTGGTCTGCTGCCCTCCCTGGAGTCTATCTTATAGAGCTGAGTGTGTATGTCTCTGTCGATTCAGCCGGACAGCAAATTTCCTTGCAGGCCATAATTTTTTCCAAGTCATCCTTCATGCTTGAATTTTAATAGACTTCGAGAGCCCAAAGACCCTGAAAGATGAGTACATTATCTTTAGATGGATCAATCTCGGCATGACACCCCATACTTTAATAACTTCAAGGTACATATATTTGGATTAAAGAAGTAACATCATGGGACAAATTGAGTCAGTCTATGCTCACATGGCTGTTAGTTAGATGTGAAACTATAGCTCTAAAGCAGAAGTGGGAATGGCCTTTATACTGCTGGGTAACTATGGGATCTGAAACTGTCCTTCAGGGACCCTGGCATTCTGCTTGAGATGCTGGCTTTGTAGTCCCTGCCCCAAGGATTACGCCCAGGCAACTCCCTTCACCATTTGTGGACTTGACTGTGGCCCCGGCTCCACTGGTTACATAGGCAGCCCTTTCTGGCATGCTCCCACTTCTGCTTTCTGGTGAATCCAAGTGTTTTTCTGAACACACACTGCATTCCTTATTTGACTTCATCCATCTGTTGTTGCCTCTGAAGTCCTTCCTATGCCTTGCCACTATCTTTTCTTCTTTCTTCTATCCCTTCTTGAGACGTACATGAACACATGTGCATGAATACACACACACACACACACACACACACACACACACACACCTACCTCTCTGGAAATCTTCACACTTCCATTACTACAACTTCTGGATGCCTCCTTTCCCTACACCTCGATTTAGCTGAAGCAATCAATGGGACAAGTAAATGGGACAAGCTTCCCATGCCACACACACACGAGTTTGACCCTAGACATACCCTAATCTACCACAAAGTCAAAACACACTAGGAAAAACAGAAAGGCTTTCCTTCTTCACACACATTCTTCCTACATGGCCCTATTTATAATCACCAAAGGCTCATTAACAGAGGATGGCATTAGCACAATGTCTACTATAATCCTGAATCCCTTGTCCTCTGGCCTCATAGGCCCCACTGGAGTAGATTGTAACTAGGACAGCCAAAGAGCTTCACTCATCAGGACTGCATCAGGAACTTCAGGCAGAGGTCCCTCTGGGTCACTCAGTTCTTCTGTACAGTCAGTTTATTGTCTGTTTGTTCTTGTTGGGGGTGGGCGGGGTGGCTTCTTAGCTTTCTTGCATTCAAAACTGTAAGGCTATCCTTTAGAAAATGGTCCCAGCCTTATACCCTGTGTTTGTTCTCAATCTCTCTTTTTCCTATTATTTGCTATTGTTCTGACAAGGCAGCTGGTAAGGGACAAGGACCATGCTCTTTCCTAGCTGTGGGATCAAGGGAGAGCCACTTTCCAGTCTGTGCTTCAACATTACCACCTGCAAATCGGCTTGGTCACCTGCTGTCACGAACATTAAATTAGATAATGCTTATGAACTCTACAGTTAAGTACCATCTATGATGATCACACTTATTATGAGAATTCCTCCCTTGAGTTAAATACGAGGCACCATTTCTTAAAACAGGCTGGGAGAGAAAGTCCCTCTGGAGCTCCCAGTGACATGGTACAGACCTACTTACTTCACTCTCCCCTTAGAACTGATCCATGCATTCTTCCCTCTCCAGGGCCCAGCCGAAAAGAGGAAGCAGAAAACTAGGAAAGTGCAGGTAAAGAACCAGAGTTAGGTGAGATGAATGTTGTTTTCTGTAAAGGGAGAAAGGGTAAATAATTTAGTCTGTGAGACACTGTGGCCATGGGTCAGTTTTGTACTGTGAAAGCAGAAATAGGCAATATATACTTGGATAATTGGCTATGCTTATTTACTAAAACTGGTAAAGGGCCAGACTTGACCCTCAGGCTGAAGTTGCTACCCTGTCATGAAATATAGAAAGCTTCTGAAACAAGAACAGAGATGGAGTCAAAGGCGGAGAGGATAAGAACAGGTGGCAAAGAGGCCACAGCTGCAGGAAGAAACGTGGAGGGGATGGGAACAGGCAGAGCTAAGAACTCTTCATCAGCAAAAGGAATCCCGGGAAGTAAGCTTTGGGAGAAAATAAAAGGGGGATTTTATGCATCCTTCTACTTGCCCTAATTCTGAGGATTTAGCTCACCTTTGGGAACATCATTTTCAGTAAGACAACAGCAGATGTGTCTGATGACAACCTGCATTCAAAACCTAGGGCAGAGGTGTCCAGGATGGAACCACTTCAGCCACTGGACTCTTTCTGCCCTGACCCTGACTAAGTGGTGGAACCCAAGAGCAACATGCATCCTTCTACTCTGAATTCAACAGGCTCAGTTCTTAGCACTCTCCTTTTTTTTTTTTTTTAATTCTTTTTATCTTGCATTTCTTGATCACACTTCCCACATACTCTTCTTCAGGAACTTCATGAATATGACTTAGTGCAGTCACCCTTCTGCACCAGGGCCAGAATTCTCATCTTGTGATTCTGAATGTACCATTCCTCCAGAAAGTCTAACTGATTCTCCCACTTCCTAAACTGCAGGCTTTTCCCTGGCTCTCCCTTATTCAAAAGCATTCAGCTGGGAATGTAACTCAGTTTCAGAATGGTTTACCCACTGTGCAAAGCCCTATGCTTGATCTTCAATACTGCCTGAAAACAGACATGGAGGACCATGCATGTAATCGCAGCCTATAATTCTAGCAGGAGGATCAGGAATTCAGTCATCCTTGGCTATAAAGAATTCAAAGCCATCCTGAGTTACATGAGACCCTGTCTCAAAAAAACAACAATTACAAAACAAAATCTAAACAGTACTTGTAGTATATCACCTTTAACAATAACATCCAAGTTGTCTTTGCTCGGCTATGCAAAGCCTCCTCTCCATTCCACTCCATTTCCCCTGTATTCCTGTGACATCAGGAATAGTATGGATCCATGTCTCGCAAACCCACTTGTGATTTTTCTGCCTGGGTGTCTGTGTCCCATCCTTATGGCTACCTCATCTAATATAGCAATGGTCATACAGTAAGCAAGCCTCACTTAAGCTTCCATGCAGGCCTTTTGTCCAATCACTACACTGCAACCAGATTTTGCCCTGGAGTCCAGTAAGCAGTGGGAATCCTTTCTTCCTTCGAGGATTCCTTATAGCTCAGCTCTTTCTAAAATGAGACAAAGAATGAGAGTGATGGGGTGAATGACCCCAAAGAGCAGCCTGTGGCCATATTGTATTACTTTGCGTTCCTGACCATATCCAAGTACTCACCTGCTTAGCTCATCACAAGAGACACCTGACTCTGAACCACAGTGCAGGGACAAGAAGAGCTGAGTCCAGGAACCAGAATTTGTGCACGGTCCAGCAATACCCAGCACTCTACTTTCCCCTAGGAGTGAAGAGTGAGTAAAAGCGCTGCATCTACAGGCAGGCAGGAGGGTGCAGAATGATCTTCACTTCACACACAGGAAAAGCAACTCACAGAACTCAAAGCATTGTTTACAGTCATTCAGTTCAAAAGGGGAGCTATCCCAGGAGGGTCAGGATTCAACATGTACTCTGTGCCCACTGCTAACAGGTACAAGTGTGGCTGGGCAAAGGGACGGAAGAAACAGAGCCACAGGCCATGGTCAGTGCAAAAGCACAGCTCTCACCTCAAAGGGATAAGTTATTCTAAGTCCAAATATTGTTCACAAGCCAGGAACATGGATTCAGGTTATTTCCAATACCATGTTCCAGGAGGGTAACAATTTTGTGAAGTTTTTATAGTTACAGAAAAAAAGAAAGTCATAAATGAAGGCCTTTTTCAAACACATGGTGGGAGCATGAGATAGACCAGTGACAAAAAGGCAAGGAAAGACAGTCATAGGCTTCAGGTGGTACCTGGTGGCATTCATAGCCTTTGTGTAGGGGCAAACTAGTGGTCTGTTACTACATCGCAAAGGATTTCACCAGCTAATCACAAGGATGTTGAATATAACACAGAGCTGAGTAATGAATAGCTACTGAGGGGCCAAAGATAGCTCCTAATAATTTAGTTACAGATCTGCAGCATTCCAACTCTCCACAATTGCATACACTCTAAGCATTGTAGAATTCTTTTTTTTTAATTTTATTTTTATTATTAGTTACATTTTATTAACTCTGTATCTCAAGTGAATCCTGCTCCCTCATTCCCTCCCAATCCCACCCTCTCTCCCTCATCTACTCCTTGCCCCTTTCCAAGTCCACTGATAAGGGAGGATCTCCTCCCCTTTCATCTGACCCTGGTTTATCAGGAATCTTCAGGACTGGCTGCAAAGTCCTCCTCTGTGGCCTAGGAGGGCTGCTCCTCCCTTGCAGGGTGGGGAGGTTAAAGAGCCCACCACTGAGTTCATGTCAGAAATAGTCCCTATTTCCCTTACTATGGTACCCACTTGTATACTGAGCTACCATGGGCTACAGGAGAGCAGAAGTTCTAGGTTATATCCACACATGGTCCTTGCTTGGAGAAAGTCTCATAAAAGACCCCTGTGCCCAGATATATTTGGTCCTTGTGGAGCTCCTGTCCTCTTCAGATCACATTAACTTCCCCTTCTTTCATATGATTTCCTGTCATCTGCCGAAGGTTTGGTTATGAGTCTCAGTTTCTGCTTTGATACACTGTTAGGTAGAGTCTTTCAGAGGCCCTCTGTGGTAGGACCCTGTCCTCTAACTTGTTTTCTCCTACATCCCATTTGTCTTTCTAAGTGAGGATTGATCATATTACCCCGGATCCTCTTTTTTGTTTATCTTCTTTAGATATATAGATTTCAGTATGTTTATCATATCTTACAGGTCTTACATGGTATATACAAGTGAGTATATACCATGTGTGTCTTTCTCCTTCTGGGATACCTCACTCAGAATATTTTCTAGATCCCACCATTTGCTTGCAAATTCTCTGTAGAGGAATATAGGATGGCAGAGAAACACTTAAGGAGATGCTCAATGTCCTTAGCCATCAGGGAGGTGCAAATCAAAACGACCTTGAGATTTCACCTTACACCCATAAAAATGGCTAAGATCAAAAACGCAAATGACAACACATGATGAAGAGGTTGTGTAGAAAGGGTAACCCTCCTCCATTGCTGGTGGGAATGTAAACTGGTACAACCACTTTGGCGTTTTCTCAGACAACTAGGAAAAGTGCTTCCTCAAGACCCAGCTATACCACTCCTAGGCATATATCCAAAAGTTGCTCAAGTACACAACAAGGACATTTGTTCAACCATGTTTGTAGCAGCTTTATTTGTAATAGCCAGAACCTGGAAACAACCCAGATGTCCATAAAATGAGGAATGGATACAGAAATTGTGTTATTTTTATACAATGGAATACTACTCAGCAATTAAAAACGAGGAAAGCATTGTAGAATTCTTAACAACAAGTGAGGCTTTCTTGTGGAGGAAGGACTTCAGTCCACTCCATTTTAAGGAGAGACAGATTGTGCAGGCTTTTAGACAGGCTGCCAGGTTGGAATCTCAGTACTACCATGTATTCACTAGGAAACATCAATCAAAACCACCTTCACCTAAAGCCTTGAAAAAATAAGCACATCATGATGTAAAGTGTTCCTGAACTATTAACATCAAATGTCAACTTAACTGCTGCTCCTCAGGTCACACAACTGACTTCAGAGGCTCAGACATGTCCATCAAACAGGCTTCCACGACACAAAGAATCTGAACTCCCAAAATAAAACGCAGGGCTAAGAACTCAGGATAGCTCTTGTAATAGACTCAGAAACCAATACTTTGAACTCATCATGGCTGTGTTTGAGCAGGCTGAGGGACGATGCTTACTCCTTACCTCTCCACAGTAAAACAATGCAAAACACACGGGGGAATAAATAAAACCAATTATGCGTTACAATAAGACACGGGCAACGTCTGATGATATATATAATTGGTTTTGAAAGCCATACATTTTTTTTTCTGGACCAGGAAGATGGTTTAATGGCTAAAGATGCTTGGCATCTAGCCACATGGTAGAAGGAAAGAACTGGCTCCACCAAATTTTCCTTTGACTCCATAAGCAAACAACACACCCACGAAACAAAAATTAAGATAAAGAGAAACCTGTAAACCCACAAAGATTTAATCAACTAAATCACCTAATAGAAGCAGGTAATTAAAAAAATATATCATAAATACATTTTCATTCTGTCACAACATGTCCTGGCTATTGTGAATCTCAGTATAGAATCATGCACATGTAAAAACCCCTGACCTTCTGTGTGAAGGCAAGTGTAGTGGAAAGTTTGGGTGTCTTTAAACTCAGTGATATTATGTAAACGTTTTTGTTTTAATCCCAGGTGTGAAATATGGGACTGAGCTAGACCATCCACAGCAGCAAACTATTTGCCTCGTGTAGGCTCTAAGAGAGGCTCTTTGTCAGCTGCAGACAGTTTAAATCTGAGGACTTTGGAGAAGGAACAAATGCCAGAGCTCAGAGAGCGTTGAGGGGACTCCCAGAAAGAAGGCCACTGGTGCTTCCCCCTGCCGTTCCTGGTTGCTGGTGAGGCAGCATGAAGAGAAGTTGGAGATAATCCTGAAATGAGGATTGGACTTGCCCCAAGGAACCCAGTGACCCTAACCAACAGGAAGGAGCTAAGGAAAACTAAGCCCCCTTCTCCCCACTAACCTTTCTCTCCTACCCGGTGTTGGGATATTGGAAGGCACTGGAGTGGAGAAAGGAGAAAGAGATATAAAAAGCATAAATAAAATAGTTTAAAAAGTACTCTAGCAGGCAAGAGCCTAGAAAAAGGTCTAGCAATCAGTCAATTCTATTGGCTTCCATATGGACCACTGGGTTTAGATCCCACAACAACCATGCGTAGCTAAGACACTTCTGAGTAACTGAAGTTCTCTTAAAATCCAGCTGCTGCTGTTGCTGCTCCTTTTGTTTTCCAGACAAAGGTTTCTCTGTATAGCCCTGGCTGTCCTGGACTTGCTTTGTAGACCAGGCTAGACTTGCTCGAACTCAGAGATCCGCCTATCTCTGCCTCCCTGAGTTCTGGGATCACAGGTGTGCACCACCGTGCCTGGAAGCCAGCTTCTTAAGATGGGACACATATTATAAACTTGACAGAGTGACTAAGAAAATACATAAAGGAAGTATGTTAAAACTCAGTAAGGGGTTCAGTAAATGAAGGCTTCTCTTATGGAATGAAAAAAACCTACTCTTTGTTGACTCTCATAGAATTTTTAAAAAAATTTTATTAATTACACTTTATTCACTTTGTATCCCCTTGTAGCTTCCTCCCTCCTCTCTCCTTCCCTCCTAATCCCATCCTCTCTCCCCCTTCTCCACACATGATCCTTCCGAAGTCCACTGAGAGGGGAGGTCTTCCTCTCCTTCCTTCTGATCCTAGTCTATTAGGTCTCATCAGGAGTGGCTGCATTGTCTTCCTCTGTGGCCTGGTAAGGCTGCTCTCCCCTCAGGGGGAGGTGATCAAAGAGCAGGCCAATCCGTTCATGTCTGAGACAGTCCCTGTTCCCATTACTATGAAACCCACTTGACACTGAACTGCCATGGGCTACATCTGTGCAGGGGTTCTAGGTTATCTCCATGTATGGTCCTTGGTTGGAGTATCAGTCTCAGGAAAGACCCCTCTGCTCAGATTTTTTGGTTCTGTTGTTCTCCTTGTGGAGCTCCTGTCCTCTCTTCATAAAAGAGTTGATTTTTTTCATCAGCACAAACCCTTTCCAAGAGCAAGCCTAGCTCTCTACTGCCACCTGCTGTCAGCTATAAATATGCAGGCAAGAGCCCTCCACAAGATGCTCTAGCCAGGAGCACAGCATGTGCCACACCTGTAATGCGATAGACAGGTTGTGTTCTCCATTACAGTTGTAATAGGAAAGCATTCTTGTTACAAACCACCTTTCCTGTAACAGAGGATCCTCTGGGAGGCGTCTGCTTCCAAGAAAAGCAGGAACAACAGAATCGATACTTGAGGTTCACTTTCAGCTGTGCTGTCCACTTCACATATCCTCAGGTCATCTGACCATGAACCTCCCAAAAAACTCAAAGAGATGATGTAATTTGATGAAGTCATATAGCCAGGGATGCCGAGACTCCAGCACTGGGGAACACAGGAGCTTCTGGCAGGTCGGTAAGGCAGACAAAGAACATTTACTAAATGTGCCATGGAAGCAGGCTGGGTCACACTGAGTACAGCATCTACAGGAGTCAGGCTTGGGACACTGTGTGGACAGATGGCACGCAAACTAGGAAAAGGGAAGAAGTTCGATAACGGGGCCAGTTACAGGACTGCTGGTGCTTAAGCAGTAACTGCTGGGGAGCACTAACCTTCTACAGACCTGCAGGGAAAGGGAGGAGGGAGAGCATGCCTATGGTGCCAGCAGAATGGCAGCTAGGGCAGAGATGTGGGTCCTGTACTGGGGTACAGAGTGTTAACTGTCCAGCTCACTTCACTCTTCATCTTCCCTTAGTCCCTAATAGGCCCACAAGGTCACCTCTGGTGAGCTTTTAGCAAGCAGAAGAGAAAAAAGGCTGTGAGTCTACAGGAAGCTAACAAACTGATCCAGCAATATTTAAACGTGGTTATTATCAGTGGTTACTTCTGGGCATGGAGACTTGGGTTATTTTTAGTTTTTACTTTATGTCTCATCTTTATGAGCAAACACTACTAGATTTGTTTGTTTTATGTGGACATAAAATGACTGTCCCAGAGCTATAATGGAGTAGAGAGTAGAGATGATACTAGCCCATAGCCAGGGTAACAAAGAATAAAAATACAATGAAAGCTCGGTCCATGGTAATGGTCATAGAGCTATGGACACCCCCAGAGAAGGAGGTGAAGGAGGATCCTTACTCCTTCCCACAAACAATGTGAGTGCTCTTAGGAGATACTACAGGATATAAAAAAGGGAAGATTAACTAACAGTGAGACTCCATGATAGTGTTCTGAAAAGATCATCATCCATGATGGAGTGGGGCTTTGCAGCGGTGCAGCCACCTGGGGACCACCCACTCTCCTGTCAGCAAGCCCTCACCCACGAGCCTATAAACATGCATAATGAGCAAATCCATTGGCTCACCATGTTGGTCTAGGGTGGATTCCTCACTTTAGTTGTTGTTAGTGCTGCATCCGGGGTACACAGATGCTTTTTCACACCTTCCCAGGAAATGTTAACACAAAAACAGAGCACAGCTATTTTTCTTTTAGTAAATGTACGCATGTAGGCATACTCTAGAGTATTTCTAGTCTTCACAGAGAGACATACTTCAAAACATGTTATTTTATTAAGCACTTAAATTCTTTAATTATATCTTGACTGACACTTTATCTAGAAAGATATGCCTCAAATATTAAGATAACAGGTAGCAATAATTTGACAATACTTCATTACACACTATGACCATCATTGCTATCCCTGTAAACAACAATTGTAACTATATATGAAAGATAACAGATTGGGTGTCAAGAACCAACATGGGAAGAGATTAACCACTTCTGTATGGGTGTGGTACAGGTATGTGTAGTGTATGTGTGTAGTGTAGTTATGCATCAATATAGTCACATTCTGTGTGTTTGAGTGTAGATGTGTTGTTTGTATGTGTATAGTATCAATGTATGTGTAATGTATCAATATAGTCATACTCTGCATGTGTGTATCTCTGTTTATATGTGTAGAAATGTATCAGTATAGTCACATCATGCATGGGTGTATGTATGTTTGTATGTGTGTAGAAATGTATCGATACAGTCACAGCATGCCTGTGTATGTGTGTTCGTGTATGTGTGTGTGCATGTGTAGGCGTGTACCCATGTAGGCACATGGAGGCCAGAGGAGGACATCTAACATTCTATCAATCTTAGCTTTATCCCTTGAGGTTCCAGGGATCCTCTGGTCTCCACATTCTCACAGCACCGGGACAGCAGGCCTGGCTTTTTTGCTTGGGTGCTGGGTGTTTGAATTCACATCCTTGTGCTTATGCAGCAAGCATTCCTAACCAGCGAGCAACTTCCCCAGCCCCCAATTCTTTAACTTCATGGGTTTGCAACCCACAGCCAAATGTGGCTAGAAAGTTTCACTGGAACCCAGCCACGCTTTACTTTGCTCATAAAATGGAGGAGTCGGTCCCTGAAACAGATGCAGTAGCAGCCACTAAATCCCAGATGTTTCCTATCCGCTCCTTCACACAGAAGGCTGTCAGCCCTTGTTTTCGGCATCTCCCTTAGGGCTTAAGGGCAGAGAAAATTAGTTCTTCAGTTCACCCTATCTTAGAGGATACTGACTATTATGGAAGGGAGAGACTAAAAATAATGTACAGAAGCAGTATTATCTTAACCCAAATGGCATTCCTAAGTGTTACTTTGGCACTGAGTTTGGGAGAGATTTGCTGCCGTTCATAGATGGGCACAATCAGGACAATAAAAGTGGGAAGAAGTAAAAGATTTCCCCATGCTTTTTCTCTAACCGGAGTAACCTTTGTCTATGTGATTTCCTAAAAAAACAAAACAAACTAACACACAAAAACCCAGAAGACAGAAACTCTTCTATTTTTCAGACGTACTTAGAATCTAAGCTAATGATTCATACAACTTTAAGGATAACCTTTTCTGTGTGGCACAATCAAGACACAAAAAGGAAAACTACAGAAAGACAAGTACTGTAGAACCCCTTGTATGCGTAATCGAAAGCAGTCAAAGTCACAGAAACAGAAGAACCGTGGTTGACTCATGACTGGAGTGTAGGGAGCAGGCATCTGTCTGTGGGCAGTTTCAGGTCCCCAAATGGAAATCTTAAGAGATCTGTTGTGCAACAACAGAAGGCTTAACACTGCTGAACTTGGTATTTCAGTGGATTTTATAACACATCCTTCTTTACAATAATAAGGAGAAACAACTACGATGGGAGAGGTAGCAGAAGAAAGAGGAGAAGGGCTCAGAGTCTGGCTGGGAACATGGCTCCCTGGCATGTGCGAAGCCACCAAGTGTCATTAATGAACTAATTAAAATGTGGCTTACTCTAGAGCAGTGGTTCTCATCCTATGGGGTGTGACCCACAGGTTAAAAGATCTTTTTTTTTTTTTACAGGGGTCACCTAAAACCACTGGAAAACACAGATATTTAGATTATAATTCGTAACAATAGCAAAATTACAGTCAGGAAATAGCAATATAATTTTATGGATGGGGTAATCACAGCATAAGGTACTGTATTAAAGGGTTACAGCATTAGGAAGGTTGAGAAACACTGCTCTAGAGTAATGAAGAGCATCTTTCCGAGATGCTGGGTAATTAATGGTACCTTTGGAGCTTGCTGTTTATCTTACTTTGTATATGATGAGCTTATCATCTACAAATGAACCTACTCAGCGTTCAACATACGTAGAACTAAATCGTTTGTATTATGGTGCTCCAGTGCAATGGAAAAGGCTATGTGCAGGGAGAATGTGGGAATTTTTCTACCAGTATTAGACAAGTACCGATGTGGGTGTCACATGAGTCAGATGAAGCACAGAATGGTTTCAAGGTTCATTTTCACATCCAGTGGTGATTCAACAGGCTGTTTTCAGATAGTTCCACCTAATTATACAGTTGAAGAAGCTGGCATCTTATTCATCACAACTAAAGTGCTGTCCGTATACCCAAACAAATGGGAAAGCATTTGCCTCTTTTTCCCTCCAAGGTGAGGCATCTACTCTGGATTACACATTTTCGTTCTCCATGATTTTGGTTCCTACTTTTAATCAGTCTCTGAAAATGAAGTCTTAGAAACAAAAACACTTAGCTTAGAGAACTTCATTGTTCTCTGTGTGACTTTGATGAATCCTTTCTCACAGAGGCCCATTCTCTTACCAACAGGAAAAAACAATTTACTTAGATGGTCTCCAGTTGTCCCCCGACTTCAATCATCCCCACTGTGCTATTAAACGACTAAGGGCCATATAAACATAGAGGCCTTGGACAAAGACACTGCTATAGACTGATGCATCTGTGGAACACTGACATCTGCTGGACTTGTAGAGAAGTATGCATCTCATCTAAGAAACAGCCTTGAACATCTAGTTTGCATACCTCATTTTGAAAACACATATGTATGTCCACATCACCACCTGTCCAACATGAGCCATGAGGTACAGAAGTGATTGGCTACTAATCCCTGCGTTAAAGAAAAAAAGTCTTTACCATACATGAGAGGTAACACAGAGCAAAGCAAAGTGTTCTGACACTAGGTAAAAGGCAAAGGAAGGTTTCAATGTAACTAAGGAGTTTTCTGAAGGAGGAAGCACTGTATCTAAGCCATAATGTTGGTTAGGATTCCAGGAGAAGCTGGCCAGATGGTTCACAGCTGCAGTCCCAGCCCTGCGGAAGCTGATGTGGCAGGTCTGTAAGCACAAGGCCAGCCTAGGCAATATGGTAAGCTTAAGACAAGAGTAGACTATTTCCTGCTTCCCTAAAAGAAAAATAAAAGGCTCCAGCAGTCAAGGAAAGAAGGTGACATCCAGTTAAGAAAAGGAGACGGACGAAGGCAGAGATCCTTCCTAAAACAGAAGGGGACAAATATATTAAACACCTTTTTTTCTTCTTCCTTGCCATAGAATCTGGACTTATTTTCTAGGTGATAAAAACAACTTTCACGTGCAGAGTAATGTTACGTGGTTGAGGTAAGGTCACATTTGCAGGGACATTTAAAACAGCATAGATAGTGAGTAGGCTTCAGTGCCCTGCAGGAAAGAATTCAGTGTTTGTTGAAGGCATCAGAGGTGAAGGCAGACTTTCATTTACCGATGAGGTCTACTTAAAAATCACCTTTTACCTTGATTTTTTCAATAAAGAAAAATTTCGAACTCAATTTCCTGGGAAAATACCACAATATATTATAACTAATTTTATTAATTGATTTGCTTCTTATTCAATCTTCTTAAAAATCTGGGGCTTCTATGAATTGGATGTATACAGTAACCTAAACCTAATAGGTATTTTAGTGTCTCAGTAACAGATAATAACAAAGAAATAGGGAAAGCACTCCAACAGCTTCAGATTCTAAAGAGAGATTTTCTAAATCACCTGGCTTGGTTCTTTAACAAGTCACAAGTGTTAACAACGAAAACAAGCATTCAACAGCACATTCAATAAACCACTGTGCCTGAATACATTCAAGAGGGTAACTCATCTTGGCAAGGACTGGCCACATTCCCTAAAGGAAGGGTCTTTTAATCTCAATGCACTGGGAGTTAACCAAAAGTAAATTACCACTTGGGAATATAGTATGGATTCTACATTCACTGCTACAGAAGATAAAATAGAACATTCTGGAACAGATCCAGGAAAACTTATCAGGAGTGCATTTACCACTCAAATTAAAAGCCAAAGCTGGCTTCCCTGTGCTTAGTTGAGAACAAAATGCCTACAGAAAGAGCTTAATTTGTGAGCAGTATGGACTTAGATACATGGGACTCTGTACAAATTGTTCCTTGGAGCGGGAGGTGTGGCACTGTCCCATTGACCCATTAAATACAATCACCAGGGGTACCTGTCCCATGAATAATGGTTCTAATGGAACAGCATCAGAGACAAGGAAAAACGCAGGCAGACTAGCAATCTCAATAAACAATATCTTGGAAAAATAGCGGTTCAAGGGGCACTGAGTGTGGCTGGGGGTGGGCTGGGCTATAACTCTTGGTAATGTGCTTGGCTGGTATGCAAGAAGCCCCAGTTCGATCGCCAGCTCTGCAAAACTGGGCACGCTAGCAGATGCCTGTAATCCAAGTATCTGCATGGCAGAGGAAGGAGGAGCACAAACTCAAAGTCATCCTTAGCTACACAGTGAGCTCTAGGCCAGCCTGAGCTACATGAGACCTCACTGCAAAAGGGGGCGGGGGCACTAGAATGGAAAACTAGATAATTGAAAGGCCTGCCACTCTCGTTAACTGCTTATGTGTCCTCTACAAAGTCACTGAACCTCTCTGGGGTACAGTTAACTCACTGTGATACAGGGGGGACTGTACGAGGACAGTAAGGATTTGTTCTGCTCTCCAGAACGCCTATACCTAAAGGAAATTTTCTCTATGGTCCAGCGAAGGAAGCCATCACAACAGATAAGTGTGCAAAAGCACATGTGAAAACGACAACTGATTTGATTTACATTTGGCTAAGACAATCAATTTCAAACGTTTAAATAAAATCAATGAGTGACATTTCTGTTGCATGAAGGAGATGTGGTTAAAGGTTTGCAAACACGCTTCCTGTAAGAGAAGAGCTGCAACAAGCCACACTGAAACACCAAACCATGTGGGACTTCAGAAGCCCACTTCTCTGCCTAGTCAAAACTATACCAAAACCAAAACTTCTCCTGACATATGACAGTCATCTGAGCGGCAGTGGCCCTGAGTTCCCACAAGCTGGCTGAGAATGCTATAGCTGTGACAGTCTGGCCTGGCCCCAGGCCTAGAGGCCATCCCAGGCTTTCGGTCTAACAATTAACACATTTGTCTGGCCTATAAAAGAGGAGATATGACAGGAGTGTCATCTTCATCTGATCTGGGGCCTAGCAACTGTATCAGTGTACCCTAGGGCAAAGAAAGAACTATGGTGGATCACAAACAAGCTGCAACCATCTGGTAGGAGTGAAGATATTCTAAAGAGAGACAGTTGTGGTCATCCTTGTGGCTGTCAGACTACTGAAACACTCAATCTCAGGGAATTGGAACTTCCCTAGTAATATCATGTTGCAAGGAGGGAAAGGCTACCTTCTGCCATTCAGAGGAAGAATTTTTTTTTCTTCTGCTTTTCATTATTGCTTGTCTCTTTAATGGAGGAATTGGGTATGGGTGGCCTGAATCTCTCATTGGCAACTGCTAAAAATGCTGTTCTTCAACAAGACAGGAGCCTACCACAGAGGGCCACTGAAAGACTCTACCTAGCAGGGTATTAAAGCAGATACTGAGAATCATAGCCAAACTTTGGGCAGAGTGCAGGGAACCTTATGAAAGAAGAGGGAGATAGAAAGACCTGGAGGGGACAAGAGCTCCACAAGGCAAACAACAGAACCAAAAAAATCTGGGCCCAGGGGTCTTTTCTGAGACTGATACTCCAGCCAAGGACCATCACGGAGATAACCTAGAACCCCTGCCCAGATGTAGCCTGTGGCAGCTCAGTCTCCAAGTGGGCTCCCTAGTAAGGGGAACAGGGACTGTCTCTGCCATGAACTCAGTGGCTGGCTCTTTGATCACCTCCCCCTGAGGGGGGCTGGGCAGCCTTGCCAGGCCACAGAGGAAGACAATGCAGCCAGTCCTGATGAGACCCAATAGGCCAGGGTCAGATGGAAGGAGAGGGGGTCCTCCACTATCAGTGGACTGGGGAATGGGCATGGGAAGAGATGAGGGAGGGAGGGACAGTGGGATTGGGAGGGGATGAGGAAGGGAGCTACAGCTGGGATACAAAGTAAATAAATTATAATCAATAAAAAATTATATTAAATAAGTTAGAAAGAAATGCTGTCCTTCAGCAAAGCTCTCTGGAAGAAGAAGAGGAGCCACACAGGGGAGGAGCAGGGGTCAGGGATAAAGACTGGCTCGGACAGTGGCGTGGACTTTGGAGGTATCCAAAGTCCCTGCTTTTGGCCACAACAGATCAGCAGGAAGTAATGTCAGCAAGAGACAAGAGATCATAATAGCATGCAGGAAAAGACCTAACAGATGGGCGAGCTGCATAAAAAGACATTTGAGGGAAATTAATATGATCAGGAATGAGCTTAAAATTTGTTCTAGGAGAATAGACCTAAAGAGTCAAAAACTGCAGACAAGAGGTTGCTGGGATTGGATCCAGGTGATAAAACATTTTTGCACAGTGAGGCTGGAGACATGTCTGAGTGCTAGGAATACTTGCTGCATAAGCACAAAGACCTGATTTCAAATCCCATGAAAACAGTCAGGTATGGTTGTGTCTGTAACCCAGCATTATGAAGTGGAGGAAACAGGAGGATGCGCTGGTGCTTAGTGGGTACAGCCTAACTCCAGGCTCAGTGAGCGAGCCTATGTCAAAGCAATCAGATAGAGTGACAGAGCAGGACACCTAGCACCATTTCTACTCCTACACATGGGTACACACACTTGTGCACACGATATATATACCACAAACATACACTGCACACAACTACATTGCCAAGAAAAATCCAGTAACATCTGATAATTGGATGGTTACAAAAGAGAGACAATGATGATTTTATGGTGCACACTAGCTACAAACATATAATTAAAAAAGTAAATTTACAAATGTGAAATTAGGGAATGGTGGAACATCTTGAGGTGTAACACAAAGCTAAACAGGAACTTTCAAAAGGAGGACCTGTGACATGCTAGCAGAAAACCCGCCTCTGTGAGAACAACAAGCTGGTTAACTCCACTACTGTGGGGAAGCAGGGCCCCATCATGTTATCTCATGCACATTCAGTTCCTCTAATCCTATGGGCTGCCACTCCATTGGGGGTTGAATGACCCTTTCACATGTGTTTCATATCAGCAACCTGCATATTAGATATTTACACTGCGATTCATAACAGTAATGAAATTACAGTTACACAGTAGTAACAAAAGTAATTTTATAGTTGGGGGTCACCACAACATGAGGAGCTGTATTAAAGGGTCACAGAATTAGGAAGGTTGAGAACCAGTGGACTAAGTGCTTAAGGAATACTTACCATCCAGATGGCTATATAGGTCTATAATCCTTGGAGGCTGAGGCATGTGGAGTGTGAATTCAAGAGATCAGCCTAGGCTCACAGTAAGCTCCCATCTCAAAAACAAACAAACAAGATAAAACTTTTTCAATTTTTTGTGACACAATTCAAATGTCTTTAGTCTACTCTCAAGGATATAATGACTGTGGATTTTTTCATTTGTAAGTTCTCTATTATAAAGTGTTTATTAAAAAAATAAAAAGACTTTGTCAAAGACCTTGATGGAACCCATGCCTATTGTCTTCACCAGAATTTTGCAGGAATCACATTGTCCCAGTAAAGAAGCAAATAAGACAACCGAATGTGAATTACTCTCAATGAACAAATCCTATCCTCCTGAAAGTACTGACCTGATCATACCTAAATCCTGATCTGAATATACCTAAAGGGGTATATTCACAGAACTTGCCCTTGTCAATGCCGCTGTAAGTACTATAAAATGTTACAGTGGAGCACTATAAAATCATTGCAGTTACCTATTTAAGTTGTGTCTTGGGTATTCACACAGATATGAATTCTTAAGTCTCTAAAAAAAAATCAGACAGTTAAAACCATCACTAAAAGTTATATGTGAGAGCCTGTTCTATAGGACTACAGAAATGGTTAATAGGATAGAGGACCTTGACTTTTGACAGGGTCATATCCATTCTCTTTTGTTCTAGAACATGTCACTCTCACTTTACCCCCCACAATCTAGCTTAGTGGTTGAGGAGGACTGAAGAGGTAGCTATAGATCCTTCTCCCTAGTCAGAGAAAACCAGTCAGGAATGGTCATGTGCAACCCAGGCCTGAGACAGTAAACCAATAGTGTCTGGCAATAGTGGTTGATTTGGGGATGACCACTTGGGGCAATAAGAGTTTGGACCAACATTTTACTGAGACATTAGAGAACCAGACTTGCTCTTTTCTGCTGGGATTTCTAGCTATAAAGGTGATGTCTAAGTCCAAGCTGCCATGGGCCACACTGAGCACAAAGCCTACACAGACCAAGAGAGTCACAACAGAGACAGACTCTGAAGGACACTCATCCAGGGACATTTAGAGATGGCTCTTTTGAATAGTCTTCAGTTTCTATACCAATATTATCCCACATGTGCTTAAGCCAAGTTGATTAAGGTTGAATCAGATTATAAATTCTCAATGGGAAGACTCCATCTAATCAAACACTGTCTAATCAGGTCTCACTTTAAGGATAAATTCAGTGAAGAGACAGCTCCCCTATTTCACTTACCAGCTGGTTAACTATGTTGTAAACCTAAACCAAGAATGCCTTATGTGAAGTTTTTGCTTGAGAACATGTAATTGCAGCTGAGGATACACAGGTTTGTCCTTTTCTAAACAGAGATAACATAAGCAAACTAGGAAGATGGGTAGACAACAAAGGCTGTAGAAGACAGTCTGAGCTCCAATCAGCTCGCCTCAAACACTGCGAAGCTTGATTTGTGTTTCAGCGCTGAACTTGCCGCATTCCAAACTGCTGATGCAAGTAAAAGTGCACACTGAGAGTGTGATGTTAAGAGATAACAGTGAGCCTGCTTGCTCAGACATTTCTACAAACAACTGCAGGGGCCTCTGCCCCACACCACAACTGTGAGAATCTAGATTATCATGCTCTATTCCACTGCAACTTCGGTTCCAAGTATAATGGGAGCAAAAGCTGCTGCTACAAACATGGCATGGCTAAAGAACAGAGGATGAAGAGGAATAAGCCAGTGAACTTCAATGTTTTCAATATTCGGTATCTTATTTGACACTTATATTTGATGTATAGTGTAAGTTGACATGTTTTTATTTGTATGACATTTCTGTCTCCCCAGTTACAGTGTGAGTCCATTCGGGCATGGGGCCTTATCTTCCTAGACATATAACAGAACTGATACAAAATCGATGAAAGTATCTGGTGGAAATCAGAGAGGCAGTGTATGCCCGTGAGTTCAGCACTGGGGAGGCGGGTGTTTGAGAGTCTGAAGCCAGCCTCAGTTACACAGTGAGACCCTGCCTCAACAAACCCACACAAAGGGGGTGGGGGTGGGGGGGAAGAACAGTTGGTTTTTTTTTAAAGAAAAACATCTGACAAAATTATCAAACCATGCAAAAAGACATCAACTCTCCCAAACTAGCCAAGCCCTGACCATGCTTAGGTTCCACGATCAGGTGAAATAGGATGTACCTAGTTAAGCGTTTTGATGCAAGAAATGATGCCTTACCCGTGGATAAGGCCTCCTCCCGAACATCTTCCTCAGCAGGCTGATGAATATTCCAGGATGTCTTAGGAAGTAAAGATATCTCTTCAGGTGATTTTAATCTCACCATGTCCATGTGATTGCTCTGGAAATGGTATCGAGGGATGAAGCAGATTTTGCCTTGTTTGAAAATGTCCTTGATGATCTCTTCCGTCTCAATTTCATCTTGCATACTCAGAAAGATGGAAATTCTTTTGGAATTTTGATACTGACTGTGGGCAATCACCTAAGTGGGAAATTGTGGCAATTATAATTTTTAAGACTGTATTTTTCATAAAGTAGTTAACTCCTCTTACCAATTTCTCCCTTTTGTTGCAGCCTTCTCCAAGTAAAGTGATGCAGTGAGTTAATGCTAAAACCTGATAATTGGCTTTTATTTCAAGACTCAATATTTGTATACCCAGTCCCTCTACTTCTCCGGTACACCTATTTCTGTTTGTAAGAAAACATGGAATATAAAAGCCGTCTATCTTCAGAATCCCATATGTGAGTCCAGTTTCCAGTACACGTCAGAGGCTTCCTCAAGGATATTGGTGTTATTTTCCCTTTGAAATTTGGATCTCACAAATTTTTCCAGTCCTTGGATCACTGGGCATTCCTCTCATCAATTTTACCCATGTAAGGTCAGCCAACACCTAACCTTCCTGACCTCTGCAGGAACTGCACTCCATTTAAAGTGACACTCAACACTTCAGTCTGTATGCGGTGAGTCGTGAGTCAATCACTGCTTACGTGTCCTAAAAGAAGGATTCGGCATCAGTCCACAAGCTCCCACAGAGAACAGTCTCTAAGCTCTACCAATACTATTCCATTCAACTGAGTGCTCACAGTGTTCATTAAAATGGGGGGAAAGGGGCTCTTGGTGTAAGAGTCCACATTTAGCAGAACCACTCATCAGCAGAGGGAGCTAAGTTTTGCTCGTTAAATCCTAGAAACTTACCCAGACTCAGAAGTTGGCCCTTTACTCTCCCCTTTTTGTCCATTCCTTTTCTGCTCTCCCCTGTCCTCCAAGCTAAGAAGAAAAGGATAATGCAAAAGCAGCTTACAAATATGACTGACAGAAAGATAGAGATAAAGAAAGCCAAGTTACATTTAATACAAAAGGAAGAGAGAGGTTACGCAAAGCATTTCAAACCCAGGCTAAGGTAGGAGGTCAACCTTGTAAAGCTGTTAGGAGGCTTGGCATAAGCTCACCAAATGGAAAGGTGAAACCCAGATTTGGAGCAGGCCAGAGGCTTCTGACACCACTTCTGCATGAGAAAGTGCTTTTCTTAAGCTCTTTAAAGCAGAGTATAGAAAACCAAGAGCTGAATAAGCAGTAAGGCACAGGGATAAAATTCAGCTTGAGAATTTTACGCGTATGCATTGCCTTCCTTCAAGCCCACTTATGTGCTTATCTGTCAGGAAGAGAGGATGAAAGAAAACACATTTTAGCGATGAAGACAATATAGTAGAAATTTGACTATTTCTGTAAGACTGAGGGAGGATGAGACAGTACTTATAGACAAAGCAGCACTAAAACATGGGCACAGGAGGTAGGCAGAATCCATTCTTCCCTTAGAATTCCAAACAGTGTCTACAAAAACAGGAAATATTGTACCTAATGTTTACTCATAAATATGTACAAACAAAGGTCACGGGTTTCATTCAGTGGTAGAAGCTTTACTATCACATACAAGGTCTTCAGTTGAGGCCCAATATCCCCAAAAGACATGAATATGTATGGCCAATAGATTTTCGACCAATTTGAAAAGCCGAACTACAAAATAAAATATTTTTTTAATAAAAAATGGAAGGAAAAATGATTTAGTGCAAAAAAGGTAACTCAAAGGATGGAGACAATTTTTAAATTCTAATTAGTTTTCTCAGACAAACTGGAAACAATAACTGAATCTATAAAACATTAATCAACTGCTAGGAAGAGGAAACAGTAAGAGACATAAGAAACAATCACTGGAAATTAAAACTGTGATGAGCAAAATGAAAACAACCTATGAGTAAGTCATGGGGAGGGAGGAGACAAATTATGAAAAAAAAATGTTAAGAGACACTGAAAATCAATCTAGACTTTTTATTATCTAATTAAAATATTCCTGAAAGATACAAAAGGAAACTAGTAATTGAAGTATGGTAGTTTGAATGAGAATGGAACCATAGGCTCATGCTCTTGAATGTTTTGTTCCTAGATGGTGGACCTTGTTGTAGAAAGTGTGTCACTGGGGGTAAGCTGCAGAAGGCATGAAGTCCTTGTGCTCTATATACTGGGGAAAACAGGCAATGTTAAACACAGAGGTTTCTCTCTCTCTTCAAAGCCTGTTTTCCATCCAGAAGGCTGGGAATGGATTTAGTTAATAGCCTGGTGACCTCTGAACTTTCGGTATGGCCAGGTCACATTAATCTGGCTATTCCAGATTAATATTTATCTCAGTCCTCTTCTCTAGATCTTTATCTTGAGCACTGTTTCTCGGTCAACAGAATCCACCTTTATGGGAGCTGTCACATGTACTTTACAAACGGGAGCCGAGGTGGTTAACAGCCTGGCGACCTCCGCACCATCAGTATGACACAGATCACATCAGGTCCTCCCCAAGACCCTTAACATTTCACATGTAGTCAATCTAGTAGTCAATCTATAGAATTCATCTGTATGGGAGAGGACACCTGTACCTTATAAAGAGTTTCAATGTAATCCTGTGGTAAGCTTTGTTCACATTGGAGTGAGTTCATTATCACCAGGGAACTTTTTCCCCAAATGTGCTATGCTTTACTATTCCAAAACAACAACAACAACAACAAAAACCACCTGCCCGGCATCAGACTCTCAAAGTTTTAACCATTAACAGCTACTGAGTCATGTTGAAGCTGACTTTCTTCTTGCTTCACGCTGATGACACTCTTCTCGCCTTTGTGGTCAGAAATCCCAACGTGGACTTTGAGGTTTCAAAAGCCCAGAGCCCATGGCAGGCCCACGTCTCTCTCTTTCTCCCTACCTCCATCTTGTGGATAAGATATAAGCACTCACCTACTTCTACAGTACCATGACTGCCTGCCTCATGTTCCCACCATGATGACCACAGACTAGCCCTCTGAAACTGTAAGCAAGCCCCAAACTAAATGCTTCCTTTTATAAGCTGCCTTGGTTATGGTGTGTCTTCATGGCAACAGAACAAGTAACTAAGCCACAAGATATAATGCATGAATAAAAACTTTAGTCTCTGGATTGGAAGCCAGAGGAATTGAACAGAATGGGAAAAACAGAAATTGGTCAGTCAAATGGGAGTTGAAAAGACCTTAACATGTAATATATTTAAAAGTGGGGTCTAGAGAGATGGCTCAGCAGTTTAAGAGCACTCACTGCTCTTGCAAACAACCTGGGTTCAATTTCAAGCGCCCACATGGGGGCTGACAGCCATCCTTAACTCTAGTTCCAAAGCATCTGGCACCCACTTCTGGCTTCCAAAGGCACCAATGCAGGCAAAACACTCATACAGATGAGCTAAACAAAAATAAATAAAGGTTACCAATCACGTAAGTATTTTCTTTAAAATAATTCCTTTGAGGATATACTCTAGTAAAGTTGAGAAGGAAAAGTACATAAGGAAGAAGGCAAAAGAAGACAACTAGTCCCAGAAACAACCTGAACTCAGAAGCAGCAACCCAAGGAGTGACTGTGCGGATGCAGCTAACTCACATCGGGGAAATTTTTGCCAAAAAATAAAAGTAGAGGGATTTTTAAACTCCTAGAAAAACATACCCAAATTCAGTGTATGGACAAATAAAATATATAGAACTTTTTTTTTAAAACAGTTTTATCACTGAGCCATATCACTGGTCTTATAATTTTTCAGTCACCTGCTTCCTTTGCTAGATCCTCCTCGATCCCTTAGGGGCAACATCTCTGTATGGTTTTCGTCTCTATGACCCAACACACAGTGCCCATGTGAATGAAATAAATTTAAACCGGAAACCGTGGACGTGGTTCGACAGTCTCTACAAACTGCAGCTCGTTGCAATGCCTTTCCTCGCAGTAACAAAATAACTCGGTTTGAATAAACAAACCTGCCCAGGTCCAACCACCCTTAGAAGCTGGAGGGCAGTCCACGGAGCCGGACCCTGACCTAGGAGGGAGGACTGGAACTACGGGCGCGCGCCCCGGAGAACGCGCACGCGACGGGGAGAGGGGCGCATGCGCGGACACGCGAGCCCACGCTCCCCAGCGTTTGACTCCCCGAGAAGCCTTGTCGCACCTTCTGTGTGAGGAGGTGAGACTGGCGCAGCCGTTCCTCCGCGCTCAAGGCCCGCAAACGCTGCTTCAGCTCCGCCCGCAGGCTCCGCTTAGCGCTGCTTACTGCGACCGCCGCCATCTCCCGGCAAGCACCGCCCCGGCCCTGCCCATCGCCTTCGGCAGCCGGGGAGAAGGAGGTTCGAGCTCGCGGCTGGGTGGGGCTTCGGATCGTTGACCACGCCCGCTGCCTCCCTTGACCTGCCAGGCGCACCCGCCGCTTTAGCGTCTGAACCAGCCCCTGTCCTGTGGCAGCGAATGACAAGCCTGTTGTGGCGTCCTTGGCCTTTCGTATTTGATAGCTGTGGATTGTGCACGTAGCTCAACGTATTTAACCTCCCTCACAGCCCACAGAGGTAGCCATGGTTCTGCAGAGGGTCTAACAAAGGCTGGAAACTATAGTCCCGGATTCAAAGCTCGTCTAGTTACCTTCACATTGTGGAGTACAGGGCTAAAGTGGCATCAGAAGGGCAAAGCAAGCCAGATTAAAAAACAAAACAATACAACAACAACAACAAAAAACGCATGCATCATGCCGTGGACACTTGAAACTCATGGTCAAAGGATAAACATTCTACTTTACCGCAAAGTGCCTCTCTCTCTCTCTCTCTCTCTCTCTCTCTCTCTCTCTCTCTCTCTCTCTCTCTCTCTCTCTCTCTCTCTCTTTCAGTCAGTTGCCTCATTACTGATAGATTTGGGGGCCGCTGTTACAACAAATGGCAGGCCCCTTTCTGGATATGGATGTCCCCTCTCTGGAGAATTCAGGAGGACGCCATCACCCTGTTTATTATTATCAAAGAGTTGAACTGCTGTTGCAGCTGTTGGAACCTACTGTTCAGAGACAGATAATGCCTTTCTGCAGCAGGACGTTTGAGAGGAGCCGAGCATGCAGTAAGTAGATGTGAGGAGCACTGATTCAGATTTATACCACCCCACCCTCATGTTTCCACTCAATCGCTGAAGAATGATTCTTTTGAGAGTTAATTTTACAGAGGTGGGGTGATAAAAACAAACACCGAATTCACTTACATCTGTTATCTTGTCTTTATGCTTCTAGACCTAACCATGCATGTCAGTGTGCCAGTTGATACTGGACGTGAATGTGCTCTATGAATCAGTGTCTCCTGAAAGCTTGTTAGACAGGGAGAATCCTAAGCCATCCTCAAACCTAGGAAGTCCAAAGGGTTATCTTAAAATGGTCCTCGGGTGATTTCTATCCACATTGATGTTTGAGAATCATTACTTGTATGCAGCAAGTATTAATTTGCAGGAAGAAACAACTAAATATGCATACAGTCCTAGGTTTTATTATCAGCACCATTAAAAAGTACATTTTAGTATTGATAACTTGCCGCTTTTGAATTCTGAAGGCAAGCCATTTCTGGGTATCCATGGCTATGCTATGTTGCTCCCTGTCTTAGGCTCATCTCTTCAACAATAAATAGGAAGTCTGACAGCATAAGCAAGGGGTAGAGTGCCTTCCAGTGCTGCCAAAATAATGATTATTTGTCCAGTTTGGCATCGGGAAAAGCATTCTTTTCACTCACTCCCAGTCTTTGAAAAAAGAACAAATCTTGAGTTCCACATGCATGTTTTCATCAAGGAAATTTTTTTTTCCAGAGCTGAGGACCTTGCACTTGCTAGGCAAGTGCTCTACCACTGAGCTAAATCCCCAACCCCTATCCAGGATATTTTTGTACCTGTAAATGCATGCAGACTGAGGTGTAAAGAAAGCTCTTTAGGGTTGTGAGCCTTCAGAGGTTTCTGCATGTTCTCTCACAGAGAAGGCCTCATGACAAGATCACTGATGTCTCTGTGATGTCCTCCAGGGTTTTCAATCATTTGGAGCTATTATTTCCAGCAGAAATAAAAAATTATAGGAAGACCCAGTAGCATAATGGTTTCAGATACTAGGGGAAGATGTTGTACTTGGCACGGACAGGTAGCTGAAGCAAAGGAAGAAGAGATCAAGTGTTCATACAGAAGGTTGTTAAAGGACTAACAGGCTAATGTCTAAACCTTGAAGTTGCTGGGCCATTCTAAACTACATAGGTACATAGCAAGATCCTGACTCAAAACAAAACTAAAGAAACCTCACATAGAATATCTTGAAAGTGGTGATACACACCTATAATCTCAGTATTCAGAAGACTGAGGTCCGAAGACTGTGGTATCAGGATCACCCTAAGCTACACAGGGAGACTGTCTTAAAACAATAACAGTTTCAAGGTTCGATTGTGAAATTCCCCACCCACAGTCTCATGTCTCTGAACACCCAGTCCCCCATTTGGTGGCACTATATCGGGGTGCTGTGGAACATTTTTAAAAAACAGGTCAATGTGGGCAGCAGAGTTCAAAGGTGATATCTGGTTCTGACTCAACTCAATAGGATTTTAAGTAATTTCCTACCTGGCTATCTTGCTTACCTCCTTTCCTCTTCTCCAATTTAAAGGTGGTGATAAAATAAAAGACTGTGTTGTTTAAGATCAGGTGCCATTGCTAGGGTGCTTGCCCTGCATGCACACAGCCCAGGGGGTTAACATCCAGCACTGTACAAACTGAATGTGGAGATAACATCTAGCCCTGAGGATGTGGAGACAGAAGGAGCAGAAGCTAAGGTCCTTACTGACTTGCCCTTGTGTATTCATTATTTCAGTTGGGAATCACACCTCAGAGGTACTGTTAATAACTGAGATCCCTTGTAAACATGCACCTAGCCTTGGAAAGAGGGCACTCTCTTTATTGTATCTACCAATAGCCTTGGGGGAAATGTAATGCAAGTGATCTAGACCAAATTAGAAGATTTCTGTATTGCCATCAAACTTGATATAAACCTGGAACATGATCTCTCTCTCTCTCTCTCTCTCTCTCTCTCTCATACACACACAAGATTAATAGTGACTTGATATTCATTCATTAGCTGCTTTTCCTCAAACCACCCCAGTTTCCTGCTGTAGGAGCAGAAAGTTAAGTGATCCCTTCTTGACTATTAGAAAGGCAGGCTGATCATATATAACCTGACTATTGACTATGACTTGACTTGGGGAAAGTGCATTCTAATTTTTGTGTCTTGCCTTGGGAGAGAATAGGAAGTGATTAAAGAAAAAAAAGAAGAAGGCAAGAGAAGGCCAGACAGAAAAAAGATTTGAAGCCTTCCTTTTAGGATATCATTTCTGAGCCCAACACTGCATATCTGACTATCCTACCCATGAACCCCAATTGAAAGGCCATAGAGTTGAGGAGAGGTCATCAACAAGAAACTGTAAGAAGCCAGAAGCTCTGAGGATATATAAAACATGGACCCAGGAAAAAGGTAGGAGGTATTTAACCCCCAAATGGTTTAGCCTAGTGACACTGCCTTTTAGATAATGGACACACCATTATGGAAGAGTCTCTACCTCATTATCAGTCCCTACTTCTAGTACCCGTTCCTTGTTTTGAGTGATGTTGAAATTCTAGGCAGACTCAAAAGCTTAAAACATGAAACACTTACAGAAACAAGAATTGGTAATTTATTCATTAACACAGGAATAAAATATGAACAATTCTGGATAGTGAAGTTCCATCATCCAAGCTATTTGCTTTTAAATGGAAGCACTAAGTGCTGGTGACCATTCTCACAAGAGCCAGGCTTCTCTCTGGTCAGTAGTGTTGCTTGAAGAGAAAGAGCATTTCCCAGATCTGCACTGTCATTTCCAGAAAAGTCAGCCATCCAGATTTAGGTTCAAACTTCTTTATGAAGCCATCTTCCTATGAGAACAAATTGAACATTTAAAAACAAGGGGGCATCTTCTCTCTACTATCACTATTTGTAGTCATTACATTCTGAGCATTGCTCTCTACTCCAAGACTAAACTCCTTTACAAACACTGCCCAATAAAAATTTAGTTTGAGCTACATATATTAGTTTCACTTTTTTTTCCAGCCACATGTTAAGTTTCTTAGTCAATCTTCTATTCCTGTGAACAGACACCATGACCAAGGCAGCTCTTATAAAAGAAAGCATTTAATTGGAAGCTTGTTTACAATTTTTGAGGCTTAGTCCCTTATCATTGTGGCAGTGAGCATGGCAGCATGCAGGCAGGCACTGCAGCAGTAGCTAAGAGATACATCCTGAACAGGGAGAGAGAGAGAGAGAGAGAGAGAGAGAGAGAGAGAGAGAGAGAAAGAAAGAGAAAGAAAGAGAAAGAAAGAGAAAGAAAGAGAAAGAGAGAGAAACACTCTGGTCTTAGCATGGGCTTTTGAAACCTCAAAGCCCACCCCTACTGACACACTTCCTCCAAAAAGGCCACACCTCCTAATCCTTTTAATCCTTTCAAATTAGTCAAATTAATTAAATGCTTAGTCACCTGACTAAGCATTCAAATATATGAGCTTCTGGGGCCATTCTTATTCAAACAACTATAAGAAGTTAAAAAGAAAAAAAAATGTATAAAAATTTGAAAACATATACAATTCAGTGTATATTTAGCATGTAAGTATTCTTTCATTGTGTAGACAGTGAAAGAATACATTGAGATGTATTCTGTTTTGCCTATCAGTATTCAAAATCCAAAGGGTATTGCTTTCATCTCATTCAAACTAGCCTTATTTTTGTTGCTCATTTTCTGTAAGCTCTAGGGAAGGGTATCCTCTTTCTCTTTCAATTGTCTAGCACTGAAAAAATGTATTTATTTTTATATTTATAAACTGTATTGGGCTGAAAATTAAAAAAAAAACACTCATAGTAAAATCCATATTAAACCACTCTACTTGAGCGTAAGAAAAATGTTGATAATGTCCATTATTTTTTCTACTTTTGGGACTGACCTTCTTTTAATTAGTTTATTTATTTTTATGTGCATTGGTGTTTTGCCTTTATGCATGTCTGTGTGAGGGTGTCATATCTTAGAGTTACAGACAGTTGGCATTTCAGAAAGCTGCCATGTAGGTGCTGGGAATTGAACCCAGGTCCTCTAGAAGGACAGTCAGTGCTCTTAACCACTGAGCCATCTCTCTAGCCCCCTGTAACAATATTTTTTAAAATATATAATTTTTGAAATATATAATTATATTTTCATTGAAAATTCCATCCTCATGCTAACTCTTATTTTATTTAATGAATACACTGAGGCTTGGTGTGCGGGAGGGGACATTACCTAAGATAATAGAACTCAACATGTGTTGTAGCTCACACTGTGTTCTTAGCACTTGTGTGAGATAGAAACAGGGGAATTACTGTAAGCAAGCCTTGGCTACACAATGAGTTCCAAGCCAGCCTGTGCTACAGAGCAAGACACTGTGCCAAAAATTAATAAAAGATAACAAAGCTCTTTGCCTGGGCCTGGATTGGGATTTACACATTACAGTTCTTTTCATTCCATATATTCAAAACAAACACAAAAAAGACTATAGAATTGTTCAAAACATTTATTTGTTTTCTTTTTTTTTATTTTTGTTGTTTTGAGACAGGGGCATATGTAGCTCAGGCCAGCTTAGAACTCACTAAGCAGCCAAAGCTGACCTTAACTTTTTGAATCTTTTGGCTGTATCTTCTAGCCCTGGTATTACAGCCATGTCGCTTCATGTCTGGTTCAGGCAGCGTTGGGGATAGACCCCAAGACATTGTGTATACTAAGCAAGTACCCTACCAACTGAGTGATAGCCCCAGACTGTGCTTGGATGTTCTCCACATCATCACTTCCTTTCTTTTTCTGTCTATGTAACAAACATTTGCTCTAAGTCTTGTAAGTTCCAGGATTAAAATGTTTCTAAATGTTTATGCCATAATGGGACTAGTACAGAAAAAGTGAGACAGGTATAGCTCCTTGACAGTCAGAGGTCTCTGGAAACTTCTGCAAATCTTACAATTAACAGTTGTGGAGTCAGCAAACCAGACAGCCACCAGTCAGGGTAATTTTCCATGTGAATGATTGACCAAGAAAGTTTCTGCGTGTGTGTGCAGGGTCAGCTGTGAGGCACGCGATGTCATGTCCCAACAGAGAGAAGACATTGCTCATTCCCCTGTTTCCTCTTCTCCTAACCTTACATTCTCACATGTTTTTCACAATTCCAGGGTATGTAGATATTTCTTGCCCCCCTCCTAAGAATGTTCATGACCTTATATCAGAAATGTTCAGTGGTAATCTCTAAAATGATCTCTTATTAACAAGAGAGCTAATCTTTGTATGGGCAGATAACATGCTAACCTTTTGTATATGTTCAATTTCTAAGATAAAAAGGTAAAAGAAAAAAGCTAAATGAAGATAAAAATAGTTATAGATACACACATATAATCATGCCTTAATAGTTGAAAACAGAAGTTCACTGAAACTTAAATCACTAATAAGTATACAGGGAAATACTTTAAATTAACAGCAAATAAAGAAATTTCCATTTAACAAAGGCATAGATATAAAAATATTTTCCAAATACATTCTTTTAAAACTATTTCCTTTAGTGATGCTATATAAATTTTAAGGCTATTATATAAAAATAAGTATACAAATAAGGATTTCTATCACTTCAGTAATATAGTAATGAGTAAGAAATGCACAGGTCTGATTATTTCTGGAAGTATGATAATTTGTTAAATTGGGCTACTCTGGTTTTGAGAAAGCACAAAGAATAAAATAATACACCAAGCTGCCATGGCTTGACAGTGTCTCCCCAAACTCATTTTGGGACTTAACTGCTATTTGATAATATTAAGAGTTGGAATCTTTAGGAGAAGTTTTGGTCATGGGAGTACCCCTTCCATAACTAGAGCAAGACAATTATCCAAGGAGTGGATTTTTTATGAAAGCCCTCTATTCATCCTTCTTCTCTCCTTACTTCCATCTCTCCAGACCGGCCTTCCTACTCTACTTCCTGGCTCCTTCTACCACATTTCAGCAAGAGGGTTCTTACCAGATGCAGCCCTTCAATGCTGGTGCTCTTCAGTGCTCATGCCCTTGGATGCTGGCACCCTCAGACTCCCTAAATAACTTCCTTTTTCTTATAATTTACTGTGTGATGTTCTATTATTTTACAACCTGTTGTCCCATTTGTTGCCTTACAACACAGACTGACACATACTGTACCAGTAATCCAAAGAAAATTTAAACCTCCAATTTTTTTGAAAGATAAGCAGATACACAGTCATTTCTCTAGAGATTTTTTGTTCAATCACTCATTCAAGAGTTAGCTTGGTGGTCTGGGGCAATGTTCAATGGTGGAGCATGAGCTTAGCATTCACATGGCTTGGCTATTTATAAATTTAGAAATGCCGTTACTGAGATGAATGGTTAATCACTCATCTATACATCTCTGTGTATCCACTCTGCCCATTCACTTCGTCACCAAACTAAACACACCATTATTTAGATCAAGAAGAAAGAAGGTGGGATGGAGAAAGAAAAGAAAAAAAAAAGAGAGGAGACCTCTTAGCTTAACTCTTACAACTCTTACTACTCTGGTTACTTGAAAGAGTTCACTTTGGTGTATTCCTACTTCTACAAGGGAGCTCTTTTTTCATTTAGAGTGTTTTTAAAAGTTATATATTTAAATGTCTCAGAATTTCCCATGTAATCCTCATACTTACATAATTCTATTTACATATTCACAAAGTACTTTCATGGGAGAGCTTTCTAGTTCTTTGAGTATAGGTATTATTGTCTTCATTTTATATGTTTATACTATATTATTAAATTATGAAATATTACATTGCTATATATATTACATAGGAAAACTGAATCTTGGGATATTTCCTAGGTAATTTACCCTAGGACATGCCTCAAATAAGCAGGAAAATTCAGAGTTCAAACCTCAGATCTCAATGTCAGTTCTTGAGAGCATGTCAGGTAACTTCTGTGCAATAGGCCCTATGCTAAGCATGAAAGATACAGTGATGTATATAATAGGTATACCCCCCACTCCCACCCTATGAAGCTAATTACCAGGATTTTTCTTTATTCCACCAGCATGGACACAGAAAAGTGCTTCGTTAAAGAGTGTGAAAGTAGAAAAGTCACTTGGATTAAACTAAAGCATGGTGTCCAAGGGGTGAGACACTGAGTTTCATCTAAACACATTCTTTGTTTTTGAGATAGGGTCTTATTATGTTATCTACACTTGACCTTTAAATTCTCCTGTGCTCAAGCAGTGTTTCTCTAGCCAATGCTATGTATAGCTAAGACTATATATAGCATACACCCAACAAGTAAAATATATTCTAGTGGGTTTAGGAACTACCCTTTCGTTTCAAATGCTAATGATAGCAAAAATTCACATTAAATCTACCAGACAGTTTGAGTCCAACCTGGTACTTCAAACTGGTAGAGGAGACTGGAAAATATAATAGTAAATGTAGAAGATGAAGAAAAACAGAGATGATAGGTTGAAGACTAAAGGGGATTTGGAAGAGAAGGAAAGAACAGAGGAAGGAGGAGAGGGAAGAAAGGGAAGGAATAGAGGAATTAGGTGGAGAGGGATGGGAAGGGAAGGAGGAAGGGTTCAAAGTGTTTTTCTTTTCTTTTTAAAGAAGGGATGAAATTATGCACCCCATTGTTGACCCCTTTAGCACAACCAAGGTCCACGGTGACTTATATCTAACTAAAGTGGACAATACAATTTTTGGAGTCTAAATGTACTTAAGATATGCTAAATGGAGACTAGGCAGTATTAGTATTTAATAGAAATAACAACAGTCTTGATTTTGTACTGAGCGCTCATTTGTAGGAATGCTTCGTGTGTAACTCATGTGATCCTTATGCCAGCCTCAGCAGACAGCTGGGCAATTTTTACTGATGAGGATACAAAGTATGGAAAAATTATGCAAGTTGTTCTGGTCACATGGATGGTAAGCACTGAGCCCTGAAATGAGCCCAGCCCTGTTTGAACTGGAGTTGGTGCTCCTCAAATCTATTCTATGCTTTTGTATACATCTTGACCTGAAAGTTCTAGTAAAGTTTCCAGGCATATTTAAAGTGTAAGGAGACTATTGGTTGCATGATTTATGACCATTTTAGAGGTTTCCTTTAAGAAAAGGAGAAAGATAAAAAACTGTAAAATACCCATTTCTCCTTCTCACTGGGCTACCTGGCCCCTAGCAGAGACATGTAGCTGTGTGTTTTCTATGAAAGGAACCATTCAAAGTAAACCCATTCATAGGAGCAGATTTGTCACTGGCACTTCAAGAAAAAAAAAAAGCTATCACTTTGGTATTGTGTAGCACTATTTGCCATTAGCAGAATAAGTGATTTCTGTTAGCTGGAATATAGTATTGACATTGCTTTAAAATGATCTTAAAGAGTGCTTCTAAAATGTCTATGACATGAGCTCCCAGGTGTAAAGGATCAGGAGAACCAGCAAGGAGCTATATGAAGGTTGTGTGTGTGGGATAAGAAGTTCATTTATTGTGTGTGTGTATGTATGTATATGAACATTTCATCATATGTATATATATATACTGTATATATATGATGATCAGTATATATATATATATAGATATATAGATATATAGATATATAGATAGATAGATAGATAGATAGATAGATAGATAGATAGATAGATAGATAGATAGATATCTCTATGACTCCCAGACGTTGGACACATTTCTAGAAATGCTAAAAGACTGTTACCAACCGTTCATTCATTTAGATTCTAAAAGTTCACACACCATGTTCCGAAGGAGTTAGATTTTGAGTAATATCTATTTTGTGCCTTCTATATGCTGTGCTAGACAGTGGGAACCTAGTGTAAACCTATAGATAGAGCTTGTAAGGTTCTCTAAAGGCTCATTTGTAGCCTCTATGCTAGAAGAATCTTGCCTTCACTTAAAGTTTACAGAGAACAGTAGAGATTTTTCTTGAGCCCTTCACACAGCCAACTAGAAGAAACATAATCTACCTCTGACATGTTTCACCTAAACCCAACCAGGCCAAGTTAGAATAGATACAGGTAGTTGAAAGCAGTTGTAAAGGAGGGCTGATTTATAACAAGACAGTGCTAAGCAAGAAGACTTTCAACAAAACAGAAACAACAGAGAGTCAGTGTTCAATAGGGTTGATTGCAGCCAACCTTTAAAACCTTGTAATTGATGAAGACATCTAGAGTTTTAGAGGATAATAACCAAATTAAAAGAAATTTGCCACATATAAACATACTTTGGATTCAGATTTTTCAAAGAATTTTTGTTTGTTAATAAAACAATTGTAAACTGAACAAAAGATTTAAGCAGGCAATTCTTTCACTAAGAATTAGTCAGTAAATATGAACATATGCTCAGTATGAAGAGAACTTTAGTTGTATTAGTAATGAAGGGAAAGATGAATTAACATAAGATTACAACATGTATGTTTTTAGTGTAACAAAGTGGAGAGATTGTAGGAGGTCACTAGGATCTCATATTAGTCCACTCGGACCAAGGATATGCTGTGTACTCTAACACACTCCTGGCAGGATTACAATGTGGTAGAACCATTATAGTGCAGAAAACTCTAGCAATTTCAAAATGGATATATACCACGAGCAAATAACTCTGTTAGCGAATATCCACCCTAGAAAACGTAGCTACACACAGGAGGAAATAAACCTACACAATGCACTCAATGACACATTGCTTGTGACAGAGAGCTCTGGAAGTAAACCAGATAAATGTACAACAGCTGGAAGAGACCAGCTCTTCAACAGCAGGTACAAAAAACAAAACATATTAAAAACTCTTAATCTTTATTTATTTGTGATGCTAGGGATTGAATTTGGGTCTTGTTCATACAACATGAGGGCTCCACAATTAATCTACTTCCCCAGGCCATAAAGATTTCTTTTAAAATATTATTTTAAGTACCCTGGGTTGAAAAAACAGTTACCAAATAAACCTATGCACTATTTGGTATGTGTGTGTGTGTGTGTGTGTGTGTGTATGTGTGTGTGTGTGTGTATGTGTGAAACAGGCCTTCATGTGATCAAAGCTGGCCTTCTATTGACTTACTATATAGTTGAAGATGACCTTGAACTTTTGGTCCTCTTAGCTTTGTCTCCTTGGGTCCAAAATTACAAATGTGTACTTCCGTGTCTAGCCCAGATACTAATCTGTAAACTATTTTTTCAGAAAGACTACCATGAGGCTGACGGTATAGTATAGTGATAGAAGAGGTGCTCAGGTCATACTAGGATCAAGGTCTGATCCCTAGGGACAAAGGGCCATAATCAAGCGTGATAGTATGCATCCAGAGACCCAGATATGTGGAAGGCTGAGGGTGTTAGAATCACTATATTCTGAGGAATTGGAAACCAGCCTGGGCAAAATAGTGAGATCTTACCTCCTAATGGAGGTGGGGGGTTGCTGCAAGTATTTTCTTTGGATATGTTCAATAAACTTGCTTTGTTTATGAAATGATAACTGTGGACATTGCTTGAGAGAGATACAAGCTGGGGTTGGGAGTTAGAGGAAGACTACATGAGGATAGACATGTTTTTCAACTCAGTATTAAACCTATTGGGACAAAAAGTGAAGCATTTAAATCTAGCTGGGCAGGGCTTCTGATGAGCTCCAACAGTTCTCTGTACAGTCCTGAGTTTTTGATATACTAATTAAAAAGTGAATGTATATATTTGAATATGCTTTAAAAATGGTTCCTTCCAGTGATACAGTGAATCATTTATTTTTATGCTGAAACTTTAGCAGCCCATAATTTGCATATTAGAAACTGTGGAAAGCCAATGTGTAAGTAATGAATGTATAAAACTGTACAGCTGCCTATTGACTATTAAAACACAATGAAGTACATACCACAACATCTAATTCCAGCTCTCTCTGCCTAGTTCTCCTTTGCCATGAGAACCCTAGCAAAAGGCAGGCACTTGAGAGTGTGAACTGCTGATCCCAAAGATGCAGTTAAAAACAAACAAAAAACAAAAGCTTGCTGCTCTCAGGCCCAGACCTCACGACTAGTTCACACAGCTAGAATAAAAGCCGGAGATGCAAATGTTCACCAACTATAAAATTGTAGGGTCCACTGGAAATAATTTTTGCTTTGTTTAATTTTAATTAAAAGCAACCTAAAAATAAAACATACAAACAGACTGCAGTCCTTTAGCTGGTCTTTTTCTTCTTTGTTTTTCTTAGGAGGGAAACTCTCCATTCCTATTTTTCAGTAGAGAAATGTAGAAAGAACTTCAATTATACATACCCAGCCTCCATTCTGACGAATCCATTCTCCTGTGTTATTCATTATGAATTCAGCCACAAAACTGGAAACTTGCTTATAAGTACCCATATCCAAAGCAGTCTGCTCTTGTGGAAGTTTTTTGAGGAGAACACCCCCAAAGGCAAATATAGTTACAATCCTTCCCCAGTTAATGATGCCATCTTCAAATTCTTTTTCCATCACTTGATTGAATATTGTTCTGGCAGTATCTATGGATCCCACATGAAAACCATCCAAGTATGGCTTCAGATTCTTTTCGACTTCTTTTTGAACTGAGAAAGCAACTCTTTGTAGCACTCTGGATGTTTTGCTTGGTGTAGATTCAAAAGCAGGTGCCTGCAGGACATACTGGAGATAGTCCTCAGCCAGAGAGTGGATGTACATGAACTCACAGTCTGTCATGTTCTCTGGCATTGCTGACTGGAGCTGTCCACCTGGAGGCCTAGCAGGCAAATAATGCAGAGCTGGGGCTCTGTGGGGGAGGGACCTGTGATCATATCTGGAGGCTGCTGGAATTTCTGTTTTCATCATGTCACAGTGTCCTTCCTTCTTGTCGCTCTTGTGTGTGGGCTGTGTGTGAAAGCCAAAGTTCACACCGTGAAGGAAAAAAAAAATTTTCAGAGCAATACCACTTCCTCTTCCTCTTATAATTCAGTTTAAAAGTCAAAAAACTGAGAGGATGTGGAGAAATAAAGTCCTCGTAAGTTGCCGAGAACCAGAGGCCCTTCAGAGTCCCTCTGGCAATACTACATTAGAGTTGTAGATACACTAGGATGAGAGAAGAAAAGTTAACTCCTTTCATATTTATGCTTTCTGATAGAAAACAATCTGGCTTTAAACTCAATTAAGTAATATTCTTTTCTAAGTATTTGTTTATTTTATTTTTTATGTCTGTGCCTGAGTTTAGGTATATACACCACATGCATGAGTACCCACTGAAGCCAAAAGAGGTTGTTGGATTCCTTAAAACTAGAGTTACAGGCAACCTGGTGTGAGTGCTGGGACCTGAACCTTGGATCCTTTGCAACAGCAGCAAGTGCTCTTAACTTCTGAGCCACCTCTCTAGTCCCTAAAACATGTTCTTAAATCACACACAGTATACTGCATCTGGGTCAGAAATCATGGGAAAAATTAGAAGGAACACTGACCTGAGAGTCACAATGCTGGGTCTCATTTGTAGACAAATCCTTCTTCCTATTTACTGTGGCTGTGGTCTGAACTCTGAACAAAAGGAAGCCACCTAGACTGACTTTAGAGGGTTGAGGGGAAGCTAATTGAGATGACCTAAGTACTGTTTCCATCACCATCTCTAGTGACATGTAGGCACTCTGTGATGCTCCTCTTCATTATCTTATGAATGAACGAGTGATGATTTGGCTTTTCAGTCACCTCCCCCAACCCCTGACCCAGTGAGTGCAGAACTTCAGGAGTCCATGATTTGAAGTTAAGAGCAAATCTATCATTTTGTTGAGCTTTGGTAGCAATTCCAAGAGAAGCTTGGAGGAGATGGTGAAATCAGTAGGTAAGGCAACATTGCAGGGCTTGGCTTGGAGCTTAAGTCTCCTCTCCTAAATATAGAACAGTGAAAGCAGCTGTTGAATGTGTGGAGATGAGGAACCATGCTTGTCTGACAGCTTCAACCTGAAGAGCCAATGGTGGAGAAATAGAAACAATTCATATTATTGGAAACATCAAATACACGCCCTCCTTTTATATATGCAGTAATTTAGATTCTTTGCATCAGCATCTTATGAGCAACTGCAGACACAGAAGAGATATTCATTTAAGACTTGCATTTATGAACCGTTACTATAGAGCTGAGTAGGAAGGCAGAGAGGCTTGCTTAGAGTCCTAGGAAATAGTGACTTGTGGTAACCATGGAAACACACAAGAGTTATCCACCCAAAGCCCCAGCTGACCTGTTTTAAACCTAACACCAACTTTGCACTAGAGGCCACAGGTCTCATAGTCTGTTTCCATCCTATTGATAGTAAGACAGGAAGGACCTATGAAGCCACACTCCTATACAAGCCAGCGTCCTCGGGCAGGAAACTTCTTCTACAACTTTCCACAACATGTAGATTATATTAACCTACTTCCAGAGAGTCATCCAACCCTACTTTATTTTCTTCCTCACAATGATGGTCAGTCCTGAATTACTCTCTTACAACTTGCCAGTTTCTTCTGGCTCCCTCCCCATCTCCTCTCTGAGCACTTCTGTCAGCTTATCTCCTCACATCTACTTAGCCCAGAATCTTCTTTTTGGACCATCCATAGAGAACAAACAGTTCATGCTTATAGGACCACCATGTTTCTCTAAAATTTTACCATGCAAAAGTCCTCTCTGACTATTTTTGTTACCTCACAGAATCACAAGGCCCTGGGCAAACTCCTGTCTGGCTTTAATCAGATTTGAGCATCCTAAGGACCACTGACATGATAGGAGGCTTGTTTTCCCCTCTCACAGTCCTATGATGCTCAGAATTTCAGAGAAAGTAATGGAAGAACATGGCTTAAGAATTTCAATAGTCAGTCAGGCATGTGGTTTATACCTTTGATCCCAGTACTCAGGGAGGCAGAGGCAGCTTGCTGTGAGTTCAAGGCCAGCCTGGTCTACAAAGCCAGTAGAGAACAGCCAAGGCTACACAGCAAACCCTCTCTCAAAAAAACAAAACAACAAAAAATAATTCAATAGTCGTCCATGGTCAACATATCTTCTTTTTTAAAAAACATTTTTATTTTATATTAATCACAGGTTATATACTTTGTATCCCGGCCATAGCCCCCTCCCGCATTCCCTCCCTATCCCACCCTTCCCTCCCTCATCTCCTCCCTGCACCTTTCCAAGTCCACCGATAGGGGACGGCCTCCTCCCCTTCCATCTAACTCTAGGTTATCAGATCTCTTCAGGAATGGCTGCAATGTCCTCTTCTGTGGCCTACCAAGGCTGCTCCTCCCTCAGGGAGTGGGGAGGTTGAAGAGCCAGCCATTGAGTTCATGTCCAAAATAGTCCCTGTTTCCCTTACTAGTGTACCCAGTTGGGTATTGAGCTACCATTTGCTACATACAAGCAGGGGTTCTAGGTTATAACTATACATGGTCCTTGGTTGGAGAGACAGTCTCATAAAAGACCCCTGTGCCCTGATATATTTGGTCCTTGCGGAACTCCTGTCCTCTCCAGGTCATATTAACTCCCTCTTCTTTCATATGATTCCCTGATTATCTCTCTACCTATCTCATAAATCTGGACCCAGACAAATAGTTGCTCTTTGTTGAACAACTGAAATACACTTACTTCACAACTAGGTCCAACTATATTTAGATTTTATATGTCTGAAGTATTTGTCCAAATGAGCTGCATTAAATTTCAAGTCTCTAAAGAAAGAATTAGAAGAATATATCAGAAGATGGAAAGATCTTCCATGCTTATGGCTTGGCAGGATGAACATAGTAAAAATGGCCATCTTACCCAAACCAATCTACAGAGTCAATGCAATTCCCATCATATTACCAATACAATTCTTTACAGACCTTGAATGAAAAATTCTATAGTTCATATGGAATAACAAGGACCCCAGGATTGCTAAAACAATCCTCTACAATAAAAAAATCTTCTGAAGGTATCTCCATCCCTGATTTCAAACTGTACTATAGAGCAACAGTAATAAAAACTGCATGGTACTGGCATAGAAACAGAATGGTGGATCAATGGAATGAATAGAAGATCCAGAAATAAACCCACATACTTATGGACACCTGATTTTTGACAAAGATGCCAAAACCATACAATGGAAAAAAGATAGCATCTTTCACAAATGGTGCTGGTCTAACTGGATGTCTACATGTAGAAAAATGCAAATAGATCAATACTTATCACTCTGCACAAAACTAAAGTCCAAGTGGATCAAAGACCTCAATATAAAACCAGACACACTAAACCTCTTAGAAGAAAAAGTGGGGAAGAGCCTGGAACTCATTGGCACAGGAGACAACTTCCTGAACAGAACACCAACAGCACAGGCCATAAGAACATCAATAAATGGGACCTCATGAAACTGAAAAGCTTCTGTAAAGCAAAGGACACTATCATCAGAACAATGTGACTACCTACAGATTGGGAAAGGATCTTCACCAACCCTATATCTGATAGAGGGCTGATATCCAGTATATATGAAGAACTAAACAAGTTAAAAAGCAACAAATCAAGTAATCCAATTAAAAATGGGGAACAAAGCTAAACAGAGAATTCTTGATAGAAGAATATCAAACGGCAGAGAAACACTTAAAGAAATGCTCAACATCTTTACTCATTAGGGAAATGCAAATCAAAATGACCCTAAGATTTCACCTTATACCCATCAGAATGACTAAGTTCAAAACTCAAGTGACAACACATGCTGGAGAGGTTGTGTAGAAAGGGGAACCCTCCTCCACTGCTGGTGGGAGGGTAAACTTGTACAACCACTCTGGAAATCAATCTGATGCTTTCTCAGACAACTAGGAATAGTGCTTCCTCAAGATCCAGCTATACCACTCTTAGGCATATCTCTAAAAGAGGCTCAAGTACACATTGCTCAACCATGTTTGTAGCTGCTTTATTTGTAATAGCTAGAAGCTGGAAATGACCCAGATGCCCCTCAACTGAGGAATGGATACAGAAATTCTTGTACATCTACATAATGGAATACTACTCAGCAGTAAAAAACAAGGAAATCATGAAATTTGCAGATAAATGGTGGGAACTGGAAAAGATCACCCTGAGTGAGATATCCCAGAAGCAGAAAGACACACACGGTATATAATCACTCATATAGACATATAATAAAGGATAAACCTACTAAAATCTGTAAACCTACAGAAACTAATCAAGAGAGAGGGCTCTGGCTAAAATGCCCAATCCCCAGCCAGAAAGGTAAAGAGGATGGACATCAGAAGTAGAAAACAAGGAACAAGTCAGGAACCTGCCACAGAGGGCCTCTGAAAGGCTCTGCTCTGCAGTCTATTAAAGCAGATGCTGAGATTTATGGCCAGCCTTTGGGCAGAATGCAGAGAACCTTATGAAAGAAGTGGGAAAGAGTAAGATCTGGAGAGGACAGAAGCTCCACAAGGAGAGCAACAGAACTAAAAAATCTGAGCACAGGGGTCTTCTGTGAGACTGATACTCAAACCAAGTAGCATGCATGGAGATAACCTAGAACCCCTGCACAGATGTAGCTCATGGCAGCTCAGTGCCTAAAAGCGTCTCCTAGTAATGGGAACAGGGACTGTCTCTGACATGAACTGATTGGCCTGCTCTTTGATCACCTCTACCTGAGGGGGGAGCAGCCTTACCAGGCTACAGAGGAAGACAGTGCAGCCACTCCTGATGAGACCTAATAGACTAGGATCAGGAGAAAGGAAAAGAAGATCCCCCATATCAGTGGACTTGGGAAGGTGCATGCATGGAGAAGGGGAAGGAAGGGAGGAGTTGGGAGGGGAGGAGAAAGGGAGCTACAGGGAGAATACAAAGTGAATAAATTGCAATTAATAAAAAATTTAAAAATTTTAAAAAATTGTGGCTTTACTTAATTTATTTTGAAGCATTTCTAAGTAATTATATTTTAAGGCTAGATGAAAAAAATTGCTCCACCCACCACCATAATAAATAAATAAAGACAGAAAGAAAGAAAAAGAAGTTTATGTATTAATAAAGCACAAAAGGTCTAGGGCAGGGCAGAGTAGTACCCAGCCGGAAGTGTGGGTAAGAGGCAAATAGCTGACCAGGAAGCAAGTCTGAAGACCTGGAAAATACCATTCACTACCACTACAGTCTCTGGACATGGGTACTCTTTACCTACTAGGTCTAAATGTAGAATTTTGTATTAAATAGAACCTTCACCAATACACTCTAAGCAGGTCAACCATAATAGGCGGAAACTGAAAAAAATCATATGTTTATTATATCATTTCATAAATGTAACTGAAAAACAATGTATCAGGACCATATTGTATACTAGATATTAAAAAAAACAACCCCACCTTAAAAATATTCAGCCTACAAAGAGCTTTCAGTCCAGAGAAAAACAATAGTATATTATACATAGTCCAAGGAGCTATTGAATGGAATAAATATAATTGAATTCTAGTGAATTCAAATATATAGGTACTTCCTGAGTTACAAACTAACATGATTCTAGTCTGAGGCCACACAACAGTTCTGAAACTCTGAACCATATCCATTGTGAATTAAGTGGGGCAGGCAGATTGGGGAGATAGAGATTATGGAAAAAGATTTGCCAGTTTCCCTATTTAGAAAGTTCTTTGGCCTAGAGTCTGGGATTTATCACAGTGGTGGGGCAACTGGTTAGCATGCTAGCCTGGGTTCAGTCCCCAGCAACACAAATACAACAGAAAAGCAGCTATGGCCTGACCAAGCCTTTCTTTCTCCCTGTTTTATCTAGAGGCTTTTATTGAAGAAGCATAATAGTCCAACCAAAACTGAAGGAATAGCTAGTGACTGCCAAGAATACAGCAAGAAGAATATGGGTCATCTTGATAAGGAATTAGCAACTTCATTATTTTTCACAAAATTTTTGTTGTCAGTGTTTTCATTATTAGAGTGTACATCCTTATTTATTTTCATTGCACTTGCAAAAGTACTTCTATGTCCAGTTATCTATACTTATAATAAGCTCTACCCTCTCAATATTCAAGGTTTAAAATAGTGATCACGTGGTTGGGTGTGTGTATGTTTCTTCTGACCCTGACATTTGACAATATTCAATAGGGATAACTGCTGTTTGTTCCTTAATGTCTAGGATTTGGTTGAAAGAACTCAAAACAGTTGGGGCACATTTGTATTCTGACCAAGAGGAAGCAATAGATGTGATAGGATACAGGAGAAGGGAACTCCAAGACAGAACTCCATCCCAGCTGTGAATATTCAGGATGATACAAGCTGCAGGACAATGCAATTTTTAAAGAAACTACTGAGGTCAACTTCTCTTTTCCCCAAAGGAGGAACCTGAAATTTTTCTGGGCTTTTTGCTGCTTCCTCAGAGGTGGTATAGGGGTGCTCTTGCTCTGCTTGGCTCTTTCACTTTTCTGAATTTAGCTTAACTACTTCCCTATTCTGAAGCTCCAACCAAGGCAAATCCTCTGTTGAGAAGAATGGTTTTTACTTATATAAAATGAGAACATGACCTCTCCAAGGGATGTGTATGAGGGATAGTACAGACAGAGTTATCAGGGAGAGTCCAGAGCAGGGAGAGAAAGTAGTAGACTAAACAGGACCAGTGGACAGAACTGGGCCTTACTGGGGCAAGGAGGCAAGAGAGGAAAAGAAGAGAAAGCAAAGAAGAGAGATAGCCAAGAGAGGGGCACCAAGAACCAAGAGAGCAAAAGGAGGGTGAATGAGGTGCTGGGGGAAAGGGCAGTCCATGAACTGGAAAAGTTTAGGGTAAAGGGTGGGGTAGGAATAGCTGAGAGGAGCCATGAACTCTGTAACAAGTACTTGCAATGCTGAGAGAGCCTGCAGGCCCTTTGGGATGCTAAGAGGTATCACAGTTAGCTATTTGTGCCTGGTTTCTTTCGGACCTGACACATTAGGAACACAGTTGGAGCACAAAAGAGTGAGAGGAATAAGCACCAGGATCCATCTGTACATCCCCATAACCTCCTTCAGTCCTGTATGGTCAGGCCTTCATGGTCAGAAAATCTATTGGAGACAAACCAATATCCCGAGTTTCCTGTTCGTTTGTTTTCTTTTTCTAAAAACAAAAAAAAAAAAAAAAGGAAAAGAAAAGAAACTGGAGATTCACTGTGACAAGGTTCCTGGTAGGAGCAGCATTTCTCATAAAGGAGACCAAGCTCCAGGATATTCTATGAGCACAAATGTAAACAGGAGTTCCCTAATTTTGTTCCTGTGTTCAGGAGGAAGGCTCCAGAGGGTTCTAGAGAGACCCAACTAGATGTGAACTCAGTGGGTGGATTGATGCCTGAGAAAACAGAGAAGTGTCATGCAACCTGCTCTGTGGGATGGCATATTGTTGAAGGAGGCAAAAGGAGATGAAAGAGGAAAGGATGGGGGGAAGGAACCAAGAAATATGAAGGCAGGGGACAGGTTATCTTTAAGGATGCCCATGTATGCTACAGTATATGAGTTCAACATATGATGATATTTTAATTAATTCTTTATCAAGTCCTCCTGTCCCCTCGTGCATATAGCTATGGTGAGGGCAGTTTTTTTTTGTCCATATATTTTCTTTTTAAGTTATTCTTCTATACAATATATTTTATTGATCATATTCTTTTCTCTTTCCCACCTACTCCCAGATCCCTCCCACCTTCCTCCCCATCCAACTTTATGTTCTTTCTTTTTCTCTCAAAATGAAAACCAAAAAGTACAAAAAGTAATAAGCCAAAACCAAAATGAATCAAACAGCTCATACAGACAAAACAAACAAACAAAGAAAATATGAAGTCCACCTTTGTGGACATTGTGTGTCCACTTCCCCCATTCTGTGTAGGGACTTTGATTTGAACCTGGGTGGGTCCTGTGTATGCTGCTACAGTCTCTGTGAGTTCATATGTATCAGTTCTCCACATGCATTTTCCCACTCACAGTTAAGGATCTTCCAGGAGCCTCTCATTGTCAGAGAAGAGGAACCGGAAATCTGAGAAGGCTTCTTGGGCTGCAAATCATCCCTTCCCTAGTCCACCTAGATTCATCCCATTACAGTCCCGTGGAGTAGCTGCTCTACCCTTGCCACCATTATTTTGTACCAGAAATTTATTCTTCCTCTTTTCCCTGACCGACATGACCTTTCTCTTTCATTTGTGTGTCTCCATATCTTTGTCCATGTTTAATTTCCAGTCAAATGAAGTCTTTTCCATCACCCCAGCCAAGAAACTTCTTTATGTGTGCTGAATGGGAAAAGTTCGTTGAGTTAAAAGTTCATAGTTTTCTAACTAAGAGTAATTAGTATCTTATGCTATTAAAGGCACATGCCTTTAATCTCAGCACTCAGGAGGCAGAGGCAGGTGGCTCTCTGAGCTTAAGGCTAGCTTGGTCTATAGAGTGAGTTCCAGGACAGCCAGGGCTACACAGAGAGACCCTGTCTTGAAAACCAAAATACTCACATACACATACATTTAGAATGAATGAATAAATGAATAAATAAGTGAGTAATACTATCTCACCTTTGATTTCTCTGGAGGGCCTAGCATAGGGACTGCTATATATAAAACATATGATAAATGTTCACTGGATTCTGGAATTTGTTGAGTATTTCATATGTGTCCTCATAAATAATCAAGTTGTTACTGTATGTAAAACTATATTACCTTTTCTGTTAAATTTTGCTCAACATGGCAAAAAGAAAATGTTCTTTACCTCCAAATGTCATCTCAGGAGGGTATGAGAGAAAGGTCTGTTTAAATAGGACCTTTATGTCATTGTGATAGAGGACCTTGGGATTTCCATTGCCCAGAAGGGAATGGCAAAAGCATACCTAAACCAAGAAGAAGTACTCAGTGACAGCAAGTGAAACTGGGCCTTTTGAGGGCAATTTTCTACAAGAGTCAAGGCTGAACCACTCACCAAGGAACAAAGATCAGAGAACTGACATCTATGCACCAAGCCAATTGCTCACCAAGCTCTACTGCATATGCCAGTCCTGAGCTAGACTCTAGAATCTGTGTAATGGGGTCTTGAGTCAATAACCCATCTCTCAGAGTATAAACCAACAACAATAACAACAACAAAAAATACAACTGCAAAATGTCACTGTACAAAATAGTAAAGAAGACAAGAGACAAAAGATCCTTTCTGAGAAGACTGGCACAAAAGTTAGCTTTTACATATTATGCTAATTTTATACTTTCTAAGATTTGATTTGTGGTCTAGAATGCAGTCTGTGTTAGAGAAGGTTGATAGGCTCCTTAGAAGAATGCTTATCCTATTTCTCTTGAATGAAATGCTCTGTACACACCTGTTAAGTCCATTTCCTGTATAGTACAGTTTAACTTTGAATTTTTAGTTTGGATGACCTGTCTTTAAATGAGAGTAGGGCATTGAAATCACCCAATATTATTGTATCAATATTATTGTATTTTTAAATTTTTATATGAATTACAGTTTATTCAATTTGTAACCCAGCTGTAGCCCCCTCCCTCATTCTCTCCCAATCCCACCCTCCTTCCCACTTCCCCTCCCATGCCCCTCTCCAAGTCCACTAATAAGGGAAGTCCTCCTCCCTTTCCATCTGATCCTAGTCTATCAGGTCTCATTAGGACTGGCTGCATTGTCTTCCTCTGTGGCCTGGTAAGGATGCTCCCCCCTCACGGGGAAATGATCAAAGAGCCAGCCCCTGAGTTCATGTCAGAGACAGTCCCTGTTCCCATTACTGGGAAACCCTTTTTGGCACTGAGCTGCCATGGGCTACATCTGTACAGGGGTTCTAGGTTATCTCCATGCATGGTCCTTGGTTAGAGTATCAGTCTCAGAAAAGATCCCTGGGCCCAGAATTTTTGGTTCTGTTGCTCTCCTTGTGGTGTTCCTATCCCCTCCAGGTCTTTTTCTCTCCCCCTTCATAAGGTTCCCTGTACTCTCTCCAAAGTTTGGCTATGAGTCTCAGCATCTGCTTTGATACCCTGCTGGATAGAGTCTTTCAGAAGCCCTCTGTGGTATGCTCCTGTCCTGTTCTCTTGTTTTCTCTCTCTTCTGATGAACTTTGAAAGCTTCAAGCTTCTATCCTCTGTCTCAAAACCTATTCCTAGAATGTTTCAGCCTCTGAGTTTTACTGTTGAATAAACTCGCTTTTTCTAGCTCTTTCTGAACTTTCACTGGCTGGTTCAAATCAGCTGTTCTGGCCCAAACTCCTCTCCAAGATGATTGTTTCAAACTCTCTTCTCTTAGCTTTATATTGAACCTTGGTCTCAGACTAACTCTGACAATATGTTGTAATCTTCTGACTCCTTATTATTCTTTGACATGTTCTATATGCAACCCATCTCTGTAAAACTGTCCTGGTAAACTGGTACATACACTACTCCTACTACTATTCCTCCTGTATCTTCCTGCACTGCTCTTAAGTAGCCTCTCTTTCCTATGCTGTTCTGGTGAGAGTTGGGCGTATCCTATCTCAGACTCATTCTGTCAAATCTTTCTCTGATTAATCACTTTGTCTGCCCCTCAGAAGTCACTCTCCTTTTATAAACTAGTCTTACCTTCATTGTTTGGGATTAAAGGTGTGTACTAAGAGCATGTCTGTATTCCAGCCAGATCAAACTGTAATCTAAGGTATATCTGCATTCTAGCCAGATCACATAGACTAAGCTCTTTAGATATGATCCATTGCCAGAACAGCCATGTTGGTGGATTAAAATTACTATACACATATCATTTACATGTCCTGCCTTTATAAATGATTGGGTGTTTCTCTCTTAATGTTTTAAATATTCTTATTTTGCTCTGTACTTTTGGCATATTGACTATAATATGTTATGGATAAGTACTCTGGTTATGTCTACTTGGTATTCTGAATGGCTCTGTTTGAATGTCTATTTCTTTCTCTAAGACTTAGGATATTTTCTGCTATAATTTTCTTAAATAGGTTTTTCATGCCTTCATAATATTTATCTCAGCTCTTTCTTCCATCCTATAGATCTTTGGGTTTGGTTTATTGACTGTAGCGCAGAGCTCTTGGACACTGGGGTCAAACTCATTTATTTTCTTTTTCTTCATTAATCTTTGAATGTAGTATTTCATCCACCAGGCTTCATGTTGTTACTGAATCCATACTGTAAAAGTGTCTGATGTTTGCTTGAGCTGCCTTCACAGTGGGAGTTTTCCCTTTTTTCATGTTGGGGTTGGGGTGTCACAGCTGGCAGCACTTAAGTGCATTAGTGGGCTGCACAGTTTCTCTCACCCTCCTTAGGGATCCCCAGATTGTTCCTCTTGGGGTGGCTTTTAAGCTGAAGATTGTCACTCAAGTACATTGGGAGCATGGAGAAAAATGGCATCGACAGAGGACTGGCATTTGTACTTGCAGAGCCTCTTGTTAACCTGCTGAGGGATTGACACTATGGGTATTGTGTACCCTCTGACACTTCAGAACTCTCAGGCTTTTCATTATGTCACATAATTAGTTCAAAAACTTGGTCCGACTTCTGGACTAAGAATCAAAGCTATTAAGCCCTAGCTTAATTCTCAGTTAACAACTGTTGAAGATGATGGTAGCCTAAGCCAGCCTCCTGCCACCTCTATCATATAACTACCAGATTTGCTATAAAAACTCCACAATTCCCTGTTCATATTTAACTGGATCATATATGTAAGATATGACCCAATGAGAATCTTCCTTCAAGATCTTGTATGGGTTGTTTCTGAGGATTTGTGGGATGGAAGCTTGGTCTCCAGTATGGCAGTTATGAAAGCGTAATGGAGAATACTTAGATCAAGGCCGGTTTCACCTCAGAAATTGATTAATGCTATATAAAGAGAGTGTGATGGATATGGCAGGAGTAAGTTAATTCCTTTTGGATTGTGTAATTAGAAACAGACATACCTGCACTTAATTCATTCACCCTTTCCACACGTCTGGTACCCTGTATGATTTTCTCTGAATTTGTAACAGTCAGAAGACTCTTTCTAGCATATCAGCCAGCACCATACTATGTAGACTTTCTAACTTCTAGAATCAGGAGGCAAATAACATTTTTTTTTCTTTCTGTATTGTCCAACATCAGTTTTGTTTTCCCATCATAAAGCACACTAAGAAATAAGACAAGGATAATTCAATCCTCTTCATCATGTAAGTACTAGAGTGGTAATCAAGAGCTATTAGTGCTTTGTGTTTTTCAGTCTGTAAATGTGATAAAAGTGAATGAGGTCAGGGGTGTGGAGATAGCTCAGTGGTTCAGAGCACTTGCTGCTTTTGCAGAGGACCCTAGTTTGGTTGCCAGTACCCACATGGTCGTTTAAAATCCATCCTTAAATTTGTTTCCACAGGATCTGGGACACTTTTCTGGCCTCACATTCACAAAATAAAAATAATAAAAAAACATTTAAAATTAAATGAAATCTATATGCAGAAAGGGAAGAGTTTTAGGGAGAGTCCTAGAGCTGTATAGGTCCTAGGTTCAAATTGTTTATTCCCATATTTAGGTAGTGAAACATCTCAATAAATTCTTTTCTTGCTTCGAGGTAAACAGCTCCAATAAAATACAACAGATTCAAATTCAGTTCTGTTGGATGAATAGGCTTTGGCTCTACTGGGAAAAAATCTTGAAAGATGAACCATCCCTGAAATAAACAAACACTTCTCACCGTGGAACATCATGATGAGCAGATGTAATGTGTTTTCAATATGTAAGCTGCCAGTGTTTTCTCCATTCCAGCCTCCCTGCTCTCTGCCATGGGTCCATTGGTGGAGAGAGCTGTCCTATGCCTGGAACAGCAATTCTTGTACAGCCTGAGGGGACTTCCCTTAGAATTCCCTTATTTCTGTGCTCACATGAAGAGACCAGATCCAGAACCTTCTTTTCTTTGTTTTTGGGGTTTTGTTTTTTGTTTGTGTGTTCGCCCATACTTGCTGGGTATAATTTCCATAATTTAGTGAGCCTAATATTTTAAACCTCACTACGGAGACATCTTCATTAGCAAGATAGACATTTTAGAATTCATCTCATGTTTAAAAAGAGAAATAATTTCCTCCTTAATTTGTAACCTTTTGCAACTTCGCCACATTTTTATACTTGTCTCAAGAATTTCCTATATTATTTAATCCTATGCCTGTATTCTATTTTTGGTGAGGGACCAGATTTAGGCAGGGTTCTGGAACTTGGCTTTGGGAAGGAGAATGGGGTTCTGTTTCTCATAGGAATGGCTAGAGTGCTTTAGGGAGAGGCTTGTATTCATTAGGCTGGGGTGTGGAAAGAATTTTCCACGGAGTGTTACAGTTAGCTCTTTTAGAATGAGATCACCAGTGGCAGTGGAAACTCAGGCCTATGGCGATACCGAAGTGTTACAGCTCTTGGAAGATGCGGGCCAAAGCCTATGCTTGGTGGGCTTGCAGCTGAGAAACAGGTCTGGTGAAACGAGGGCCTAAAATTAGCATTGGTGGGTGCTTTGTCGGAGGTTGGGCTTCAGTGGTTGCCTGACCCAGATGCTGACACACCAGGTGAATGGCAGAAAGGCAGCCAGCAAGATGTGGCAGACTGACCTGCAGTCAAGCCCAGGGCTGACAGAAGCTTGAGGCCACTGGAGCAGGCGATTGGCAGCTAAGTATGGTTGTTGAGAGGAAATCCTTCCCTTCCCTCCCCTCAACCCCCGAATAAATTCATCTCAGATGGTCTTTCAGTGAAATCAAGGGCAATATACAGTCTTGGCAGAGGGAGGGATTTTGAGGGTTAATGTGTTTGATTCGCCGGAGTCAGAATGTCAGGGATACCTGATTTACATGTAGTGGTACAGTGCCTCATTTTCCATGCAGTAGCATGGTCCTATCATAATTAGGAGAACACACTATTTAATTAGTCTTTGGGTGGGAGAATCTCCAAGTACAATTGAAGGTCATTGCTGAAGACTAAGAACCTTAGCATGATGGAGCATTCCTAGGAATTCCCAGATGCCTGGTGAACCGTTTTTGTTTGTTTGTTTGTTTTGTTTTGTTTTTTTATTTGTTTGTTTGTTTTATCAGGAGAGGGTCTAGCTTATAATCTACCCTGAGGGCTATATGATGCTCCTTACAAAATCTGGGGTCACCCAGATTGGGGGAAGGGTGGATTTTAGAACCCTCTGAGAAAAGGGAGTCCACATTCACAGACAGAACACAAACAAATGACTATCTGGAGATGTCAGATTTCAACCTTATTGTGCAGAGCCACACATAAACCTCCATTTCCTCACAATAACTTCTTTGAATTCCAACTTTGAAGAACTTTGTATCTACCTGCTCACCAAAATGGTACTCAGGAAGGTGAGGCTGGCCAACAGTGACATAAGAGGCAACGAAGGAAGTTCTTGACTTCCTTGACTTCTAGCAATGCAGATGAAACAGGTAAAAGATAATGAGGTTTGGTTCAAAATGTGCTGCATGCTAGGGTTTTTTATTCTTGCTCTAGTGTTTCTTTCCCACAGACTCCAGACTCACATATTCAAATGCTTACCTGGCTTTTCAAATGAAATTTGGCTTCCCACCTGTCCCTTCCATAGTGTTCTCCATCTTATGAAAGGAATCACCTTCCATTGCATCCCAAATATTTACAGCATTTGCCTTTCTTCCCTGTTAACCACATGCCCAAAATTTGGGCTTGGAAAAATGGTATAGAGAGGTAGAGAGGTATGTCTCACAGCCAAGCATTCCCCTCTGGGTGGAAAGGGGCCCCCAGGCATTTGTTTTTTTCCTGCCACAATATTCCAGAGGAAATTCCACTTCATAATGGACCATTATTTTGATGATCTGATAGCCAAAGGGAAGGAAACAAGTTGTTTTATTTAGAATATTTTTACTCTTGCAAGAATGGTTATGCATAAAGCCATTGCTTTCTAATATACTTGGGGAACATCTATCTATCTAGTGAAAGGTAACTTCCAAAGGAAACCCCCTTTTTTGTCATCTCAGGCACCAACCATAGTTGTAGACAACTTTAACAGCCATATATCTACATCATTAGGAAATCTTGGGGGATTTCCAGAGCCTTTCGTCCCACTTCCCACTTCTCAAGCCACTTTAGTTATCACATTTTTAAGAGAAAGGGTGAACAAAAAGCAAAAGCCCTAAACATTTGGCAAGTCTCCCACTGAGTGAAAATTCCCGTTCTTAGAACTGGCTTCCCCTTGCAGATCTTAGTGTAGATGTAGAAGACATAATGACAAGTGGTAAATTTTATCATTTCATTTTGTGTACTCTATTTTGCCACACATGGAAACTATAAAGGAGGGAAGGAGTGTAAGGGCTCAAAGCAATGGTTTCAAGTGCACAATGCATGTACTTCTATAACCAACTTGGCAGGTATGAAATATTTGAAAGAGACGCTTGTGCTCCTTCCTTTGTTCCTAGACAGCTGATGTAGTAGATACCAGGAATCTCATGCTGGGGAAAGGAACAAGCTAGGACCCTTGGGTAAGACAGGAGGAGGATTTATTTTCTGAAAAGAGACTTAAAACCTATCATATCACTTTTCAGTACAGACTGAATCTTGGACTATGGTAATGGGGGTCAGGAGGGAAGGAATACCTTGACCAGCACTGCTGAGCTATAGATACCACTTGACTTTGTTTAAAACGAAACCTCATGATAGGATCCTGAGGATAGTCTTGGTGGAGGAGTCAACAAACCTCTTTGTTCCTCTTCCCAACGTAGCACCACTGCCAACATCAACAGGCCTTCATAGGGTGACATCTTGTGTTGTTCAGTGGGACTACAGTAGAGAAATCACACCAACATTTATGCAAAGTGGTGCAGTGGGGCTGAAGCTAAAGTAAAGAGTTAATTTATTAATCTTTCTTTTCTGCTTTTTCACTCTTAATTGTGTCTTTAACTGAACTACCGAGGACAAGTAGACAATCATGAATGGTTTGGGGTGGGTCCTAGTTAATTTTTCTATTTTTATAATAAAACACCATGGCCAAGGCAACTTCTAAAAGAAAATATTTAATCGGGAGCTTAAAGTTTCAGAGGGTTAGAGTTCATGACCATCATGACAGCAGGCATGCAAGAATGGCTATGGAGTAGTAGCTGAGAGCTCACATTTTGATTTGAGGAGAGAGAGAGGTCTTTTGAAACCTTAAAGTTTGCTCACAGTAACAGCACCTCCTTCAACAAGGCCCTACCTCCTAATCATTCCCAAACTGTTCCAACAACAGCAGTACAAGTGTTCAAATATATGAGCCTATGGAAGCTATTCTCAATTGAACCACCTCAGTGGGATTCAGAGTCATGGCTTGAATCCTAACTTATGTACCATTAACACATCCACTGTAGGTACTCTATGTGAGGAACTGTTTTCAGACAAGGAAGCTCTAACAAATCTTCCTTTAATCTGTTCTATTCCTCTATTACAACCTGGATGGGTTAGCAATTTTAAAGAGCTATTACTGATCACCCCAAGCTTAGAAAAAGCCTCTCAAGGAAATTCCAAGCTTGTTCACCCAGGAACAAGAAGGACTGAACATTACTACATATACAGGCTAATCAAGAGGCTGGTCCTTCTAACTGAACTCTTTAGACTACCTGAACTCTTGCCAGCGTGGTAACACTTAAAGCCAGACTCACTAGATGGCACATGCAGGCAAACAGGCCTATGGGGTCATGAAGTACAAACAAAACAAAACAAAAGAGAACAGTCCAGGTTTTACCAATTATTTTCCCTGAAGTGTGTTCAAATGGGGGAAAAGAAGTCTGAGAACTTCATTATGGCTTTGTCTCTTCTCATTACCACTTCATAAAGGCCTTAGAAGCTAAAGTGTGGAGAAAGTGCCAATATAATCTATAGTCATTCATCATTTAATTGGAAGCTTATTTACTGAAATCCTGCTGGCTGACTGCTACTGAGCTGCTTGATCTAGAAAGAAAAATCTGTACTCCAGGAGCTCATACCAGGATGAGCAACAAGCTGACCACAGACCCTATTATCATTAAAAGGACAATGAGCAGTGTGGTCAGTAAAGTCTATAATCAAAATAAGGACTTAGGCCAAGAATTCTGCTAATGCCTTGGATTTAACATTTGTGAATGTTATTACTGACTCCATCACAGAAGAGCAACACAAGAACTAGAACTTGCTAGATCATATAAGTATATAGAAGCTGAATAGTATTTAGAATCCAGAGCTATTCTTACTCCAAAATAAACAGATAAAATAGTACTCATGTTTTTTAAAAAATTAACACTGATGAATACAATCATCCGACAACTCTCTTTATTATAACAAATTGATCATAATTTTCATCAGTGCCTCTGGATTTTGGGATTCATTGTGCTTCTGGACTGGGTAGACCTATCCAGAAGAAAACTGTCTACAGCCAGTATCAACAGGCCTTTGTAGGGTGCCAGCTTATATTGTGTAATGGGATTACAACAGAAGCAGTCAGAGCAAGATTCATGAAAATTGACCCAGTAGGGCTGGAGCTAAGAAAGATATTTTAGGTATTTATTGGGAGTCAGTAAAATATTTGTGATCCTGAAGTCTTGAAGGAAGCTGCTGGGAAAATCATGGAAAGCATATACAGAGACGAGTATTATATAGCTCTTGCCGCCAAAGTGAAACATGCCTGCCTAGAAAGGAGACTTGTACGACTCTGGAAGTAAATGGAACCGACAAGAATCAGGAAGCTCCTTAAACTTACAAGATTCATAGAGCTCCTCACCAAGATAATGTAAACAACAGTGGTTGCTAGAAAAAGAGGCTTCAACAAGCAAGATGCCTGCAAGATAAACAAACAGCTGCAGGGATGGTTCTCATGAGTTGTCCCTCGTGCTAGAATAAGTTTTCTTTCTTTCTTCTTTTAATTTTTATTAATTACATTTTATTCACTTTGTATCCCCCCCATAAACCCCTCCCTCTTCCCCTCCCAATCCCACCTTCCCTCCCCCTTCTCCACACAAGCCCCTCCCCAAGTCCACTGATAGGGTTATGCTGAGACTTATGACCAACTGTTGAGTAGAGTGCATGGAATCTTATAAAAGATGTGGGAAATAGTAAGATAGGGAGAGGACAGGAGCTCCACAAGGAAAGCAACAGAACCGAAAAATCTGATAACAGGGGTCTTTCCTGAGACTGATACTCCAACCAAGTACCATGCATGGAGAAAACCTAGAATGGGTTTTCTAGAGACATAACTGCTTCTGAATTACCCAAGCTCCTGTTAGTAGCCCCTCACCTGTGTTCCTACACATAGCCCCAGCAAACTTACTCATTCACTAAACTAAGCTTGGGTAGAATTATCTTCCCCAAAGTAACCATCTACAGAGCTTTGAGGGAATCCTCAGCTTATGTAGTTGTTTTCTACCTATAACTGACATGTGAATGAGCTGGTATTTGAAGGTTTGAGCTAGCAGTTTTCTTTGCCTCTTGTCCTATTCCTTCACCCATGGTCTCCCAATTTGCTCCAAATGTATGAAACACTCCAGTGTGCCACAACAGAGCTTGGAATGTAGATGGGGGCACTGGGAAAATTACCAGGCATCCGTCATGTAATCAGCTTGATAGAGCTAACCCAAGAGCTAACCTTGATAGAGCTTGAGAGTGTAACTTAGTGGCAGAACACTTGCCTACTGTTTAAAAGCCTTGGATTCACCCCAGCACTGCAAATAATAACAGTAACAAAAATAACCTGATCGATAATTTAAAAAATGTTTGGGGAGGGTTAGTTAGTTTTTTTCTGGTTTGTTCGTTTGTTTCAGAAAGAGTCTTGTTATTTAGCCCTGGCTAGCCTAAAACACTTTATGTAGACCAGGTGAGCCTCCACCTCATAGAGATTTACATATCTCCGCCTCCTCAACGGTAGGATTAAAGGCATGTGTCACCATTCCTGGAAAAAGCAATGTGACTGTTTTGGGCTGATCACTAAGTAAATGTTATTGTATAAGACAATTTTTTAAAATATTTTTTTAATTTATTTATTTTTATCTCAATCACAGGTTAGGTACTTTGAATCCCAGGCGTAGCCCCCTCCCCCATTCCCTCCTACCCTCCCACTCCCTCCCTCATCTCCCTCCTCCCCGCCCCCTCCAAGTCCACCAACAGGGGAGGACC